>ML787621.1:763171-792507 GCA_009831015.1 Picea engelmannii
TTTTAATTGTATGCAGGTGATGTCTTCATTGCAGTTGCATCACACGACAATGAAGAAGTGAAACAATATTTGACTTTGATGAATGAAGAGTAAATACACTTTATTGGAGGACTTGATTGATGATGGTTTTCTATATGGAAGAGGATCACTTATTTTAGAGGATTATTTTTTTCAGCAAACCCATAAAATTAATGACTATGTCCACTTTGAAGAGTTTCAACTAGAGGTTATATATTGCCAATATGGTTTTATGGTTTATACTAGTATATAGTTGAGAGAAGTTGGGACAATAAAATAGCCAAAGACAAAAAAAATGGAAAATGTCGATGATAGATCATGAATGAATAATCGAATATGACATTCCATTAAGATGTTGGGAGTAAACTCCTCGGATTGGGTGACAAGTGGGCATGGTGATGGTAATTGTGGTGGTGACATGGAGGATTTCATTATCCTTTCGCGCATGCAACCAGAAACTTACCCAACCACCAATGTCTTATCCTCCTCCCTCTCATGTGCGCGAGATCATGAATTGTTCAATTCCATTCTGCAATAGGCGATGGGGGAAGTGGGAAAGTACAGAAGCATTGTTCTTAGATTGGATCATGATCGAGTTTCCATTTACAACAATGGGTGAATTTCAAAAGACTGTCCTAAAATTTTCTTCGTCATGAAGAATAACAAGGAAATAAATGTGGTCTGGGCTTCTCCTTCAGCTGCAAACCTCTGTTTTATTTTGATCCTTGTTTGTTAGTGGAAATTTATTACCTTCATGATTTCAATGACCCATCATGATTCCCGTGCCAGGAGGACCCCAGTTTGTAGAACCTGGCCCTCCCTCACAACTGAGGAGGTTGTGCAACATTACTAGAGTTCAATCCCCCCTGAGGTGAAAGAAGTCATGCAACCGCTAGAAGAAGATGCTAAAATTATCCATTCATATCGAGAGGATGAAGATGTGGACATGTATGTAAAATATATTGTTCTTGATCCGGGCTACACTTGGAATAGGGACACCAAGCTTCATAGAACCCCAGAGCTCTATTGGCACACCGAGACAATGATGGCCCAATGTATGCTACCGAAAGATTGGGACTATCGTTAGTTCAAGTAGTGTTTGGATGCTCTTGAGAGTCAGAACAGGACTCTCCTTACCATGGTCTCTTGGCTAGTAAAAAGGAATGGAGGCCTTCTCTAGTTAGCACACAATGGTAGTTCATTTTTTGGGTCTCTTAGGCCTCCTTTGGATGTTGGGAATGAGGCAAGTACCTCCCAATCTTCTCCTTAAGTGCCTCATCTCAATGACTAAGCTCAAATTTGCTTCTTCTTGTCAAACTTTCTACAGTTTTTGTTTGCTATCAGTTGGATATGTTTGCTATTTTGTCATGACATGTATTGTCCTTTTGAATCTCATAAATGCTTATGCTACTTTTAGTCTTAATTTGCTACAGTTAAATTTTGAGTGTTGGCCCGATTTCCCTTTAAGGGCATGACAATAGATTTATGGTTTTTTTTTAAATCCCTCTGAAAGGCATTATGATGCTATGTCATCCTGGACATGTTTGATATCCTTTATACTGTGTTAATATTTCAATAGATTTTCTTAAAAAAAAAAAATGTTGGGAGTAAACATGTTTAAACTTCTAGAACTATTTTGCGAATGTTTTCTCTAATTCATAACAATATCTTATTGAATTCAAAATTTTGGTTCTTCATAAATTCTTATATTTATTTCTTTGGCTCTTGGTGTAATCTTAATGGGATGTCTTTGAGGTAATCTATTTATGAATTTGTATCATAATGAATGAGTAGGCACTTGAGATTCGATTGTCGTGTATTTATTTTTGTCCTTCATTTTATGTATTGAATTCCCTTTATTGCATATTTGTGTGGTTTAGATAAATGAATAGAACCCTAAATTGGGTCTATTACCTACCATTGATGCATCAATTTTCTATGGGATCATATTGTGTGTCACCCTACAATATATTGTATGGAGTTGATAGTTAATAAAATAGATCGTGCAACTAATTTGTAATAAATATGTGCCAAATGCACTTATTGCATCTCATATACACTACTTTCATATTCCTGGTAATATGACATTTTGATCACTATTGATTACGACTTCTAGATGTTTTTCTAGATTAAACATCCTGAGTAATTTTGTTTCTATATGCTTATGGAATAATTTTTGGTATTTGCTTTTGTACATTATCAACTTCTCTATTACCCTTTTTCACCACCTTTTATGGTAAAGTTGCTTTAGGTCTTAACGCTTGACAATTTCATTTTATGATTAACTGTTACAATTTTCATGTAGCATACTTGCATGTTTTTTAAATTATTGAATTAGTATTATGATGGAATCCAAAAGGAAAACCCCCCACTTAGAAGTGAGTTAATGCAGTCACATAAGTGGGGTGCATTGAAAATACACGGGGAAAAGATATCACCTGCCATTGGTTTGTTGGTGTAACAAATGTAAAAAATATAAAAGAAAATGAAAATAAAAATTAAATAAAAAAAAATGAATTTAGCTTAGTTTTGGATCTTTTATGTTGGAAGAGGGTTTCGTTTCTCATAGAAATGTTTGATCTTTTCAATCTAATAAATGTAGGGTAAATATATATCTATAAATATCGGTTTTCTTTGATTGAAAATTATACCCACAATATCCAATAAATTAATAATGTGATTTGCATTATTAAGCATACTTAGAATTGTTGTTACTAAGAAATTATATATGCTTAACACAAGCATGAGGAAGCTATTGAGTTGCAGAATATGTTATCAATTTGTGATTCATCAATATAAAAAATCTTATTCTTAAGATTCAGCTTACCTCTGTCTTCAAATACCATCGTTGTATTTGTTATAAATATGCAACATTCACGTGTAGACAGTTTAGTCTTAAAAACATCTCAGCATAAGGAGTTTAAATGATTTGGTTTCACATCTAATTGGAGTTGAAATTCCAGTTGTGTATTATAATTTGATTCATGTTGTAATATTTATATTTCATTTTTTTGTTATTTCCTATTGTGCATATAGGAGAAGTTACACTATAAGTCTGGTTTCAAATTTACATATCATATAATCAAAATTATTATTTTTAGTTATTATTAGTTTCATAAATCACTTTGTTATCATTAATTTATGAAATGTATTTTTAATTTAAATTAAACTTAAAAACTGTAATTAAATTATAAAATAAATAAAAATATATGTATTAAAATAAATTAATACAAAAACACTAATATTTACTCTTTGAATTATGAAAAGCTCTTCATGTGTTATTCCCAGTGTAATGCTAGCCTATATGCTTGCTTGTCTTATGTATGATGCATGATGTCTTCTGTCTGATGCCCAATGTATGTATGATGGCGCTTTCTTGCTCGTATGATGTCGGTTGCTTAGGTGAGGACGGGGTGAGCTACTTCAAGCAATTGTATAAGGACCCAGATTGAGTAAACATAGTTTACTCTTCTTCAGGTTGTAGTAGACTTTCCCAGGCTCATAGAAGAAGACACATATGAGGAGCTGATAGCAAAGGTTTCCAAGGAAGAGCTCAAGGATGTCATTTTTGCCTTTCCTCATGATCAAGTGAAACTAGCGCCTTTATCACTTATATAACGGTTGAGGTAGAATGGAAAGGGAAAGATATATAAACAAAATATAAGTCCAACGTTTATATGAGTTCAATAATCAATAGTACAATCCATAGCTCCAATACAATATAATCCTTCATGAAACATGTAAATAGAGTCTATGTTACATTATTTAGATGAGTAAGCTCCTATGGAGTGTCATATAACACATAAAAAAAATGCAATTTAGTCAATATAGATCTATAAATAAAAATTAGTTTTCTCGAATGAACTTGAAAAAGTGTGTGCGTTTATTTTTAGGAACACAAGAATTTTGTTCATCCTAAAGTCTTATTATTAGCTCCACGACTATCAATGAATTGAAGGCCAATAATTGTTACCTTGAGGAGGACTCTCCCTTCTTCCCCAGAATATCCAGATGTAAGGCACATCGATTGTGAATCCCCGCCACTCTAAAAATGGAAGTTTGTTAAATGGATAAAATCAAAATGTTTTAACATTGTAAAAGGAGTAATTTCAGAGAAATTATGTACCTATGAACCATCAATAGGTTTCATTCAAACAATAGTCTCAAGTTGATCCATATTTCGTGTGGGGGTCATGTTAGATTAAATACCAATGGAAGGCCATAAAACTATAGTGAATCACCTAGGAAGAGAAGTGTGTAGTAGGTGAGCTCCAAATCTCTTCGTGGGGAGGGGGGGGTCCTTTAACCTCCCTAACTTTTCAGTCTCTCTGTGAAAATGTGAGCAACAAAATCCTCTATGGATTACCATAGTATAATATAGGAACTTGATCAAGACGAAAAACTATTAATGAATGGAGGAGATGATGGATCATGGTCTTCAATTTATCTCTAGTTAGGTTTCAACAACATAACTCTACAAAACGGTAGATTATTCCTTTTCATTTGCACAAGAAAGCTCTTGTATAGGCTGCTAGAGAACCACTACTTGTCACCAACCACCATGAATGCCAATTAAGAGGTAAGGCCAGTGGGTGGGAATTGAAGGTTGATCGGCCATGGCAAGAAGTTCTACAAGAAACATGCAACTACCCTACCATTGGAACTTTATCCTTGGGCATTTATTCACTATGAAGAACCACCTTTTTTATCTTTATGTGGTTACGTGGATTTCAATATTTTCCAATGCTAGTCATGTGAGTATGAGGGGATGTCCCGTGTGATTCGTGGTAATGGTCTCATGATCATTGGACCTTAACAACACATAAATAGCTCATGGAACTTGCAATTCATTATGTTGTATGAGTTATAGCTTATTTGTGATGTTTTCAACCATTCTCATTCAAATGTTGTAGAGGAACGAAATTAGGGTGATAACAGTTGTCCCTTGATGTGTGAGGTTAGGAGTATCACTTATAAATGAAATACATCATATTTTGTTTAACCAAGTGTTGTAGTGGAGAGACCAGAGAGAGAATCAAGGAGGGGGGATTTCCCAGTAAGAGATGATGGAGATCAATTGCAAAACAAACAAGGAGGTGATACAAATACATATAATCTTTGTACAAATGAGGCGAGCATGTCCATACTCATGAAACTTTCAAATCAAAGCATAATATGAGATTGTTGAAATAGAGGCCACATTTGAAAAATGAAAGTTGTTTCCGGCACAACCAAACCTAGATCTAAAGAGTATACATCCTCTTTCAACATGTATGGAGATAACTGTAATTATCAAGAAAGAGATATTGATAAATGAGGGATATGTGAGGGAATGATAACACCCATGGGGGTAGAGAATTGGAGAAAAATGATGCCCATGAGGGTGTGGGGCCATATCCTATAGAGAGATACCTGAAGGGTGGCTCCCACTTGATGGGTCCAAACAATGTTGAAAAGGGACATACATGTCTAGGGGTCTTCAACTAGATCTGGACCATTGTAACAAAAAATACATAATGGTAAGGAAATGTATGAGGCCACCTAAAGGGAAACTCTCACAACAGGGATAATTTTTTTTCCAAAAATAGCCATACATGTCCTAGGGTCTTGAATTGAATCTAACTGCAACTGATGTATGAATATCCATGATGCAAGAATTAGTTGAAGTAAAAAATGTGAGAAATAATCGAGTTACAGAGCAATAATGGTTTTCCCAACCTAACATAGTGTTAGAAAAACAGGACCGCGAAGCAATAAAATAAAACAGATGTGGAAACAAAACACAGAAGATACACAATACAACAGAGACACAGATTTACGTGGTTCACCTAGTGTGGGCTACGTCCACCAGAGAAATTGCCAGGTCCTTCCTTTATTATTATCCAACAAATTAAGGGATACAACCTACAACAAACCCGTTGTAACTTCCTCTTCTTTCTCTCACAATATCCTATCTTAGAATACAATATTCGCCATCATGCATAGCCACAATGCATTTCCCTCATAAAAGAGGGTTGCCTTCTAGGGCAAAAAACCCTAACATAATCTCTATTGTTAGATCTGCGACCTTATAATGAATGGTCCAGATTTATAATGAAATTACAATATACATTTACAAGGCAATTTTTCCTTCAGGGGCTTCACCCCCGAACCCCCGCTGGGCCCCACTTGCCCCCAGACCCCCCAGCCGGGGGGTTAGCCCCCTCGGACCCTGCAGAGGGGGTACCCCCCCTCTGCACTCCCCCGCGTGGAAGAGTGTACATACTTAATCAGGCTCCACAACCAACACATAGGCCTCTCATCCCTGATGTAAATGGGGGGCAAGGTACTTAAGCCTTTAAACCTACCCCTAAAATAAAACGAGTTAATGTCTATAGGGGAAATTTTGTTGAAGATAGGAATGATGAATCCCTATAAACCAACATGAGGTGAAAATCATGAAGTAACTAATGTAACAAAGCAACACTTTGACATGTGAGATGAGATGGCCAATGAGTAGTAGAGTTAGGACCCTTGGATGAAGCATAAATAGCAATTGACCTAGGCAATGGCCATAAACCACATTGACATAACATGAACAAATGTCGAGTTTAACGACTCAAAGGAAAATAAATGCAAAAGGTACAATGAATACCATGCAAGCGAAGGAAAACTTAAGACATGAAAAGACTCATGGATCATGATGATGACAAGTCAAATAGAAGGTAGGTGCAAAGATTATGAATCATAGTGATGAAGTTACATAGATGGAATTAGGGGCATGTAATGGACAAATATATTTTGTTTAAAGAAACATACATGGGTGATTCAATACAAATTCATTGAACAAGGGTGACAAGGACTAATGCAAATAAAGACATAGATAATAAGAATGATTCCAAGTATTGGCATTTCCCCAAATTTTTTTTTTTTTTTTTTTTTTTTTTTTATTAATGCTTTTGTATTTCCATCTTTTACAAAGAATAAAAGAATCTAGATACATTACAAAAAAGGAGACAGGTGCCCAAATTGTGCCCAAATTGTTCTAAATTGCATTTATGGAACAAATGATAATGGATGATAGAAACTAGGGGTGGGTCTCTTTGATGGGATAATGAATGGAGGTGTAAAATATAGATGGTCTATGGGTAATGGATGAGACATGAGACCAGTGGAATGTAGTGAAGAATTAACATAATAAACCATACAAAATATTTACAACTTGAGATTCCAAGGAGACAAGAAAAAAAAATTATGATGAGGAAAGGATGAAGCTTTCCCTATGATGCAGACTATACCAATTCCCGATCCTAAAGAGGGAAATAATTACATAATTTCTAGCATGCAATGAGTTATTAAATTGTGACAACCCATGAAGGTGGAGCACTACTACCACACAAGTGTATGATGCAACTTAGATTGGTAAGGAACCTTTATGAGATGGGGAGAACCTAAAATCATATTGAATGGGTTTCAAACAGAATGATACATCATAGGTAGAGGGGATATGTTGTCTAAATGCCATTTTGAAGGGTTAGTAGTGGGATTTGTTAAAATGGGGGAAAAGATGGTTACCCAATGAAACACTTGCACACATAAGATAGATACCATGATGTGAAAATCTCTTTGAAAACTAATCCAATGGTGCAAATGGTTCTAAAAATGGGGTTCATGAGCTCCCATACCAGTAAAACGAAAATTATGTGAAAAATGGCTTAAGAAAACAAAACCAACAATGTAGATGGCTTAGAAATTGAATCTCGTGAGCTTACAAATGAGCCAAAAGAAAATTTAGGTCAAACCTATAAATAGTGTTTGGCATGAATTTTGAGAATTATTTGTGCGTTTCCAAGTTTGTGTGGAGTTTTTTTCGCCAAATCTTCCAAATATCATTGTGGATGATTGTACCATTAGAAGTTCTAGTTCTATGACCATCAGGATAGTGTTCTCCTCTTGTACTTCATTTTTTTCCATTTGGTTTTTTAGATTAGGCCCTAGTTGACCCATATGGAATCACATTAGACTTTTTTTGGGTCATGCAGGATTTAAAGGAATAGTTATGTGAAGGGTGTGACCATTCTTGTCATAGTTGTGTGCTTGTGTAGCACAAGGGGGCCCTTGATCATACAATAAGGTTGCACATCTATCATATGGATAGATTCACAACTATTCATAGAACAATCACATGAGCACACACCCGAGGAGACTTTCTACTATGTGAATTACTCATGTAACAAAAGATGACCTTACCAACACAAGGTAGCCATGTGTCACTACTACTAACCATGTGATCAACTCGTGCAAATATAATAGAAAAAACACGCAGAAGAGTGTGACAAAGGAGGAAATATATGCATGACATTGATGATGTATTGGTGTGTTTTCTTTGACAAGTATATGAGAGATATGTTGGTCCATAGGTGAGAGTGGGAGTTTGATTACCTCCACGTGAAGGTAATGGGTGAGTCTCAAGTGTAAAGGAAATTTGTAGAGTATGGGCTACTGAATTTCTTTTAGGTTTCCATTGAAGTGATCTAATGAGGGGTTACTTACATGGATTATCAATTTATCTGGATGTGTAATTCCAACAACCAATACTTTGACGCTAGAAGGAAACATCTAGAGTTAACCCTACCTGGCATTATTTCTTGACTAAACTCCCCAGTTGAAGAGAGATGAATGATGTACATTGATAATCAAGGGGGTTGAGAACCATAGAGAAATGGGTCGAGGACCACATGAGTTGAAGATGGCCAAGGTGGATGGGGTGGTTTTGATTGTTAAGTTCTCAAAGTTGGGGTCATAAGCTACTGTAGATACAATTGTGAGGGTGTTGGGCTCTCATGATCCTCATAATATTTTTGGTGGCTAGATAGTGGAGAGAGTGTTGGGTGGGTGGTGGGATTCTCTTTGCTTGGGCCTAGATGTTATTGAGTGTAGCAAGGATTTATTTGACATGATTATGCAAGTAGGGTGGGGGAGAGTTTGAGTTTGTCTTCATTATCTTCTAGTTATTTTTTGAGTGGGCGTCATCGATCTGACCACACTACGTAGTGAGGGTAAGACTAGCATGGGTGGTGTAGATGTGGCACTGGGGAGAGATAATGGATTTCCTTGATGGTGGAATGGTGGGATAGGTGTTCAAACTTCACTACAATTTCTTTGCCTACTGTGAGCAATAAACAATAGTTATAGAGGAGTACCCATATGCAAGTATTGATTTTTAGAGTATATCTTGATCTGCTAAGGCCCCTCAGTGAGGGATAGGGATCTATGGGTGAGTATTTGTGTTTTTATTTTTTTATTTTTTATGTTTACACTATAATAGATGGTCGCTATGTATACTTTTGTTTATGAGATACACATAAAAATAATGACACGTGTTTACTTGTGTAGATATAGGACTAATGAGACCTAATAGATCCACAATAGGGGCACTAGCCATAGGGTGGCTGTGAGGTCACCATGATGATGAGGCTGGACCCAACATCCTAGCGGCCTAGTGGGATTGGATGGATGCAATGTCTAGGGTGGAGAGGAAGATGTTGATTGATATGCATTATCATTTGGATCCTACTGCATAAGGTGTCTAAGCGAGGTTGGTGGGACTTAGGTGATGATGATGTTTATGATTATACCAGGATCTTGGTATAGCGGTTCTTAATTATGTAACATGAAACAATGACAACTAGATAGTGGGAGATATGGCTAGAGGTGGACCCAATTAGGCATCACCACCAGGATAATCAAATTTCCTAGATAGGTTTCCCCCACAGTAGGAGTGGGAGTGACTATGTAGTAGGTGAAATTCCCCCAGTTGTGATATATCATCCCATTTTGAGTAGAGATAGACATGATTATAAACATGATTATTTTTTGATGATCACATACACAGAGAGTTTTGATTTCATGGTTTTGTGCACTGTATGATGATGAAATGTGTTATGTTGATTTCATTTACATGTATCTAGGGTTATCGCGTGATTACATGTACATACAATGTTTGTTGTTGTTTTTTTATATATATTTTGTACTAAGTTAATGTGAAAAATGGAAATTCAAAACTTGATTTCTATGTTATCTACAAAATGACTGTCACTTCTAGGAACATACATGAATGTGATGGTATTAAATTGTTGAAAAAAAATCCACACCCGTAGATATTTGGTGAAGAGACATGGATCACAAACACTGTAAAATTTATTGAACCACATGATGGTGAGCTAAGAATCTAGATAGAAACTAAGATGTTGGATGCATAGTTGCATTATGTTAGAAATTAATATAATCACATAATAATATTCAACCTAGTTGTTGGTTGGAAAGGCCCAAGAAAACACCACTTGAATGGAGTAATGTATGCAAGGGTGAGTAGTTGGCCCAAGCTATCGAGGAAAAATTATTAGTCCAATGGCTCACAACATCAACAAAGATGACATGAATGGTAGGTTGTGGAACTATTTGTACAAGAATCATAAGAAAATAAACCATAAGGTGCTAAACCAAAGTATGGAAAATAAGACCCAAAAATAATGAACAAAGCATAAATATATGCATGGATGAGTGGGTGGTGTTGGTGATTATAAGCATAAATGTTTTTAAAAATACAACCCATTGAGGGTTCCTTTGAATATTCAACTATCGAGATAAGCAAGAACATATTCCCCCTTTTCTAAATAGTGTTTAACAATATAGAGGCCTCAACAAAGGGACTTGAACTTTCCTAGTCCTAACTTATTTTTGGTTGGGTCATACGAAAGGACTAAATCACCTTCAATAAAACAAAAAGGGTAGACTTGCAGTCATAATGGGATTTGGAATGTTTTTTCATGTCCTCATTGTTTTACAAAGTGAAGCAATAATCATTTTCCAGATGTTCCAAAGTGACTAATTGTAGCTCTAAGGTGATGGTGTCACGAAGGAGTTTTATGGCCAAATGAAGAGGATGGATCTCATATTCGATGGGAAAAATCGCCTCTACATTGTAGATGAGATGAAAGGAGGTAAACCCTATGGTAGTTTTCATGGATATCCTATAGGCCCATACGGATGCGAAAAACAAGTGATGTCAATTTAAATATTTATGCTTGTCGATTGTCCATTGCAACATGGTTTTGAGGATCTTATTGATGCTTCAACTTGGCCATTAGCCTATAGATAGTATGAAGTGAAAAACTCATGCAAAAAACCTAAATAAAATGACAAAACTTGAATAACTTTGTTCTTGTAGTGTGTGCCATGGTCTAAGACCAATTACTTAGAAAAACTAAAGCAAGTGACAATATGGTTGAAAAAGAAGTGAGCCTATATATAAGATGTGATGCCAAATGCTAGAATGTCCTTAACCCACTTCATAAAATAATCAATGGCCACGATGATGTACTTTTGTCCGTTGTTGGATGTAGGGGGATACTCCATGAATTTGATCCTCAATTTGCAAAAGGGGCCTATAATGATTAAGGGGTGTAGCAGATCCATTGGATCTTGCAACTTGGAAGAAAATATTAATCAATTCACACATAACTTAATTGCATGAATGTAGTCATGAAATAAGGAGGGTCAAAAGTAACCATATTGGATGATCTTTTGAGAAAAAACCATT
Organism: Picea engelmannii; assembly: GCA_009831015.1. Lineage (NCBI taxonomy): Eukaryota > Viridiplantae > Streptophyta > Pinopsida > Pinales > Pinaceae > Picea > Picea engelmannii. Next base: position 774,771 of record ML787621.1, read on the forward strand.
ATTGATAAATGATCACCAGGAGCACCATTGTGGTGGTCATTGAGGATCTACTTTTCCTTTTCATGAGATAGAAATTGATAGAAAATGATTTCGACTCCTCACCAATAACATACATCTCTAATGAGTAGATAACAAGGATCAAGGTGATAGATACATTAATTCTCATTCGAGTGAAATATGTGAACCAAATTTGTGTGTAAAGATAAACCAATATGTCATCCTATCGAGGATTCTTTGATGAAATAATGAAAAGGTGTTCATTAGGAAGGTTGTCATTGAGAGGGGAGTTTACTACACCGATTGAGGTGTCGATGATGAACTTGACAAGTGCTAAGGCCTTTTTTCTTTTGGGTGTAGTAAATTCAAGAGAAATTCTTGGAGAAAAATGATCCAATGAGTGAACTTACCATTGATAATTCATTGATACAAGATTTACAACATTGGGTTTTAATTAGCTACAACCTTTGTTCTATTCATCAAAATGTAGTAGCAATATTTTTAATGAAATGGACCATGGCCAAGGCCAACATCTCATCATGTTTGTAGTTTAGTGATGACCCTACTAAGTTTTTTTTGACATAATATATGACATGCTCATAACCATACTACCCTCATTGGACTAACGCTTGAGTGACAATGAAGATTGAGGTTGAAATGAAAAGAATAAAATATTTAATAAATTCTGGGGGTAATAAGGGGTGCAGAGGTGAGCACATGTTTCAATACATCAAATGACTGCTAAGATTGGTCATCTCATGAAAATTCGATGTCTTAGCGTAAGAGAGGTGAAATCCCATGAGTGTGCATGGCATAGTTAGAAACAAACCTTCATAGGAAATTAGATTTTCCTTGAAGGCTCTATAGTTGGTGTAGAGCCTATAGTTGGGGTCATTAGTTAATAACCTGGATTTTCAAGGGATCAATAGTAGTCCCTTGATTTGAGACATTAAATACCCAAAAACCATATAGAAACATAAGATGCACTTGAGGGGGTTCAAGCAAATGGTATACTATTGATACTGTAGGAATATGGAGTGGATGTATTTTAAGTGTTGTAATAATTTCTTCAATCAAGCTATGAGGTTGTTGAGGTAAGCCAGGATGATGTGAAATAGGTCATGGAAGACATAGAACATGAAACAATGAAATCTGGCTCCAATGTTCTTATGTCCAAACAACATAAAGTGAAATGTGGAATTTCCCCAAGGAGTGGTGAAAGTAGTCTTGTATTGATCACATTGACATATTCGAATCTAATTATACCTTGAGAACCCATCCATGAAAAAGAGGACCTCACGGATGGCATGCACATTGATCACTTGGTCGATGAAGTGGATGGAAATTATCCTTGGGACACACTTTATTAAGTTCATGAAAATCTACATAGATGTGGACAATGCCTTGGTTTTTGTTCACAAGAACAAGGTTGAAGACATAGGAAGTATAAGCAATTGGATATACATCCCCTATTGTTTGGATTTTATTGTTTTTTAGCTTGATGGTCCATGATTTAGATAGACAAATAGTCATTATTTCTAGGAAATAGGTGAGGCTTCCAACCATGTGTTGATGTGATGTTTGAAAATGCTAGGATCAAGGCCATGAATTTTTTAGTAAGACCATATGAAAATGTCATGAAACTCTTGGAAGAGTTTTTTCTAAGCTTAAACCACTTCGAGGGAGCATATATATCCAAGATGTATATTTTCGATAATGTGAGATGTAATAGAAATGTCTACATTGATAGTAGGAAAATATTGGCCATATTACCTTCCTTGAATGAATCTGAGATAGGAATGGGGTTTTAAACCAGTCTAGATTTCCATGGGGAATAAAATCCTCAACCTCTACGATAAAATAGTTGGAGGGGTTCGAAGGGGTGAAAATGTCCCGAGGTAAGAAGTAGGAACAATGATGCATGCCATCCCATGGATAGTTAGAAGAATTCATGGCTTCTAGAATGTCATTATCAAAGTGGAGGACATGGGCACTCGATTTGGGGGTATTGGACAATATTGTTGGGGTGAGTGAGGGGATGGGATGGTGAGTATTGTAACCATTGTCAAATTCATATGTAAGTAATGGATGAAAACATAAGTGGATCCTATAGAAGTGAGGACAATGCACAAGGAGTGAGACTCTACCCATAGTGTGATTGATGGCACATCAAAGGGCGACGGACTAATGTCGATGCCTAATGAAAACAAGGGATCATTATAAGACATATAACCCTTTGAGGTGGATATATGATGAATTGTAGCATACTTTGTGTTATCCATGGGGAGTGGGGAAAACACATGCCAACTTAGGTCATTTGGGTGAATGGTTGGCACAAGCTACTAACAAACAACAACAAGGGTAGCCCAAAATTAGGGGAGCTCTAGACAGTGGGAGTGTAATGGCCAAATGTTGTACATTAGGCACAAGAGTAGTTGGTATGTAATGGCGGGGTTTTTTTTTTTGCAAGTCACAATTTTGGACAGGGGGATTTGTGCCCCTAACCAATAGAGCTAGAAAAAGTGGGGCCAACATGGGAAGTCGAATAAGGTTCCATAGCTCAGGTAGCGAAGGCCAACTAGGAGTGGCATGACCATTGAAATTACAATGGGCATAAGGAAGTTGAATTTGAGTGTGAGTAGTGTTAGTTGTGGTTATTAAAGGTCTAGGGGAAACAATGCCCCCAACTTTTCTATTGTTGGCCCTAGTTTCCTTTCATACACATGGCTTAGTCTATGTGATATGCATCATAGGTGGCTTGGGTGCCATAGGTGTTGGGATACTTGGAAGTGGTACTAGAAAAAAACTAATTTTATTAGCATTACCATAGAAAGATTAGGGGAATAGGGGAATATACCAAACATGTATCCCAAATATTATTCCTAGAAGGGATAATGTGGCCATGATGGTGGTTTCAACCATGTTAGGTGGTGGGAAGAGACTCGGGGATGCTATTGATGAGGGTATTGTGATGGAAATACTCTATAGGAGGGGCCTAGACAAGGGGTGTGTTTCTCTCACTTGATGATAGTGTGATGGAAAATGGCATTATATATTTTTACAAAATTAGATACGAAGCATTATGCATAGGAAACACATGGTATGCAACTATTGATATAGCATGTGGTTCATCAAATGATGTGATCATGCACATGGGATATGGTTTCATGGTAGGGAGTTGGGGCAATGCGCCTTAATACTCCCCAAGCAAGATGGATTCTTTTGAGATGTTAGGGACGATGTTGATGTAAGATGAGATGTGTTGGTTATTTTTTAGGGTGGACAAGACATTATCTACGTTGGTAGATGGCTTGGGTTCACAATATGTATGATAATTCAAAGAAACAACCTTTCCCTCATGGGGAAGCATCATACTGTAGAAGATTGAGGAGGAAAATACCTTTATGGAATACATATAACTATGCCCAAGGAGAATGTTGTAGTCGAGTGGAGTGTCTACAACCTCTTTGTCAATCAAGGCCATGTTCCTCCCTATTTTGATGGGGACATTTTTGAAAGAGGATTTTAGGTTGAGAAGGAAAAACATGATAGGCTCAAAGGGTGATTGTGGATGGGACTAGCTCAAAGAGGATAATTTCTACCAGACCATGGTGGAAATTTCATAGGTAGAAGCACCTCCATTAATGATATACTGATGTATGGTTAGGTTTTTTATCGTGACTAGATTTTGAAATGGAACTTATAAGGGGAGTCTTGGCTCAACTTTGTCTATGTAGAAGGTCATTAAGTGAAAATATGATGGTTCAATAACACCCAAGACTAATAGTAATGCATTCCATTAGGGAGGATAGATTTGAAGGACCTCAATGGTTGACATGGTCTAAGTGATTGGGCCAATTCATCCAAAATACTATAGTTGTGTGTCGCTCTCACATTGAGGCTATGTGTAATACAACATAAAGATGCCTTTGGTACATGGGGTGTATTGTCAACATTAGGTTCAGGGATATACAAGGTAATACTAATGGAGGTTTGGGAGTCATCACATTTTGTTGGATTAGGATTAGGCATGCCATATGCTCGGTTGCGATTTTGAAGGTGAATATATGCTATGTTATTATAGATGTTCTAATATGAAAAATATCCCAAATATGAAGAATTAGGAGGTTGGTAAAATTTGAAATGATGGGAGGAGATAGGGGCCTCATGTTAATGGGTGACTACTACTGGCTAGGTGAAAGGAGTTTCTCAACACTGCCAGTTATGAAGAAGTAAGGTGTTCCTATTGGAAAATAGTATTCCCTTATGGGGGATTAGGGGTTGGACTACCATATTCATTCTATCAAATTTGATGATTTAAGGATAGTGGTGAGTGTGATTCCCATACGAATCACAAAGTGTATGAGGAAAGTGCATACTAACCTAGTCATTATTTTCTTACTTTTGATTGTTTTTGGGGTTAGGATGTGGATCCTAGTTTATGACATTAGGCTCAAGGAAAATTTTAAAGATCGATACTTATATTAAAGTGTAGAAACCTTTGTGAATCTTACTAATTCTTAAAGTGGCAACCATAAAATGTTTGGCGATATTTTTGTAAAAATATTCAAATTTCTAAGGATTTTAAATAGTTTTTAGAAATTTTTGGCAATTTTTAAAGTAAAATACTTCTATCAAATAGAATTTGGATGAATCATTTTATATATATAAAAAAGGAAATTGAAAAATATTCAACATGTAAAATTAACCCATTGGCGAAATTCACCCCCTAAAATAAAAATATATATCTTACCAAGATAAACATTAGCTTTATGCCCTTGTCCATGGATCGTGTGTTGTATTTAATATTTCTCTCTTTAGTTTTAACATGTGGTATAGAGCTAAGTTGGCCTCGACTCTCTCTCTAGCAAGAGTGGCTTGGGTGTCTCTCTCATGATAGACTCACTAATAGTTGCTTGGATGTATAAGCCATAGGGGAGAATGGGGTTGATAGATTAAGTCTACATGAGTGTTAGTAGTCTGGCGATGAGACCCTTAGATAGTGGAGGAGGGAACGATTACGAGACCAGAGAAATAGGCACAAGGAGCCATAACGCACCAATAGCGTGGCTGTGACATTGATCATGGTGGTTGTGACTTTGATAGAGGTGGCCATGATTTTGATCATGGTGATCATCCAGGTCAAGGTTTTAGGGGCAGTAGGGGTCGTGGTAGATTTCAAGACCGTTCTCTCTTGTTTGGTATGGGACAAGGTAGGTACTATATCCCAGTGGCTGACATCAGCATGTAGGGCGACATGGGGTTTCATTAATGGAGAGGAAAAAATCATGGCTTCGAGTGCTACAGAGGCAACAATAGCTGGTATGAAAGAGAAACAATGTGTGTAGGTGCCATCATCTCTGATTTCATTCACGCCATTCGATCTTTGCGTATAAATTCCAAGGAGTTATGGCCAACTTTTGAAACATTCGCTAAGTTCATCGACGATGGAGTTGTACTAGAATGAATAAACCCAGCGAGGGTTTTGTCAAGGCCAAGCAAGAGATTTCTTCATGTGCTGAAAATGGGCTAAAAGAACAACATCCATGGGAAATGCACTATGGAGATTCAAGATCCCAAAAAGGTATTAGGATTTAGCTTGGAACAGTTAATGGGAAAATTTTAGGGGCTATACATTGTACATAGGATAATTTTCCATGTTTTTTCCAAAAAAGATTGGCCAATTTCCATTTCTTCTAAAAATGATTTGCCCAAATTCTATAGGATAAAATTATTTTACCTTAAAAATCACCAAAATTTTATATAAACTATATAATTTTTTTAGAAATTTGAATATTTTTTAAAAAATATCGTCAAACATTTTATAAGTCTCATATTAAGGACTTGTAAGATTCGCCAAGGTTTCTACATTTTAAAATAAATTATCATCCCTAAAATAACAGAGGAGGTAGTCAGGACCTGTGATGCAGAGGCTAAAAGGATATGAAGCAAGGTTTGTTAACAATGAGAAGAGCTTGGTTGGTCTAATGGTAGAGATGGTGGAAAGGTAGGATTTTTATGCATAGGTCAAATATTTGGAACCAAGAATGGATGTATATTGTAACTAAAAGTTGTGGATGTGTTGTGGTAGTAGCTTAGACCAGTGTGACTTCAATTATGGAGACCCCTCGAAGCATTGTCTAGTTATTAACAATGGCGAGTTGACCCCATAATGGTATGGTTTTGGTATTCCAATGCATAAAATTTAGGTTAAGGTTATGGAAAGAGGGGCTTGCATTGGAACCTGATGCCGTGTGAAGATGTGATCGCAGGACCACGTAAAAACACAATGATGTAAACGTGTTGACAGGCGTAAGTGACACACCGTCAACGGGAAGGTCAAATCCGGACCGGGGTTGTCTAAATAACCCAATCCATTTGGAATGAAATGACCCAATGGGTTTAATGGCTCCTTTGGCCAACTAAAGTCCTAAAAATAGTAAAAGAAATAAGCTAATATAAAACTATGATTCTAACAAATGATATATTACTTACTAGTGTTTATTAAAAAGAAACATGAATATACAAATGATTATAAACAATCTATATACAGTTTACAAGGTTTACTTGAAATCTTGTGAAAATGAATGTTCATAATAATGTTTCAAAATAAGATAAAGTAAGAACAAAAATCTTTTTTGTTTTTTTAATGTTTAAAGATTTTAAACTAATAAATACTAAGCAAATACAATTGAAACAATGACACAGAAACAATCAAAGCTAATTAATACAATCATCGTCTCATTCATATATAAACAAATCTGAATAAAAGAAAGCAATGCACCTACTAACCTCTCACTAATCAGCAATACTAAGCTAAATTCATCTCTATGTATTTGTATGAGCTCCTCTTAACCTGTGTCAAGTGTAAACCTATGACAAAAGAAAGCATAATACTTCCTGAAGAAATTCAAGGAAGTGTTTCATATTCTGGAGCGAGTTTATAACGACAGAAAGACAAAAAATTATATATCTTGTGACCTTGAAATGTCCAATAATTGAAAATGAAAGAAATTCCAATTCTAAGGAATGGTGTTACAAGATATCTAGCATCATATGTAAACTCAAAATACTTGAATAGATGATCAGTCATAGATATAAACTAAACCAAAAGATAATGAACCATATAAATGAAAACATAACATGAAAAATTATATGCGAAATGGTTTAAAGCTAGTTCAATACAAATACATTTTTATATTCATAAATTATATGAGAAACAATATTAACATTGCACAATCTACAAAAGCACAAAAGCCAAAGAGTAAACTGTTTTCTCATATAGTTTCAACAAAATATGTTCATCATATGGTCCATGAAGAACTTTGGGGATAATAGACTTTTAAATATTGAAAAAATTAATATATAAATGATAGCAATTAACCATGTATTGATAAAACAGAATAAAGCTAATTTAAATCAATGCATAATCAATTATTCAGAGAATATGAAGATATTATAATAAAAATAAAACCATTTTACTCACAGGACAAAAGCCATTAAGCAACTTGGAATTCCATATTCTTCTTTGAAAATACTTGTCCATTCTCCCAAAGATTCCAACCATCTGTTACTCCATTTGAAAAGAAAAAAAAGTTTACAAAAGAAACAATATACAAAAGAGAAAGGATAAAAATCCTCCTCTCAATTTCTTGGATCCTTTGGCTCTGAACGTTCTCATATATTTATACAATGAATGAACAATATGGGCGTCACTAATAATTTCCGCCATCTGAAATTGGCCTCGTAAAAAGACACAAATATCTCTCAAATTGTGCATTTGTTTGGGAAAATTCCCGCGAGTAAGCTAAATGGGTCCATTTTGGAGATTGGTTTTCAACCGTTTCTTCAGATTCCTCACGGTTTGGCTGTAATCAGTCCTGCAAAATCGTCTGTCTATTCTTGACGCATTTCCAAATTTTATCTATTGTTGCTCATAAATTTATTTGCAACAATCCAATATTATTTTTGGATCAATCATCTTGAACGTATTTAGATAATAAAATCAAGCCATGATCAAATATGTACCAAATAACTGATAATAAAAACATGTGAAACAAAAAGAAACCTAAATTAATAACCTAAAAATTGTGAATAAAACAAAATCTAGAACAATAAAATAAAAAATGAATTTAAACTAACTATAAGTTCTAAACAAACATTATTTATATTTTCTTTTCAAATATGATCTTAAAATTCTAGAAGCTTCAAGTTGAAGGAGAGGAGAAAAATATTAATTTTGGGTTTTCACAAAATCAAACAAATGATAGATAATTGTTTTATTATTATTATTGTATTTTTATTTTGAAATGAGATGCAAACTAAAAGAATAATTTAATTAATTAAACCTACCAAATGATTTTTTGAAAATGATTGTTAATGAGAAAAAATTGAAAACATAATCATAATTTAAACGAAAGTAAAAGTTGATAAAAATTAAGGTTTTCGTTTAAATTAAGATTTCTATGTTCATCTCTCCCTCATTCAAATTTGATCAAATGTGAACAAATGTCATAGAAAAGATGTGTTGTAAAAAACTCCCAAATTAAGCTCGTCCATCAACATTAAAACTCTATAGAAAGAAAAATGAAATGACATTTAAATTTCATGAAATTCAAACCAAACAAAAGAAAAGAAATTAAATCAAACCAACGAAGATATTATTTGATGAAGTATTGAACCCATTATTCAAAATAGTCAAACTTGCTAATGAGCAAAAGAATGAACACATAATCATAATTTAAACAAAAGTAAACAGTTGATAAAAATTAATGTTTTTGGTTAAATAGAGATTTATATGCTCGTTTCTAAATTTTGACATATACTCTTGTAATGAATGTCTCATACTATAGTGAATGTCTTAAGTTCGTCTCAAAGCAAGCCAAGGTATGGAACTATTTGAAAAGGTTGATTCTGTAGCTCATTATAATTATCAAGATTCTAATGGGGGCCCTTTAAATTTTGTAAAAATTTAGGAGGATTTGTTGGGGCCCAACAAAACGATAGGTGAGGCAATGGTTTATGGGTTTATGAACCATGGTACATGGAAATAGAGCACTGGTGTAAGCACACAGAGGAGATGATAACATCTAAAGAAGTAGTCAGTTAAGGAGTGTTTGATTTGGTTTACCGTATTTGGAGCAAAGATGAATGCGAGAAAATAAGCAGGTAGATTCTTCAAACATCATTTTCTTAGGGATAAATGTGTAATCATTATTTATGAGATGAATTTTATCAATGTAAATAGGCACATGGATGTAATACCTATTTAGACATGTGTATCCATAGTTTAAAATAAAGTCTAGATGTAGACTTAGGTGGTGGGGGACATGTTATATTCCTGGAAACCTGGTAAATAAAATTTGAGGGGGGTAGGTGAATATCCCAAGCAATGTTTAAAGGGAGGATTGTTGGGTTAATCTTGAATCGGTCATAGAGTAGATAAGATAACATTGATACGATCATTGATGGGTTTATTTTTGGTGGTTTATGGACCCATGGTATTGAATGTGATGAAACCTATTTAAAGCCTTGAAGAACTCCATTGTAAAATGCCTCAAGCAACGTGGTCTTTGGCCAACTTGGATAAGGTAAATAAAGATATATATCTTGAGTGTTGGTTTTCTCAGTTAAGGGTTTCGAGGGTAAACATTAGCTTTATGTGCTTGTTGGTATTCTTATGTGCATGGATTTTGTGTTGTATTTAATACTTCTCTCTTTAGTTTTAACATAGGGTTTTCCCTAGTGTCAACAACCTAATTGGGTGGATTTTCTCTTAGCTACTAGGGATGATTTTGTTTTGGTTACCCTTCTTCTTATTCCCCTTGTTTTATGAATTCAATGATTTGGATATGTTTTGTTGGGAAAAAGATTTAAAGTTTTGTTGGGAGGGAGAATGATGAATAAGATGAATGCCATAAGGGGGTAAAGGGGTTTTTGGTGTGGAAGGCCCTGGAAGAGAACTATGGAAAGGGTAATAGGGGATCTAAGGTGAAGGGAAACTATAAGAAGTACTAGGACCATATGATGTGGATACATCGTTATTGTAAGGTTGACCATGCCATGAGGGGTTGTGCACATGCTAAGAGGCATAATTCCTTAAGTGGGACATACTAGCACCTAGACGAGAGGGTTATGATCCATCATAAGGCATGATAGGGTTGGAAAAAATCATATTGTAATGCCCATATAAGTGTTAGACATGTGACTTGCAGGCTTAGCCATATGATGTGCTAGGTTGGCCATGTGAATTGCTAGCTTCACTGCAATGATTGTTGTACACGTTAGTATTGGGGCTAGATTCATTTGATCAAACTAGATGGTGGAATTTTTAAGAGACCCAATAATACCATTGATGACATGGGATTCCTCCTAGCATATGTGGCTCAAAATAATGTGTTGAAGGGAATTGAGAATAACTTAGTACAAATACCTTGATTGGGCATAAATGAGGTAAAAGTATTATTCCTTAAGGATGGATTTTTCTTCCAACTATGTCATGTTCATCGCCATTATGGTGAGGAGATATTTAAGACATCAATCCAATAAGTTGTTGTCTTTTATATTTTTCTTACACAAACTACATCATTTGTGTCAGTCATAGTTATGATTTGTGATATACATGTTTTGGAAAACATTGGTAACAATTTCAACTCCAATATTATGACCATACTAGTAATTGAAATAAGTCAATAAATGTTTAGCTATGGACCCAACAAAGGTGGTATTGATACCCATTATCTCATCAATATACTATTTGGTAGCCACTTGAGTGAGGGTGCACTAAACAATCTAAGTCAGATTGAATATTTTGTGATGCTATTGGAGGAGCACCACAAGTGAAATGTCATGAAATGGATCGATGGATCTTCCCTAAGTTGATCCTAAAACTTAGGGATGTTTGAGGGTAGCTCAATCGACATGGGTGGCCAAGCAAGATCGTGTAGGATGGGATAAAAGATGAGCTTAGCCAAAAATTTGGGATATTAGAGCTATCCATATATGAAAGTTTGGGTTGGATGGGTCCAACCATTATGAATGGATGGACTCCTTATGGACTAAATAAGGAAATATAGTAATGATATTGATGTGGAAAAACTTAGATTAGGATTTAAAAGAGAATTGGAATGCCTTGTTAGAGAAAAGGAAAGGACATGGATTCCAACTAACAATGGAGGGAGGTTGTGAAGCCTACATGAATTCCTGAAAGATTGAGGTTTTGCTATATTTTTTCTTTTTGAATTTGTCTGAGCTACAAGGCGATAAGTAAAAGTGATGGTTCTATACGAAAAAATGGAGTGCCCAAAGAAAATGTGTCTAAATTTAAATCAATGTGCAGGTGGTGCAAAAATGTTGTATATGTGTGTTTCAATAATTCACAAATGTATGGATTTGATGTAATGGGATCTGCATGATGTTTTTGTAAAGTAAACTCACAATCCTATGACTTCTAATGATCATCCCTTAGATTGAAACTAGTAATTGGGATTTCCAGTTGCTTTCAATGAATGTAAATAAATAAAATACAAGGAGTAAAGAAAAACAAGGGAAAAAAGGACTAAGGATGGATGTGTATGTACTAATGTTAATCAACATTTGGATCAAATCATAGGATAGTGATCCCCTGTGGGTTGCTAAGAATCCAAAATATTCTTCCATTGGGAGAATGGAGTCAAAATAAGTAAATAAAAAGGAAAAAGGAAAAAAAGAGTAAACTGGAAAAGATATACAAAAGAATGCATAAATTTTTTTATGTTTAAACTTTGGTTTGGGGATTTAACATAAGAATTTTTTAAGATATTGTCCATTCAAAGGAAACGGTTGGATTGTTCATTTCATATCATTCAGTAAGTATTAATTGTAACTAATGATTTTCTCAATTTGATATGGTCCAATCCAGAAGGCTTCAAATTTTGTGTGGAAAGATGGTTTTTATTTTTCTTTGTTCCATAACAAAACTAGTTGATCTTTTTGAAAATCATTTGAAGTAGTTATTTTGCAAAGTATATTTTGACCACTTGTTGTCTTCTTTTCATTTAAGATATTGCTTGGTTTGTCTGTTCTTCAAGTTGTAGAAGCTCATGATATCTTTTTTGCATCAATGGTTGTTCTTCTTCCTCTTCAACACTTCCAGTAAGAGCCAAGGCATTCAATTTTAAATGTAACGGTAATCTTTCTTCTCTCGCATACACTAAGGTATATTGGGGGTGTCGAATACTATCCTTTGGAGTAAGACGGATTTCCCAAAGTGCATCTATCAATTTTTCATGACAATTCTTATGGTTGGCTTCAAATGTCTTTTTGAGGATTTGAATTAATATTTTTTTTGTTTACTCAGCCAAACCATTTCCTTGTGGGTAATAGTCGGATGATTTCCCCATGATGATTCCATATTCTCCACAAAAAATTGTACATTTTGACCCATTGAAGATCAAGCCATTGTCAATTATGAATTTTTCCAGTACACCAAATCTTGACATGATATTTTGTTTTAGAAAATGGATCAAGTGCACTAAGTCTACATTTCTTAAAGCCACAACTTCTTGCCACTTGGTAAAATAACCAGTTGTAGTGATAATATAAGCATGCCCTTTACTCAAATTTGGATTTATTGGACCAATCACATCCAATAATCATTGTGCAAATGGTTTCTGTATTGTTGTAGATTGTAATGGAATCACAACTCTCTTCATTTTTCCTAAAAACGTTTGACTTGCAATACATTTTTGAATCAACTCATAAGCATATTTGAATATATCCATCCAATAATAATCAGCCTGAATGATTTTGTAAGCTATTACAACTGATGAAAAATGACCACCACAAACCCCACTAAGAAATTCTTGAAGTATTTATCTAGACTTTGAATAATCCAAGCATATTAATAGAATCCCATCAAAATTTCTTCGGAACATAACACCTAAGACTAGAACATATTGATTTGTCTTCATTTTCAAAGTTCTTATTTCTTTAAAAGACATTTCAGGAGGAAATTGACAAGATTTCAAATAGAAAATTTTGTTCTTATACCATTTCGATGTCGCTAAACTTGTTCCCTTTATTACAATGTCAAATCCATTAGGAGAAGAGATGTTCACAGCTTCAATTCTAGTCATGAATTTACATAATCTCTTCTCATTAATAGCTTTCAAAGGTTTAATCTCCAGATTATATTCTTGAAGCTTTGCTAACAAATTTTCCCATCTACATTCTCGGAGTTATTGATTGAGAAACTTCTTTACTGGAGAATGTGGAACATAAGCAATGATGTGAGTTGATAAAATGTAGGTTCTGAAATGAGCTATTGCTTTGACCAGGGAAAGATCTCACTTTTCAATTATTGAGTAATTTAGTTCATAATCATGCAAAGTTTTACTCATAAAAGAAATTGGAAGTTCTTCAACTTTTTCATTTTTTTAACTAAGGATGGAGGCAACGATTTATTCTGAAGCGAATGAGTATAATATAAATTGTTTATCAAAGTCAAGGCTGACAAGAATAGGGTCAGTAGTGATGGCATGCTTGACTTTTGTGCAATATTTTTGAATATTTGATGTCCATTCAAATTTATGATCTTTATTCAATAGTTTATTTATTGGCTTGACAATTGTAGCATAATCTGGCACAAACCTTCAAACAAAGTTTATTTTTCCAAAGAAGGTTTGTACTCATTTTCCTGGGGTAGGAGGATTTAGGTCATTTATCGCATTGACTCCCTATGGATTAATATATATTTCTTATTTTCTCACAATATGACCTAATATATTTCCTTATGTTATGACAAACAAACAATTTTTGGGATTCAAACATATTCCTTACATTCTACACCTTTCAAATACTTGTATGAGATGTTTGATATGTCTTTCTCTTAGTTTTGAATGAATTTTCAGGTCATCTTGGCAATTTGTCATAAATTTTCCAATTAGATATTTGAAAACATGGTTCATTGCTCTTGGGAATGTTGCACATGCATTCTTTAATCCAAATGGCATTCGACCATAAGCATACGTTTCTCATGGTGTTATCAACATTTTTTTTTGTCAATCTTCCTTGGCTACAAGAAATTTATTGTATCCTAAAAATCCATCCAACATGGACATCAGTGCATAAACAGTGACCTATTGTAACAACATCTCCATATTGGAGATTGGATAGTTATCGTTAATGCTCTCTCGATTGAGATATTTGCAATCAACACAAAGGAAAATTTCACCATTCTTCTTTATTACCACCACAAGATTTGAGAGCCATTCTAAATCTCTGATAGAAAATTGTATACCAACCTTTTTTAGTTTTTTCAGTTCTATCTTCACTAGAGTCTTTATCTTGGGGTTTATCATTCTTAATTTTTTATTTAAAGGTTTTAATCCCTCTTTAACTGGTATCATATGTTGGATCATGGATTTGTCATATTCTTTTAAATTATCATAACTCCAAGCAAAAATATCCTGAAATTCTTTGAACAACTGAGTATATTGATCAATTTTTTCAGTGGTGCAACTAGTACCAAGATTTATATATTTTGGAGAATCAGGAGTACCAAAATTTCATACACATGGATTAGTTTATGTGATATGCATCATAGGTGGCTTGGGTGCCATAGGTGTTGGGATACTTGGAAGTGGTATTAAAAAAAAACTAATTTTATTAGCATTACCATAGAAAGATTAGGGGAATAGGGGAATATACCAAACATGTATCCCAAATATTATTCCTAGAAGGGATAATGTGGCCATGATGGTGGTGTCAACCATGTTAGGTGGTGGGAAGAGACTCAAGGATGCTATTGATGAGGGTATTGTGATGGACATACTCTATAGGAGGGGCCTAGCCAAGGGGTGGGTTTCTCTCACTTGATGATCGTGTGATGGAAAATTGCATTATATGTTTTTACAAAATTAGATACAAAATATTATGCGTAGGAAACACATGGTATGCAACTATTGATATAGCATGTGGTTCATCAAATGATGTGATCATGCACATGGGATATGGTTTCATGGTAAGGAGTTGGGGCAATGAGCCTTAATAATCCCCAAGCAAGATGGATTCTTTTGAGATGTTAGGGTTGATGTCGATGTAAGATGAGATGTGTTGGTTATTCTTTAGGGTGGCCAAGACATTATCTAGGTTGGTATATGGCTTGGGTTCACAATATGTATGATAATTCAAAGAAACGACCTTTCCCTCATGGGGAAACATCATACTGTAGAAGATTGAGGAGAAAAATACCTTTATGGAATACATATAACTATGCCCAAGGAGAATGTTGTAGTCGAGTGGAGTGTCTAAAACCTCTTTGTCAATCAAGGTCATGTTCTTCCCTAGTTTGATGGGGACATTTTTGAAAGAGGATTTTAGGTTGAGAAGGAAAAACATGATAGGCTCAAAGGGTGATTGTGGATGGGACTAGCTCAAAGAGGATAATTTCTACCAGACCATGGTGGAAATGTCATAGGTAGAAGCACCTTCATTAATGATACACTGATGTATAGTTAGGTTTTTTTATCGTGACTAGATTTTGAAATGGAACTTATAAGGGGAGTCTTGGCTCGACTTTGCCTACGTAGAAGGTCATTAAGTGAAAATATGATGGATCAATAACACCCAAGGCTAATAGTAATGCCTTCCATTAGGGAGGATAGATTTGAAGGACCTCAATGGTTGACATGGTCTGAGTGATTGGGTCAATTCATCCAAAATACTATAGTTGTGTGTCTCTTTCACATTGAGGCTATGTGTAGTACAACATAAAGATGCCTTTGGTACATGGGGTGTATTGTCAACATTAGGTTCAGGGATCTACAAGGTAATACTAATGGAGTTTTGGGAGTCATCACATTTTGTTGGATTAGGATTAGGCATGCCATATGCTCGGTTGTGATTTTGAAGGTGAATATCTACTATGTTATTATAGATGTTCTAATATGAAAAATATCCCAAATATGAAGAATTAGGAGGTTGGTAAAAGTTGAAATGATGGGAGGAGATAGAGGCCTCATGTTAATGGGTGACTACTACTGGCTAGGTGAAAGGAGTTTCTCAACACTGCCAGTTATGAAGAAGTAAGGTGTTCCTATTGGAAAATGGTATTCCCTTATGGGGGATTAGGGGTTGGACTACCATCTTCATTCTATGAAATTTGATGATTTAAGGATAGTGGTGAGTGTGATGCCCATATGCATCACAAAGTGTATGAGGAAAGTGCATACTAACCTAGTCGTTATTTCCTTACTTTTGATTGTTTTTGGGGTTAGGATGTGGATCCTAGTTTATGACATTAGGCTCAAAGAAAATTTTAAAGATCGATACTTATATTAAAGTGTAGAAACCTTTGTGAATCTTACTAATTCTTAAAGTGGAAACCATAAAATGTTTGGCGATATTTTTGTAAAAATATTCAAATTTCTAAGGATTTTAAATAGTTTTTAGAAAATTTTGGCAATTTTTAAAGTAAAATACTTCTATCCCATAGAATTTGGATGGATCATTTTATATAAAAAAAGGGAAATTGAAAAATCTTCAACATGTAAAATTAACCCATTGGCGAAATTCACCCCCTAAAATAAAAATATATATCTTACATAAACATTACCTTTATGCCCTTGTGCATGGACTGTGTGTTGTATTTAATATTTCTCTCTTTAGTTTTAACATGTGGTATAGAGCTAAGTTGGCCTCGACTCTCTCTCTAGTGAGAGTTTCTTGGGTGTCTCTCTCATGATAGACTCTCTAATAGTTGCTTGGATGTATAAGCCAGAGGGGAGAATGGGGTTGAGAGATTAAGTCTACATGAGTGTTAGTAGTCTGGCGATGAGACCCTTAGATAGTGGAGGAGGGATCAATTATGAGACCAGAGAAATAGGCACAAGGAGCCATAATGCACCAATAGCGTGGTTGTGACATTGATCATGGTGGTTGTGACTTTGATAGAGGTGGCCATGATTTTGATCATGGTGATCATCCAGGTCAAGGTTTTAGGGGCGGTAGGGGTCGTGGTAGATTTCAAGACCGTTCTCTCTTGTTTGGTATGGGATGAGGTAGGTACTATATCCCAGTGGCTGACATCAACATGTAGGGCGACATGGGGTTTCATCAATGGAGAGGAAAAAATCATGGTTTCGAGTGCTACGGAGGCAGCAACAGCTGGTCTGAAAGAGAAACAATGTGTGTAGGTGCCATCATCTTTGATTTCATTCACGCCAATCGATCTTTGCATATAAATTCCAAGGAGTTATGGCCAAATTTTGAAATGTTCGCTAAGTTCATCGACGATGGAGTTGTACTAGAATGAATAAACCCATCAAGGGTTTTGTCAAGGCCAAGCAAGAGATTTATTCATGTGCTGAAAATGGGCTAAAAGAACAACGTCCATGGGAAATGCACTATGGAGATTCAAGATCCCAAAAAGTTATTAGGATTTAGCTTGGAACGGTTAATGGAAAATTTTTAGGGGTTATACATTGTTTATGGGATAATTTTCCATGTTTTTTCCAAAAAAGATTGGCCAATTTCCATTTCTTCTAAAAATGATTCACCCACATTCTATAGGATAAAATTATTTTACCTTAAAAATCACCAAAATTTTATATAACTATATAATTTTTTTAGAAATTTGAATATTTTTTAAAAAATATCGTCAAACATTTTATAAGTCTCATATTAAGGACTAGTAAGACTCGCCAAGGTTTCTACATTTTAAAATAAATTATCATCCTTAAAATAACAGAGGAGGTAGTCA
>ML787621.1:808150-835439 GCA_009831015.1 Picea engelmannii
TGAGCGTCACCTGCGTCAGAGAACCATCAAGGAAGTGCTAGTACAGTGGAAAGATATGACTCCAGCAGATGCCACTTGGGAACCAGCTACCATTCTGCAGCAGTTTCCACATCTCAAGCCTTGAGGACAAGGTTGTTTTTAAGGGGGAGGACATGTTAATGTCCTAACCCGCACATAGGTAGATCAGTGTATTCGGATGTAATAAAGGTCAATATTAATAAGGCCTTTCAATAAAATAGAATAAGGCGGATGTAAGAAGACCTAATAGAAGCTTTCGCTTCTAGAAGGATCTTCCTCTAGATGTTTCTCTTAATAGACATATTTAGTATAAATAAGGGTCGAGGGTATGAAAACTCAAGCTTGAAGATTATTGTAACAGAGCGCTGCTCGATTGGAGGTTGCCCCCTCGAAGAGGCCTGTGAACATTTCTTTCTAAATCAAAGTGCTATTTCTATTGCTATTCTTATATCATTTCTGTGTTATTGTGAAGATTATGCTAGATATTTTACTGTTATTTTGCCATTTCTAGCATTTTATTTATGTTCTGCATATTTTATATATCTGGTATCTTGCAATTATCGTCTCAGGTCCTCAATGATTACTAACTCGAGAATGAAGAATCATGAGACAACAATTACAAGCTAGAGCAAGAGATAAGTCTTCCATAAAGTATGCTTTGAGGACAAAGCATTTTTAAGGGGAAGGCAATGTTATGAACATAAATATACATATAAAATAGATATTAATAACATAATACTTAAATGATAATTAATAAATAATAATTATTAATAATGAAAGGAAATGACTATTGTTTAAGGGCACCCCTACGTGGGTATATAAATGAACCCTCATTCTCATTTGTATTCATCTTACTATTCATTCTTATACATTATATTTGTTTGTATGGATTTGATTACTATATTCCAGATATTTTGGATTATTTGTGTGTGACGAACTTTGTTCATCTCAATGAGGTGTTGCATTTATCCATGCACATAAATATTTTATTTCACCATAGGCTGAGACTTTTCTTGAATCTATGGAATATATGATATCACTTGTTTTATAGTATTTCGTGAATTCAGTTCCAAGTGCTTCCATC
Organism: Picea engelmannii; assembly: GCA_009831015.1. Lineage (NCBI taxonomy): Eukaryota > Viridiplantae > Streptophyta > Pinopsida > Pinales > Pinaceae > Picea > Picea engelmannii. The sequence continues at coordinate 809,253 of ML787621.1, forward strand.
ACTGATGGTGGCATGATGTTTTCAATGGCTCCACTATCCAGTAGACAATTGTGTATTGTGAAATCATGATTTTCTATGGATATGTAAAATGGTGGGACTTTACCCCTTGGTCTTACTGATGAAACATTTTGTTGTTGCCTTGTACTCATCTCAACTACTTATATTCTTGAATCTGTATTATCTAGTATCTTCAAAAGATGTTCTCTTTGTTTAGGTGGCTTATCTACCTCCATGAATGGTAAAGTAATTCTTGTTAAATATTGGAGGTTTAGCAAGGACAAGTGCTTCTGCATAGGCGAGGTGTCAAGCATGTAGAAGGTGTCCTAATTTCCTAGCTTGGTACTTGCTTAATTAATGAGTAAGTGATTAATTAAATTGTTCCCTAAGTTTGACTTAGGGAAAGTACATTAATCAATCCATATTAATTAATGTTGGCTATTGAGTTATGTTTCTAAGGATTGTGTGATTAATCAATTAAATGAATTAGAAATGTTATCAATCGATGATCTTAGATATGATGAGATATAATCTCATCCATCTATCTCTTTGGAGATCTAGGGATTGAGAAAGTTAACTCAATGAGAAGTTATAACTAAATTCAAGAGGAAGAGACATATACAACACATCAAGTTCATCTTCAAGAGATCATGAGATTGAGTTGATAAGCTTATAGGGATATCTTAGGTCTAAGTTTAGAGAGAGAGAGGCTCGTGGAATGAAGAGATCTAGATCAACAACAACAAAGGGCAAGGAGGTCAAGATATGAGGGATTAGAGAAGGGGCCGAACTATTCCAATTGAGGAGACCAAGGGTTTCCATATCTGAAGTTGGGGTTTGTTGAGGAACTATGTTACATGTTCCACATTTTTTTGTGTAATATTGTGTATTTCATGTGTGTTCTCTAGTGCCATTATCCTTGTTAAGGGAGCCCTATTTTTTTCTGATATTAATGTGATGAACAAGTTGTTTGGGGATTTTTTTTATGTTGTATGCATGATCTATCTACTATTTATTTTCGCTGCAAATCTAAGTTTAATAGTAGAGTATGTGAAATTATCTAGATCAGATTTAATTGTTGGAGATAAAATATTTAGTTTTTGATTAAGATATGTAACAAGTTAACATGGTATAAGATCACAAAAACTTTGTACTATAGATTGGGGATCATATTTTTCACAGGGACAACAATAAGAGAGAAGGAGGCTGATTTTCTTGGAAGGGTTGAGAGGGCCAATCTATGATTTGATCCAAGAAAGATTGTGTTGGGATTGTTTTCTTCCAGGGTTGAGTTCTTTTGAAGAGGGTCGAGTTAAAAAAGTAAGGAGGAGGGCCGAGTGTTTCCAAGAAGGTTATATCAAGGGTTTATAGTAGCAATTTTTTTCCAATAGTAATATTTTTCGGGGTTTCAAACAAACAAACAAAAAATATTTCCAACATTGTATTCTTTGGTCAGGGTATTTGTTGCTTGGACATGATGTTTGCGATAGGTTTGATATTTGAAGACTGGTTGGAGGGTGCATCCAACTATAATCCTTGGAAGGAGACGATAGTGTTAGTCTTTATGGAGAACATAATTTGGGATTTTTTAATCAGAAAATCCAACCTCCAAAAATGATGCAAATCTGACCATCTTTAATCAATGAAATATGAAATCTAGAAGAATCATTCTAGATGCAGTGAAGGATCATGTGATCCCTCATATATTCAAGAAAAATAATTCCAGGGACATGTGGGAAACTCTGAAAAACTTTATCAGAGTGACAATCAAAATAGGAAAATGGTTCTGAGAGAGAAACTCAAGGGGACCAAGATGTCCAAGATATATATAGTGATGTCTTATCTCACTAGAATGAAACAAGTGCATGATTAGTTGGAAACAGTTCAGGAGACAGTAGTAGATTTAGAATTGGTGAGGATGGCCTTAAATGGATTCACCAAGCAGTGGACATCATTTTTCAAAGGAATCATTGCAAGGTAAAATCTTCTTGACTGGGAGAGAATGTGGGATGACTTCATCCAAGAAGATATTCAGGACGAATCTATACATGGGATCCAACACAGGGGTGATGATGAGGAGAACCTTTCTCTTGAAAGACAGGAAATAAATATCAAAGGGAAGACCAAGAAGAATATTGGGGAGAGTACATCTCAGGAAGGAAAGAAGAAGGACATGAGAAAATTTAAATGATTTGCATGTCACGAGTTTGACCACTATGCAGTTCAATGTTCGAAAAATAAGAAGGGAGAGAATAAGGCATAGGTTGCAGTGTCAATAGAATCATAGACAATTGAGTTTGCAAATAGATTCGAGAAGGAATTTACTTTGGTTTCTTGTCTTTCAGTAACCATGGACAAAGGTGTGTGGTTCATGGACAATGGTGCTTCTCGTCATATGACGAGATTACAATATTTGTTCACCAAGTTTACATATTCTGATTCAGAGCTTCATGTAGAACTTGGAATTAATGCCAAGTGTGAGATATAAGGGGTTGGAACCATTCGGTTCCAGCTAGATTCAGGAGAACTTCTAGTGGTGATAGATGTATGGTATGTACCAAGGCTAAAGAAGAACCTTCTAGAAGTATCATCCATGGAGGACAAGGGAAAAAAGGTCTACTTTCAAGATGGGAAGGTACTTGTCAGGAAAATAGATTCTACTCCGAGCAGAGGATGAGTGATAAGAATAAAAGAAGGTAATTTGTACTTGTTGTGTGGGAAGCCTATATGTGATTTGGTTCATAACAATAGTAGTGAAAGTTTGTGTGAGTTATGGCACATAAGGATGGGTCATTTGCACCACAAGTATTTACATAAGTTGTGGGAGATGGTCACAGGGCTTCCAGAGTTCAATGCATATCAACATGGTGTGTGCAAGAGATGTGCCAAGGAAAGTATGCCAACATGACCTTTCCTAGGAGTGACAATAGGTCCAAGGGGATTTTGGACTTGGTACACTCAGACGTGTGTGGTCCAGTTTCAGTGAAATCCTTGAGTGGTTACAATTATTATGTGACTTTCATCGATCATTATTCCATGTGGACGTGGATCTACTTCATGAATACCAAGGATGAGGTATTCAATAGGTTTTGATATTTCAAATCTATCGTGGAGAACCAGACAGGGAGAAAAATCAAATTCTTGAGATCGAACAATGGAGGTGAATATACCTCCAATGAATTCAATAACGTCTATAGGGAGGCGGGAATTAACAAGGAACTAAAAATAGTATACAGCCCACAAAAAAATGGGGTTGTGGAGCATAAAAACAGGGCCATCGTTGGAGATATGAAGGCAATGATCCATGATCAGGATTGGCCTATGTTTTTGTGGCCAGAGGCCTGCAACACAACAAATTGTATCCAGAACATGAGTCCTTGCAAAGTATTGGAGGACAAGAAGCATGAGGAGGATTTCTCATGAGTGAAACTAGAGGTGGGACATTTTTGAATATTTGGGTATCCGGAGTATATACATGTACCTACATAGAAGAGGATGAAATTGGATCCTTCAGCATAGAAAGGCATATTTTTGGGATACAGTGAGACTTCAAAGGTGTATAGAGTTTATATTTCAATGTAGGTGAAAATTATGGTGAGTAAAGATGTGATGTTTGAGGAGAACCATGCCTTTATAAAGTCACAGGGATTACTTCCAGAAGTGGCGGAGGAGTGAGAGGCTCCAAAGATTGAGTAGAAACTAGCATCAGGATCAGGGACTCAGTCTTTATATCAGGAGGAGGAGAAAGAGGTTCCTTCTAATTTTCTCAGGAGGAAGCCAAGATGGCTTGAGAAGACATTGAAGGATTCTCAGGAGCATGTAGAGGCTCCTAGGAGTACCTTCAGGGAGAGGACACCAATGAGAAATTTTTCTAACTACATGGCCTTGAGCCCGATATCATAGATTTGTATTCGTCCAATTATGAGGAAACAATAGGGAAACATGTTTGGAGAGATTTCATAATGGAGGAGTATGGATCCATCATGAATAATGATGTATGTGATATTGTTCTGAAGCTAGAGGGGAAATCAATGGTTAGTTAGAGATGGATATACAAGATCAAACATGTTGCAGATGTCTGTGTGGATAAATAAAAGGTGAGGTTCATGGTGAGAGGGTTTTCTCAGAAGGAGGGAGTGGATTATAAGGAGACATTCACTCTTATCGCCAGATATACATCTATCAGGGTTGTCATATATATTACTTCAAATATGGGGTGGAAGATAGATAAGATGGATGTAAAGACTCCCTTCCTCAACAAGGTAATTGAGGAAGAGGTGTATATTGATAAGCCCCAAGGATTTGAGGTGCATGGGAGAGAGTCTCATGTGTGCGGGTGTTGGCCCTTGGTTATGGAAGGAAGCGAAGAACAAGGAAGAAAAGGGAAAAAGTGAACTTCGCAGAAGACACAGTGACTGTCACTAGGTCGAAGTGATCAAAAGAGAAGAAAAGATGGAGCGAAGCCTAAGAAAGAAATTCCTTGGACAAGGAGATTGGGGATGACAGATAATCAAGGAAGAAGGATCGTGGATGACTCAGAAAGAGGAAAAAAACACCACTAGATGCTTTGGAGCACTGTGAAAGAAGAAAGGAAAGATAGGCTGGTGAAGCCCTGAAAACACGGGTTAAGTTGACCTAGGGTTTTAGACACTTAGGGTTTTGGTATCTAGGTTTTTGGACACTTGGGTTTTGACCTAAGGTTGTCGGTGAGTGATTGTAATGTATAAATAGAGGTCTAAAGGGCCTAGTTTGTGTTGGTGTTTAGGGTTGGTACTTTGGGTTGATGTGTTGTTATTGTTACTATTGATACTGAGTTGGTCGAGATAAGAGTATTGTGAGAGAGAGAAGTGTTGAGTACAAGAGCCTTCTTGTATTATAAGATATTCAGCTGGGTGCGAATATCAACCCTGCAACTAGGTGCGTAGGGAGGGGAGAGAGTCATAGAAGAAGAAAAGAGATCTGCTAGCTAAGAGCGCAGACGAGAACTGTATGCTTTACATCAATATAATATAGCACATTTCTATGGACGTAGCCCTAGAGAGAGGGTGAACCACATATATTTTGTGTTGTGTATGATTGGTATTTTGTATTTGTCCTTCATATACTATTATTGCATTGCTAAGGTAGATCTAATAGATGCATGGAGTAGATCAATTTGATAAGTGATATATGAATGTTGTGTTGTTCTTGTGTTAGATCCACTTGATATTCCCCTTGGTGGTAGACATATCTATCCTGAAACCCCCATCATAGCTTCTTCGGGTGAGACTGCATCCACTTTGCAGGTGTTTCCGAAAGGGCTAGTAGTTAGGGGTTGTTGGTGTGCTCTTGGAGATGAACCCTGGGTCTGCCCTTGTGCCAACAAATGGTTCCGTTGTTGGGACAGGAATCTTCTTGAGGGAATGTCAAGGTGGTTTCCATCGAAGACAGAAACTCAAAAGTGGATAGAAGATCAAAAAAAGGACTTCGCTGAAGCCCGGAACAAGAACCCTATTCTTAGTTCAGAGGACTGGTTGGAGAAGTATATTTTTACTGATATACACGAGATATTATTTGGAGGAATCCATCAAGAGCTATATGAGTACTTAGCTAGATTAGTCGATACCAGTTCGAGATCCAATCTAGACTTCCTGTGGTCTAGATATCAGAGTTGATCAAGAAGGTCAAGGAAGTTGATAACACCATATCACAAGCAATAGATCATTGGTTTGATAGTACTATTAGAGGGTACATCATAGAGTTTGTTGCTATCAGGGTAGAGTCATACAACCAAGCTGAGAGATATTTCTTTAAGGGACCTAGAGGAAAAATTTTACAATTCTTGAAGTTGAGACTCAAGATGTTGTTGCATGAGAAGAACATCTTGAAGATACAATAGATTGGTTGGATTCGAAAAGGCTAATGTTCAAAAATTCGGACAGCGACATCGACACAGAAGATGGACATACACGCGGTGGGAAAGTGTTCAGAGAAGTCCATCTTGAGAACTTGTTTAAGCAGAACTATAGGGAGAAGGGTTTCTACAGTGGAGAAGAAGCAGATCTGACAAACGAAGAACATTCAGAACCCACTGGGATAGAGGAAGGACAAGCTGAAGAGCTTCATCGAGGAGGACCTAAAGGCTCAGAAACCGCAAATACCATTGAAGTAAGTACTATTATCCTTCCTGTTGATATTAAGCAATCAGAGTAATCCCAGTCACCAGAGCATCCATAACACTGTGCATAGTAGCCCACCTCATATTCAGTTGGGAACCCTAGGAATATCTATGGCATACGAGATGAGACTTCCTATATTTAGGGGAGATGGATCTGAAGATCCTGAACAGCACTGGTTCCTCTGTGAAGTTGTATGGAACATTAATAATGTCACAGATTAAGTTGTCAAAAGAACCCAATTCAGTACAACTCTCAGAGATCACGCACTAAGTTGGTACATGAAACTCGTCCAAGGACTTGCACAACTAATCCATTGAATAATATCAAGAATGCGTTGATTGCAGAATTTAAGAAACCTAAATCAGAATCCCAATGTATCACAGAGTTGAAAGAGATCAAGCAGAAAGCAACTGAACCTGTGTGGAAATTTGATCAGAGATTCAAAACATTGACGGGTTGATTAATTTTCCAGATCCCAGATGAACAAAACAAAGAATGGCTCATTGTCTCCCTCCTACCACACATTAGAGTTCCTCTGATGTAGCAAAAAAATTCTTCGCAGGCTGAGGCATCGGATATTTCCATGAAGCTTGAATCAGCCCCCAAGGGATAATCCATCTCAGGTATGAGTCAGATCCTGAGTCAGCTAACTAGTTTGTCTCTGCAGGTCGAAGATATGAAGAAAGACAAGGGAAAAGATAAAAGAGAAGACATCTGGTGTGTCAGATGCAGATCAAAAGGCCATGACAAGGAACACTACCCTTTATTCAATGAATACTTAGCTTCTGGAGCTCTAAGCCCCTTGAAGCAAGTCACATTACCCTGGTGCGAGGTATGCAGAAACATACATCGTACTGGTGAGTGTTATTATATGCAAAAGTATGTTTAGACACCTACGAATTTGTACTGTACATTCTGTAAGTCTATAGGGCATGATGATAGAGATTGTAGGGCTTATGATCTCATGCATGAAAGTTCAAGAGACATATATAATATCCAAGGCAAAGTACAATAAGAAGGAAATGCTACACAGTATAACTCTTCTGGGAGAGGAAATTTCAACCCTCGTGGTGGATTCAGAGGAAGAGGATGAGGAGGAGGAATGAGCAGAGGTCGAGGAAAGATCATTTGTTATAACTGCGCACACCCAGGACACCATGCAAGGGATTGTCAGAACCCTTGTACCACTTGCATCTACTGCAGCTCGTTTGACCATGTTATAGAATAATGTCATGTGTTGCTAGTTAAGATTTAGGAAAGACGAGGACCTCAGCAGAACCCACAAGTGCAACTGATCTATGCCGAAACTCGCAGAGGAGACCCTAGATTCGTTGTTATAACCAGAGGAGGCATTGTTACAGGAGAAGATAGACTGAACCAAGGTAAGATTACATAAGATTCAGGAATCAGGAAAGTTGCAGAGAAGAGCCAAGCCTTTGATGCAAATAAAGAAAGACAAATGTTTGAGGCAGCATGAAAATAATTTAGAGGATACCAAGGTTCTTCATCAAAGACGAGACTAGAAGTAAGAGAGTATGGAATGCCTCACGCATTTGATCAGTTTTCTTCGCCAAGAGAAGGAAAAGAGGTAAGCAAGCTCATGGACTTTTTACATACTTGTATTAAGTTGATTCAAGATGAAAGCGTTGTACAAGAGTTACAAAATTTAATCAGACAATATGAGCAAGGAAAGATAGACCCCTTACTGAATAGGGAAGTACACCAAATTGGTAAGAAGAGAAGGACAAATAAGGAATTACATTTGAATGCTCAAATAGAAGAGTATGAGATAGACTATTTGATCCTCGACTTAGGGTCGAAGGTCAATTTCATGATGAAGCAAACTTGGGCATAGATGGGAAAACAGAAGTTGATATATTCCCCTATCAGGCTTAAGATGGCTAACCAGCAAGCTTTCAGCCCATTTGGACGATTGGATCATGTCCCTATGGACATCGACGGAGTAAGAACATTTGCAAATTTTGAGGTAATTGAAATAGTTGATGATAGTTGTCCTTACCCTCTGCTGTTAGGAATTGTTTGGGCCTTCAATAACTCTACTATTATTGACTTAAAGAAGAGATTCATGACTTTTGAAAAGGATGGCCTTAGGGTCATCGCACCTTTAGATCCAGATGAAGGTCAACGATACACAAAGCCCATCAGAGAAGAAGACTACGCATATGCACTAGAAAATATCTACAAGCTAACCACTAGACAATAGGATTACATTAATCCTACTTCCGATGGGAATCTAAGATGGCGAAGTGAGAGTGCATGTTCATCATATTTAGAAGAAGCACTAGAGAACTGGTAGAATAATATGTACAAAGTATCCACAAGAAGATGTGCTAGATTAACCAAAGAAGTTCGCTAGATTGGCACACCAGTAAGTAACTTACCCACCTTTGATGGTCTGAATCCTTTAGAAACCTTCTTGTCAGACTTTGAGGAGAATGTACCAATACAATAGATATTATTAGCCATGGATGAGGCCCTGAAAGCCACACCAACGAGATGGTGGGGGACGCACAAAAGTAATATCACAGACTGGACACAATGTCGTACTCTGATGACAGTGCGATTCTCGGCACAAGTAGAAGGTTGTGAAGCTCACTACACAGGTCAAAGTTGCCCAAAGGACCATGTGTGAAGCTATGAAGAGGCCTAGAGCAACATCCCGCAAGAACAGTGGGTACACAAATTCATCAACACACTGGACACGATACCTATCAACTGGTACCTTCAAGCAGAGTTGTGCCTCGTCACTAAATATTGGAAAGGTATGACTCGGAATTCTATAACTACATTCCTATTTGAAAGTCAATTTCCTTCAGTAGACCAAGCATTATAGATTGTGCAACAAAAAGTGTTTGAGGAGCTATTCAACATTCCCTTAGAACATGAAGAGGATGAATGGACTGCGCCTCTCCAGAAACTGCAAGGTTGTTATAACATTAATGCAGATGAAGATGATGATCCGAGGAAAGTAAACATCACAGAAACAGAAGGCCAGAGAGACGTGAAAGGGCTAGGAGTTGAGTTACCATTTATTGGACAGCCGATCAAGATCAAGAAAGTCAATACTGGAATAGAGGAGACACTGAAGCTTGCCAATGTCACAGATTATTAGGATGTTGCTACCATTGACAACATTACAGAGTTGTTGCACGAGTATCAGGACTTGTTTCCGACCAAGTTCACTGATATGAAGGGTATTAAAGGACCTATGGGAGAGATGAGGATCCCTTTAAAACAAAATGCTAGACCAGTCAAACAGAGACCTTACAGATTGAACCCTAAATATAAGGAAAAAGTGAAGATTGAGCTTGACAGAATGCTGGAAGTAGGGATTATAGAAGTTGTGTAAGAATCATAGTGGATTATCCCTATGGTGGTGCAAGACAAAAAGACAGGTAAGATCAGGATCTGTGTAGATCTCAGGAAGCTGAACGATACCTTCTTACATGACCCCTTCCTTACACCATTCACTGATGAAGTGTTAGATAACATGGGAGGCCAGGAAGTATATTCTTTTGCAAATGGATTTTCAGGATACCATCAGATCCGGATTGCCAAGGAAGATCGCCACAAGACTACGTTTACAACATAATGGGGATCCTATCAGTATACAGTGATGTCATTTGGATTGAATAATTCCCCAACCATATTTTCCACGGTGATGGTTGAAGCATTCAAGGAGTTTTTACACAAATTTTTAGAAGCATGAAGAAAAGGGTCTAGGTACTAGGTGTAGTTGAAAGTGGGTACCAGACACAAAAAAGACAGTCTGCACAAGGAGGAAGATGAGGCATAAAGCAGAAATCAAAGGCTGCATTGCACAGTCCACGGTTAAAGTACGAAAGAAGATTCAGATCGAAGTGCCTCTGGATGAGTCACAGGTGAGTGTTGGGGGCCTATTGGCCCTTGGTTATGAAAGGAAGTGAAGAACAAGGAAGAAAAGGGAAAAAGCGAAATTCGCAGAAGACATAGTGATTGTCATTGGGTCGAAGTGAGCAAAAGAGAAGAAAATATGGAGCGAAGCCCCAGAAAGAAAGCCGTTGGAAAAGGAGATCAGGGATGATATATAAGCAAGGAATAAGGATCATGGATGACTCACAAAGAGGTAAAAGCAACCACTAGATTCTTTGGAGCATTGTGCGAGAAGAAAGGAAAGACAGGCTAGTGAAGCCCTGAAAACACGGGTCAAGTTGACCTAGGGTTTTAGACACCTAGGGTTTTGGTATCTAGGTTTTTGGACACTTAGGTTTCGACCTAAGGTTGTCGGTGAGTGATTGTAATGTATAAATAGAGGTCTAAAGGGCCTAGGCTGGGTTGGTTTTTAGGGTTGGTACTTTGGGTTGATGTGTTTTTATTGTTACTGTTGATACTGAGTTGGTCGAGAGAAGAGTATTGTGAGAGAGAGAAGTGTTGAGTACAAGAGCCTTCTGGTATTGTAAGATCTTCAGCTGGGTGCGAAGATCAACCCTGTAGCTGGGTGCGCAGGGAGGGGAGAGAATCGTAGAAGAAGAAAAGAGATCTGCTAGCTAAGAGCACAGACAAGAACTATATGCTTTACATCAATATAATATAGCACAGTTATGTGGACGTAGCCCTAGAGAGAGGGTGAACCACGTATATTTTGTGTTGTGTATGATTGGTATTTTGTATTTGTCCTTCATATATTGTTATTGCATTACTAAGGTAGATCTGATAAATGCATGGAGTGGATCAAGTTGATAAGTGATATATGAATGTTGTGTTGTTCCTGTGTTAGATCCACTTGATATTCCCCTTGGTTGTAGAAATCTATGTCCTGCAACCCCCTCATAACTACTTCGGGTGAGACTACATCTGCTTCACAGGTGTTGCTAAAAGGGCCAATAGTTCGGGGTTGTTGGTGCGCTCTTGGAGCTGAACCCTGGGTCTGCCCTTGTGCCAACAACGAGTTAAAGAAGGCACTTTACGAACTCAAGGAGGCACTGAGGGAATGGTACACAAGGATTGATGGGTATTTGGTAGGTATGGACTTCACCAAGAGTGAAGTGGATACCAACCTTTATTACATACTTGTTGGCAACGATTCGTTGATGCTGGTATTGTATGTAGATGATTTTTTTCTAACAGGGTCAGAGAAGCTCATAGATATGTGCAAGTGATATCTTTCTTCGGAGTTTGAAATGAAGGACATGGGCATGATGCACAATTTCCTAGGATTGGAGGTGTGGAAGCAGAAATGTGAAATTTTCCTGGGACATGGAAAATATACAGCTGATATCTTGAAGAGATTCAAGATGGAGGATTGTAGGCCTATGTCGACACCCATTATTACTAACTTAAAGAAGCTTAATGTTTCTAGATTCATATTTGGTGGACCCTACATTATACAAGCAATTGATTGGTTCATTGATGTATTTGGTCAACACTAGGCCAAATATATGCTTTGCAGTGAATACCCTTGGCAAGTTTATGGTGGAGCCAAGGAGGGTTCATTGGGTGGCAATGAAGCACATGCTTAGGTATATTCGAGGTCATTGGAGTATGGAATGATATATGTTAGGAGTGGTGGAATGGATTTAGAGGGATACACAGACTCAAATTAGGTTGGGAGTGCAGTGGCAAGAAAGAGAACCTCAGGGTGTTGCTTTAGCTCGGGATCTGTGGTGATTTTTTGTATTAGTAGGAAGAAAATTTCAATGGCACTTAGTTCGATGAAGGGAGAGTATATGGTAGTGAGTTTGGTGAGTTGTGAAGAAATATAGCTTCACAAATTGCTCACAAGTTTATTTGGTCAGGATTTGGAGCCAACAATGATCCACTGCAAAAATCAGAGTTGTATCGAACTCTCGGAGATTATAGTGTTTCACGAAAGGTCCAAGCATATAGAGATCAGGTACCACTCGGGACAGAGTTCAAAGGGGGGTTGTGAGGATTTAGTATATCTCCACATGTGATTATGTTGTAGATATTCTCACCAAGGAATTAATGAAGGGAAAGTTTATTTTATTCATAGATAATATGGGGATGGTGCAAAATCCCCTCCTTGCTAGGAGGGAGTGTTAAATATTGGAGGTTTAGCAAAGACAAGTGCTTCTAAATAGGTTGGGTGTCGAGCATGCAGAAGGTGTCCTAATGTACTAGCTTGGTGCTTTCTTAATTAATGAGTAAGTGATTTATTAAACTATTCCCTAATTTTGACTTAGGGAAAGTACATTAATTAAACCATATTAATTAATTTTTTCTATTGAGTTATGTTTCTAAGGATTATGTGATTAATCACTTAAATGAATTAGAAATGATATAAACCATTGATCCTAGAGATGATGAGATCTAATCTCATATTTCTATATCTTTGGAGATCTAGGGATTGAGAAGTTATAAATAAATCCAAGAGGGAGAGACATATACAATACATTGAGTTCATCTTCAAGAGATTGTGAGAGATCGAGTTGCTAATCTTGCGGGGATATCTTAGATATGTGTTTGGAGAGAGAGAGACTCAGGGGCTGAAGAGATTGGGATCAGCTGTAGCAAAGGGTAAGGAGGTCAAGATATGAGGGGATTAGAGAAGGGGTCGAACTATTCCAGTGGAGTAGAACAAGGGTTTCCATATCTGAAGCTGAGATTTATTGAGGAATTGTCTTGCAGGTTCCATATTTTGTTGTATACTACTATGTATTTTCTATGTGTTCTCTAGGGCCATTATCCTTGTTAAATGGGGGCTATTTTGTTTTGATATTGATGTGATGAACAAGTTGTATGGAGCACAAAAAATTTTGTCGCATGCATGATCTATCTACTATTCATTTCTGCTGCAAATCTAAGTTAAATGCTAGAGTATCTAAAATTCACTAGATAAGATTTAATTGACGGGGATAAAATATTTATTTTGTGATTCAAATCTATCACTGGTATAATAATTTAACAATGTTTAGCTTGTCTAGCTCATCAACCAGATTATAATTCATTCACAATGGAGTCTTCATTTGATTAACAACTTGTTGTTGTTTTGTTGTTTCTGGAGCATTAGATTTTACCTTTTTTTTTTTTTTTTTCAGGTTGTTCCCTTGTCTCAAATTTATTTACTTGTGTTCTAGTCTAGACAACATTATCTTGTGAAAACTCATAATCTTCTTGTTCATCAAAGATATAAAAATATGATGATCCTTCATCCATTTGTACTGATTCTAAAACTTGATCTTGGCTAACATCTATTTCTTGATCAAAGTTTTCAAAAATTTCCTCTTCTACAATTTCTTCTAGCACAACAACATTTGGATTTGGAACTCTAGGTGCTCTTGGTCTATGTTCTTCAATTCTATCATTTCTTATTCTTTGATCTTCTAATGGAGCTCTCATGTTCAGATTTGGTGGAATAATATTCTCACTTCTTATGAGTCTAGTAATATCATTCTGCATTTGTTTAGTTGTTCTGCTCACCTGAGCCATTTCTATCTTTCGTCTTGTTTCTTGGGAATCTCTAGGGTAATTTCTAACATTATGGGGAACTCCTTGGATAATTCCTCCCCCAATTTCTCGATTCTCAAAAAATCTTGAAGCAGATGCTCCTTGAGGTGATATGGACATGCTAGTCATTTTTCTTTGGATTTTTCCAAGAATGATTTCAGGATCAACATTGGTTTCTAACAAGTGTTCTTCCATTTATGTTTCCTTTTGGATCGTTGCACGCATATCATTCATTTTCAAATATATAATTGCATAATTCACATTTGAAGGCATAAAATTATTGTAACATCCAAATATGACAGGATCATTTGGGCGTTGGGATTTGATTCACCATCTTAAAGAATCGTAAAATAAAATATTTGATTCTTTCTCCTTTTTTGAGATGGATTTGGGTAAAGTGAGTAAGAAAAGTATTATATGGAATAGGAGGTGCATACATAGTCTTGAACATATTTTAAAAATCATCAAATGAACCAATTGATTGAGAAGGGAAGGAAATATTCCATTCATAGGTTGGACCTGTCAAGGTATGTAGAAAAAATCTGACCATTACATCATCATGTTCAATCAAATCAATATCACAAACACTTAAAATCTGATCCATATGTCTTCTTGGATCCATTATCCCATCACCTTAAAAGACAGGAAAACCTCCTTGAGGTAGGGTTGGAAATGTGTGATGTTCTCCATGTAAATTAAGTGGGTTGGGTCTAGCCCTTCTTCTTTGATTTCTTTGTCTATTATTTATTTCCCTTTCTTCATTAGGAATTTCATTTCTTTGTTCTTCTTGGTCACCCATGATTAGTATTTCACCTTCTTTGGATCTTGAACTTTGGGAAACTTCTTAAGTGGAAATATTTTTAATTTTACTTCTTGTTAATGGATCCTTATACGATTCCATTTTTTATTGAATTCACAGTTGTCTTCTTTGTCTCAAGGGTATTTCTCTTTCTTCTTATTGGGAAAGAACTTCCCAAGTTCTTTCAAGTTCAACATGGCTCCTTGCTATTGTAATTGTTCGGTCATACAATTGGTCCAAGATTTTTATTTGATCTCTTAATCCAATTTGTATTTGGGGTTGGTTGGGTTCAGGTAGAGTCATTAAATTTTTGATCTACGGAACCAGCCTTTTTTGTCCCCAGTATGGTCACCAAAAATTATGATCATAAATATTGTTTTACGGTCTTTCAGTCAACCTCACCATGATAAATCCCCATGCATTTTTGAAGAGGTGGTACTCCTCTATTTTAAATAACATACACGAACAAATAAAATTCCTGAGAAATGACCAAGCTTATTCTTGAAATAAATATTCACATGCAAAGAATACCTAATAAAGGACCAAGTATCTTTTAGAAAGTAAATATTTACAATATGTTACAAAGAGTATGCAGTAAAACAAGACGACATTTCCATCACAACATTCATCGAAGCAGAACAAAAAATTTAGCAAAAGGGAAAATAAAGTATGAATTGCATATGGCAAAGAACTTTAAATGATCATTTTATCAAACACAAACAAAATTATGATAGAGACGCATCTGAAATATCATGCTTAAATTCAAAATCTTGAGATATCAATAATGTTATGTCCCAAATTAGTTCTTAGGGAATGGGAATCTCAAAAAATAATAAATTTCTTTAAATAATAAAAGAGTATTGTCTTGGATTACAAACAAAATATTGTGTTTGTCCTTCATAGAGAACTAGGATGAGGCTCTCGCAGACCATGAAATGAAAGAGAGATCTTGAAGACAAAAAAGAAACAATCAAGGTTTAGCCTTGGGTTTCATAGGTTACTGAGAATAGAAAAGGTGAAGTGACAAATGACTGTAGAAGAAAATATGGCAAGGGGAAGAATAAGGTTTCTACTTGACTTATTGTGATGGAAATATTCTAACCCTTTACTTGCTTGCTAAAATGTCTTTTGTAGGTGGTTTTTGTTGTGTTGGAGGTGGCATAATTGTTGTAATCACTTTGTGTTGATTTTTCTCGGTGATCTTAACCAAATATTTTCTTAACCATTCTTCAATGTATTCCTTCATCATAGAAACCATTATTTTATGCTTCATTTTTATCTCAAATAGTTCATTCTCCACTTCTCTTAAGTCGATACTTAGTTGGTGCAACATGTCTCCAATATCAAGGGTGGCAGGTGCATGGGGAGTCATCTATGATTCCGATGGAAAGAAGGTAACTAAATTTTCCTGGGGTTTGGGGAAAACAACCAACAACAGAGCAGAAACCCTAGCAGTGTACATGCGAACAAAACTAGCTCACGAGCAAAGTATTCAAACTCTAACGGTGTTAGGGAACTCTGAAATATTCATAAAGCATCTTCTGGGTCTCTCAACCTCAACAACTCATCTGCCTAATGGTCTATGCTCATGAATAAACACCCTGAAACATCACTTCACTAGCTTANTATGCTCGTGGGTGATTATGGATCCCTTTTCCCTCAAAGGAATGTTGATTCAACACTCATGGTTGTTGCGGCTATTTCCCATATTCTTCGCTTGGTTCATCAGACTGTTTGACCTTCACTCAGGTTGGTTTTTCTCCTCTGTTCATTTTGTCTACGCTCTTCATTTCTTCAGCCTTTGCTCAATTTTTTTTCTCGGTGCCTTCTTGTCTTCTCTTCTCCTGAATCTCTGCACCAACATGTGGCGAAGGTCAAGAGCACCCTAATCTTATCTAAATTTCATTTCAGAGGAGCTTCGAGAGCATTTTTGAGCACTCCACACAGACGCTAGGAGGGCGAAGGAGTGCACAGATGCTCGTCATCGAGAACTCCAATGAGAGAACCAGGGGATTTGTGAGGAATTTGTAGGCCTTCAGACACAGTTGCAACATCAGGAAACCTTCCATAATCAATAACTAGCAATAGTATTAAGGGGAGTTAATAGAAACACAAGACAACTTGGGGATATCACCCATCAATTGGAAAACCCACAACAATCAACGAACTCTACTGGCACTGGCGAGTCTCGGATCCCCTCCTATTTTCACTCAATATCTAGTAATGATCATCACTTGGTTCCCTCATATCTAGGATACACAAACCACCACTATGTAGAGGAGAACCCAACAGAGGTGAATCCAACAACTCAAGAGGCGGAACAACAAGAAGATCCTAAGTTTTCTCTAAACCACTAATCAGGTCTCATATGAAATGTAATTTTTTGTTGCTTTTGAATATGTATATTTCCATTTTTACATGGCATAACTGCAACACATATGGACTAGTTGATATAGTTTTTATAGACCTCCATAGACAATTAAGCTCTTTTGGAAGCAGCAGAGGTGCCTACACCCTGCCATATATAACTTTTGAACGTTTGTTGTTCTCTTTTTAATATAAAAAACTCCAACTGTTTTTGTTAAAAAAAAGCATGTCCCCAATATCATCATTCTTGTTAATGTATCGGACTTGCCACCTTTCAAATTTGTATTCAGAGAATTATATTGAGTCGATGAGCTCACTCGCCCATGAAAATTTTAATGCTTCAATTTGATCCAGTAATTTCTCTTTAGACAAAAGTATTGTGTCAATTAATAAATTTGGACCATCAAGTTCTTTTGTAAGATCCACATGTGTTAGAAAAAAGTCACCTCTTTTTATTTTCAAAGCATTCAACTCATTCAACATTTCCCTTAAACTTTTAATTTTTTTCAACCAATAAGCATTGATTTGTTTCACTTCTATGGGTGTCACTTAAACTTGAAACTTTGTCTGCAAATGTTCCCACATCCTCCTTGTAAAAACATTTGTTGTTTTCTAGATCCTTTTGGAGATACTCTTTGAATGCATAATCCTTATAGAAAAGATGGTAAATCTATGTGCTAGCTCCAAAATTTCTTGGATTAAATTTATTTGTTTTTGAATTCCATCTCCAACATACTTTTTCACTGCCAACGATAAACTAGATGAACCTTATAACTTGCTATTGATTTTTGGGACGTCCTCTAGGGTAAGAGTTGGTTGAATTGTAGTTAATGGCTCAACAAACAATGGTTTTAGAATCAAATTTGTCCCTAATCCCTTTATTTTTTCTTTTAAAAATAAATTTTTATTTTTCAATATTATAGACGGATTCCTTTAATGCTTCTCTGGTTGCCTCATGAACTATACAATTTTTTAAGGCACAACCCCATGAAAATCAATCTCTGGTTTCGATTTTTAAGACACTTTCTTATTTTTCATGTTGACTTTCTTTATTAAAAAAAAATTGTAATTTCTATTGTAGGTTGTGTGCTGAAGTGTTATAGACTCTTCTTTGAATATTTATGGTTCTTGAGTGATCAAAGCTTCAACAATTTCTTGGGTTTCCAGCAGTTATTGTTCTAACCAACTAGGTTCTTCAATAATTTCATCTACATCCATTACTCAGGGACTCTCTTCAATCTCAGGTATTTCCAGTCCCATTTTTTGGGTCTCTCTCTTTCTCTTAGAAGAGGTATACACAACATGGGATTTTTCAATATTTTTCTTAGTAGGGTCTCTATCACCACCATCATCTAAGTTTCTAGTAGGTATTTTCCTTGTCTCTAGACTGATACTTCTTGTTTTTTTTTGCTAGGGTACTTCTTTTTGAATGTTAAATTAATTAAATAAAAGTACCAAGGACAAGTGTTTCTCATCACCTAGGCATCTAGGGGTGAGAAAGTGTCCAAAAGAGGTCTATAGAAATTAATTTTAAGAGCGATAAAATTAAATGTGACTTTTGGAATTTTGTGAGGGAAAATGAAAAGTCATGACTCTTTAGTTTCCTCCACCAAGTCTACTTAGAGACTAAGGCACACTCATTCATTCATTCCTAGAGTTTGAGAGAGCAAGAGCTTGAGAGAGTCAAGTTGGGAGAGAGACCACATGAGCAGATTGTGGCACAAATTCCAAGGTAGTTTTTTAGCACAAAAATCGAGGCAAAGTACAACACAACAGTGAGACCGTATTGTATAGATTTATGAGCACAAAAGTTGAGGCAAAGTACAACAACAACAGTGAGATCATATTTTACAGATTTTTGGGCATAGAAATCGAGGAGCATTTTTAGCATTATTTTCTATGCTGAGTTTAGGCACGAAAAACGAGATAAGTGTGTGTATTAATTACTGAAGATGACTGTTGTAAATAACTCTCATTTATCTGAATAATAAAATCATCCCCTCTCTCACTAGTTTTCCCCTTTGTGGGTTTTTCCAGGGTCTGAATTTGTAGAGCAAATCTCTGTGTTGAATTGTTTGTGTGTGTGATTTATTTCTGGTTAAAGTGTTGCAGCAGACTTCTTGTGTTTTGGTTCTGATCATTTAATTTCATGCTTACTAATTTGTAGCAGTAAATTTGCAATGTGGGTTGGGAATTTAACTACATGTCTTAGTGAGACTTGAAACTGGGTTGGGGTCTGAAAGTTTTACATGGTATCAGAGTTGGTTAGAGAAGAAGAACATAAATATTTCAGCCATTAAAGTCAGAGATTTTTCTGAGAAGAGGAGGTACTTCACCTGGAAGATTGTTTGGTTGGACTTGAATTTCAGTTGACAGGGTCATGGCCATCGGTTTGAGGGTTGAGGACAAATTGGATGGGGTTGTTAATTTCATCCCATGGAAGGAGAAAATCACACTGATACTGTAGGAAAATGAGTTGTGGGATATTGTGGAGAACACACAAATGAGTCATGTGACTGTGCCTACAAAAGCTACTCTTTTGGCATCCTACACCAAGAAGAATATCAAGGCCAAAAGAATTATCCTTGATGCCATCAAGAACCATGTGATTCCACATGTGACCGGGAAATCCAATGCCTACGAGATGTGGGACTCCTTAACCAAGCTTTACCAAAGTTCTAATGAAAATAGGAAGATGGTGTTGAGGGAGAAACTGAAGGGCATCAATATGACCAAAGTTGAAAATGTCACCACATACCTTACTAAAATTACTCAAGTAAGGGATGAGCTTGGATTTTTTGGGGAGGTTGTTTCTGATAGTGAACTTGTGAGAATTTCTTTGAATGGGGTGAACAAATAATGGATTGTCTCCATTGAGGGCATTGTGGCAAGGGAGAATCTTCCCAAGTGGGATCATATTTGGGATGACTTCATTCAGGAGGAAACTCGAAGAGGACATGTGATTGGAATTTCATCCACTGGTAATGAGGAGGAGCATGTGGCTCTTGAAGCTAAAGGCAAGAGCAAGTCCAAGAAGGGTTCCAAGGGAGGGAACAAGCATAAATGTGAAGGGAAGAATTACATGATCAAAGTCAAGTGCTTTGCTTGCCATCAGTTTGGGCACCATGTTGGACAGTGCCCTAACAAGAAGAAGAAACATGTTGTAGCTTCAACGAAGGTGGAAGAGTTTAATCACAGGTTCGAGAAGGAGTATTCTTTGACTGCTTGCCTCTCATCTAGAGCATCTTCCACTTGTATTTGGTACATTGACAGTGGTGCCTCCTGCCATATGACAAGAGTTCGTGAGTACTTTACTGATTTTGCGAGGATTGGAGACTAGGAGGTGGTACTTGGAGATGACTTAGTGGTCAAAGCAGTTGGGTGTGGGACTGTATCATTTCAGAGGGAATATCTACCTCCCATGTTGTTGAGAGATGTCCTATATGTTTCGGGACTGAAGAATAACTTGGTGTCAGTTTCCACTATTGAGGATAGGGGACATCAGGTATTGTTCTGTGATGGGAAGGTGCTCTTGTATCCTAAGGGATCTCCAGTCACTTTGACCAAAGTGATTGGTATTCGACATGTGAAGTTGTACAATCTCATGTTTCATCCTTCAAGAGAATTGTTTCATGGCACCAACACTAGTGAACTTTGTGAGTTATGGCATAGGAGGATGTCCCACTTGCATCATGGGGAATTGTGGATCTTGAGAGAGATTGTGTCTAGAGTTCCAGAGTTCAGTACAGAGCACCAAGAGGTGTGCAATGGGTGTGATCTTGGGAAGTACACCAAGACTTATTTTCCAAGCAATGATAGTAGAGCAGTTGGTATCCTTGATATGATTCATACTGATGTGTATGGTCCTATGTCTTCTGCATCTTTTATTGGGTTCTTGTATTATGTCTCTTTCATTGATGACTTCTCATGGAAATCTTGGATTTTCTTCATGAATACCAAAGGACATGTCTTCCAGCCATTCCAAGAGTTCAAAGCTCTTATGGAGAACCAAATAGGGAGGAAAATCAGAGTGTTGAGATCTGATAATGGGGGTGAGTATACCTCCAATGAGTTCAGAGACTTTTGTGCCCGAGAAGGCATCAGGAGAGAGTTGAAAGTTCCATACACCCCACAACAGAATGAGGTGGCTGAGTGGAAGAACATGACTATTGTTGGGGATGCGAGAGCCATGTTACATGATCAAGGACTACCACTTTTTCTTTGGGTTGAGGCTTGCAACACTACAGTTTATTTTCATAATAGGAGTCCACAAAGAGTCTTGGGGGATAAGACTCCTGAGCATGCTTTCTCTAGGAAGAAGCATGATTTTGGGCACTTTAGGATTTTTGGGTTCCTTACATATTCACATGTCCCTTCTGAGAAGAGGACAAAGCTAGAACCCATGAAAAAGAAGGGGATATTTGTTGGGTATAGAGAGACTTCAAAGGCTTTCTGCATATACATCCCTTCCTTGAGGAAGAGATTTTTGAGAAGGGATGTGAGATTTGAGGAGGATGGAGCCTTTAGGAATTCATGAGGGACTGAGAGGGGTGAGCAGTCATCACCTTAGATTCAGGTGAGTCCACAGTAGACTTCAGTGACACAAAGTTCAGGTCCACCAGTTTTGGTGATGACTCGACCATAGGTTACAGGGCCACAGATGTCAGGATCACAGGTTACTAGTCCATAGGTTTCAATATTGATTTCTCCATATTCTACAACAGTTTCATAGTCTTCATGTGATGGGGTTGAGAAGGGAGAGTCCCCTCCATGAGACACTACTTTGGAGAGGAGGAAGGCCAAGTGGATTTAGGACACTTTGAGGGAGGCACAGGGTTCAGTGGGGAATCCCAGGCAGGCTATGAGGGAGAGTAAACCTCTAGAGAGGGTTTGAAGCTATCTTGTGATGGTGAGAAGCATCAGAGAGTATGATCCTTACACCTTTGAGGAGGAAGTTGATAGGGAGGTTTGGAGAGATGTCGTGATGGAAGAGTACAATTCCATCATGAAGAATGATGTTTAGGAGGTGGTTCCTAGACCTGAGGGGAAGTCAATGGTGACTTCCAAGTGGTTGTACAAAATCAAGTATGTTGCAGCTAGTAGCATTGAGAAGTACAAGGCTCAATTTGTGGCTCAGGGATTCTCACGGGTAGATGGAGTTGATTATGATGAGACCTTTGCTCCAGTAGCTAGAAACACCTCGATCAGGGCATTGATCTCCATTGCAACAGAGATGGGTTGGAAAATCCATTAGATGGATATGAAGACTGCATTTCTGAATGGTCTCATTGAGGAGGAGGTTTATATTGAGAAGCCACATGGATTTGAGGTGCATGGGAGTGATTCTCATGTATGCATACTGAAGAAGGTCTTGTATGGGCTAAAGCAATATCCTAGAGCATGGTACTCCAGGATAGACACATACTTGCAGCAGATGAGTTTCGTGAAGAGTGAGGCGGATCCCAACCTATACTTCATTGTGGTTGTAGGTGATCCTCTCATTCTTGTGGTATATGTGGATGATATCTTTATTACAGGGTTTGATAGACTAATAGTTGATTGCAAAGAGAGCCTTTCTTTAGAATTCGAGATGAAAGACATTGGGATGATGCACTACTTCTTGGGGTTGGAGGTTTGGCAGGAGGATGGAAATATATTTCTGGGACAGAGTAGATATGTGGATGCAATTTTGAGGAGATTATGGATGGAGGATTGTAGACCCATGTCCACACCTATGAAAACCAACTGGAAGAAGCTACATTCTTCTGAGATAGAGTTGGTTGATCCCACATTGTATCGTCAATTTATTGGTTCATTGGTGTATCGGGTCAACACAAGACCAAATATTTGTTTTGATGTTAAATCTCTTAGTCAATTTATGGTGGAGACTCAGCAAGTACATTGGATTGAAACAAAACATGTGCTCAGGTACCTTAATGGTACGATGGATTTTGATCTGAACTATGAGAGAGGGGATGGAGTTCGGTTGATTGGCTATTCAAATTCAGATTGGGCAATATGTGTCAGTGACAGGAAGAGTACCTCAGGATATTGCTTTGGATTGGGCTCAACAATGGTGTCTTGGTTCAGTCGGAAGCAAAAGTCAGTGGATTTGAGTTCTGTTGAGGCTGAGTACATGGCAGCCAGTCAGGCTAGTTGTGAGGCCATTTGGCTTCACAAGTTTCTAGTTGGATTATTTGGTGTGGAGATGAGACCCGCGTTGATATACTGTGACAATCAGAGTTTCATTAAACTCTCCGAGAATACAGTTTTCCATGACATATCTAAACACATTGAGATTAGATATCACTTCATCCAGGACCATGTTCAGAGAGGAACAGTTGAGCTACAGTATGTTTCCACTGATGAGCAGATGGCGGACATCCTCACAAAATATTTGGGGAAAGGACAGTCTGTGCCTTTCATAGATAAGATTGAGGTGGTGAGGAAAAATTTCCTTGGTAAGAGGGATTTTTAAATTAATTAAATAAAAATACCAAGGACAAGTGTTTCTCATCACCTAGGCACCTAGGGGTGAGAAAGTGCCCAAAAGAGATCTCTAGAAATTAATTTTATGAGAGAAAAAATTAAATGTGACTTTTGGAATTTTGTGAGGGAAAATGAGAATTCATGACTCTTCAGTTTCCTCCACCGAGTCTACTTAGAGACTAAGGCACCCTCATTCATTCATTCCTAGAGTTTGAGAGAGCAAGAGCTTGAGAGAGTCAAGTTGGGAGAGAGACCACATGAGAAGATTGTGGCACAAATTCCAAGGCAATTTATGAGCAAATAAATCAAGGAAAAGTACAATGCAGCAGTGAGACCGTATTGTACAGATTTTTGAGCACATAAATCGAGGCAAAGTACAACAACAACAGTGATACTGTATTGTACAGATTGTTGGGCACAAAAATTGAGGAGCAGTTTTGGCACTATTTTCTATGTTGAGTTTATGCAAGGAAAACGAGATAACTATCTATATTAATTATTGAATATGATTGTTGCAAATATCTCTCATTTCTATGAATAATAAAATTCTCCCATCTCTCACTAGTTTTCCCCTTTGTGGTTTTTTCCAGGGTCTGAATTTGTAGACCAAATCTCTGTGTTGAATTTTCTATGTGTGTGATTTATTTCTGGTTAAAGTGTTGTAGCAGACTTCTTGTGTTTTAGTTATCAGCATTTAATTTCATGCTTACTAATTTGCAGCAGTAAATGCGCAATGTGGGTTGGGAATTTAACTATGTGTCTCAGTGAGACTTGAAATCGGGTTGGGGTCTGAAAGTTTTACAGTGAAACACTAGGAGAATTGGGATTTTTGTTTGTTACTTCTCTGCCATGTTTTCAATAACACTCATTAGTTCTAGATAAATATTTTATATCATTTAGGAATTCATCAATTTATGTCTTAGGGATGTTTTGATTGTCCCCTCCTCCTTCCTTAAATTGTTCTAACTTAATGAAATATGAGGAATACCCCACCAGGGTCATGTGTGCATTAAATAAATCATTAGGGTCAAAACCATCGACACATTCAACTTCTTTCAAGCCAAGCTGGTCAAATTGTCCTGCATACTCATCCAAATGGGAGTGTGCCTAGTACTTTGATCTAAAATTGAAGAAGACTTGAAACACTTGAAATTATTGCAATGTAAATGTTATGTGTTTAAAGCAAATGGATCAGTTTGCAACACATAGATTAAGGGATTACTCATGCAAATTACACATAGACAGCAGCATAATCAATGAACATAAGCACATAAACACAACAATTTGATAAAGGAGTTCACCCCTCTCTTGGGATACATCTCCTGGTCCTGCTTCCAATGGATCATTATTATTAATTGCTCAAAGTGCTCAAAAACATGTCTTACAATGCTCAAACTGACAAACCGACTGCTCCAATGGCTTCAGAGTGTCCAAAAACCCCTGTTTGGGCTCTTTCGGCACCTCAATCGATTGAAAAACGAAGAAGTTAGGCCTCCTGGAAGTCTCCCTCTTCAAGCTTCTTGTCTCTTCATCTACAAATTGCACCATTTTCAAATGAACCTGGCACACATGCAATATAAAGCGTGAAAACCCAGCACCGGGCGCAACCGCGCCAACGGTGAAAACCATAAGACGGTTAAGGGCGCGTCAGCCCCTAACCGCCTAACACCTGGGCACATGGGTCATAGGACCACGCGTATTTGGCAAAAAGGGCTTAAGTCATTACAACCATTTGAACTTCCCTCCCGCGCTCCGGTCATATGTAAAACCACAGGCTACATAGAATAACCCCCGCGGATTATTAACAATGGTATAGTCATATATATTACAAAGAATAAAATGTGGGTTATGTTTTAAAACCCCGTGCCAACCGTTGGTTACATGGTATAAAGTTTGGGCATATGTAAACACAAATGACCGTGGGTCGGGGCTAAGCCCCAGCCCGACCCCCCGCCCATCGGTCACATAACTTGAATGTAAATATATTTGAACTCATACATATGTTAAGTCACAACAGATAGTCCATTGGTCGGACGGTCTTTGCGAAGGCGCTATGTGGAGGGGAGGTCCAGGGGTCGAACCGCACGAACTCCAATAGTTTTACATAACAACCATAAACCAATAAAGGGGTGCCACGTGGCAGCCCTTGACTGGGCCACATGGCACCTTACCATTGACCAACAAAATTCCACGTGTAGCGATATCATTTGACCATTCCTGCCAATCAAAATCTACCATGTCAACACCTGAAACATCATCGTACGGTCGTACGGCCCCTGCCACATCATCCTGTACGGACTGCACAGTCAGCATCATTTTTTTACATGTTTGACTTTATGAACATATCGCAATATCTCTCGCTCCCGATGTCCGCTTGAGACGAAACGAGTTGCGTTGGGTTCACAACGACAAGGCCTACGCTCTTGTCCGGTTTGAAGCGATTCCGAGCACTTTGAATTTTTGAGCAAAATTTGATCCCCTGATCACACCTCCCCATTGGGAAGCTTTTGGACCTCCAAAAGACTATTTTCAGTCTATGTGAATATGAGGGTAAAGTTCCCTCACCCTTCCAACCTCAATCCACTTGGCCTTGCTTGGATTCGTCCCTTTAATACCAACTCGAAGATACTCCACATTTCCTCATTTTGAAGTTCGCATTCTCCTGTCAAGGATGGTGTCTTCCTGCAGTTCTGTTAGATACTCTGGAGAAAAATCATCTATGGAAGGAATCTGAACATGCTCTTCTTGATCATCAATCAAAGGAGGTTCATACAACTTCAAATTCTCAACATTAACAACTGCATACATCTACATATAAGGAGGCAAATCTAAACGAAAAGCATTGTTACCAATCTTGTCGATAATCTTGAAAGGACCATATCGAATTGGTTTCAACTTTTTACCTTCTCC
>ML787621.1:859005-876980 GCA_009831015.1 Picea engelmannii
TTGATCTTTGTCAAGACACCTTCTATGTCAACATTCAATTCAATATCATTAGTCTTTGACAAAGTGGAACTAGGAGGAGAATTGTTTATTTTTGGAGGAGGAGGTCCTTGTTGAGGAGGCCTAGAATCACTGGGTGGATTTTGTGGTGCATTTCTTCATCTTGTGTACACTTGTAATTCCTTCTTCCTAAGTCTCTCCCTTGACTCCTCATCCTATCCCTCCTAATTGCTTCCCTTTTTCTTTCCTCAAGTTACTCAACTGTTATATTGAGGCACACTTGAGAATATATAGTTTATGGCATCAAAGGAATTCATTTGATTAGGTTCCCTATTGTTCCTTGGGAATTCATATTTCCAATGTGAGTCTCCACAAGTTAAGCACCAAGGAGTTTCCTCTTGACTTATAACATTTGAAGGATCAATAGCATTTGGAATCCTTTGTTCATTTGAAGGCCTAGCTCTCCATGCTTGGCTAGAATTTTTGGGTAATCCCCTAAAATTTAGCTTGGGAGCTTGTTGTTGCGCCCTTTCCAAATTAGTGATTATGTTCAACACAAAGGTTTGATTTTTGGTGAGGTCATTTATGGCCCCTTCAAGTCGTTCCCATGGAGTGTTAGTCTCTTGAATGGGCTTAGAATTGTGTACTATATTTGGTTTGGTATCGGCCTTGGATCTCAGGGCATAGAAAGGATCTACCCTGCATGATGAAATATTAGCCTCAATTTTCATATCCATTTATTTGGCTTCCTGGATAGTCTTTGGACCCTTGTCTTTTACCAAGTATCCAAAATCTCCCTGAAAATATTTGATGTAGAGGAAGAACATAATCTCCCCTAGGGTGATGGATTTTAGGGATTTGTTGAAGCAAATTTTCAAACTTGGCATTAAATTATCTAATAGTTTATTTTTCTGATTTCTTGATTTCGTTAAGTCAATTCAACAAATTCTTGGATCATGTTTAGTAATCCATCTCTTAAGAAAGGTTTCCTTGAGTTTATACATAGTATTGATGCTCTTATCAGGGAGATTGTCATACCATCTCCTAGAAGCATCTTTAAGTGTGGTTGAGAAAAATTTTATTACTAAATCTTTGGTGTCATCACTCACGGGATTAAGTTGAAAGAAGGCCCAAAAATTACTCATATGGTCTTAAGTAATGGTCACATCATTTCCAAGAAAATTGTGAAACCATTTCTCATACTTTGGAGGCATCTATTGAGGGTATCCTCGGATAGCAGACATATCCAAGGGCTTGAAGATATCGTATTTCTATCTATTTTGAGCCATTGTAGGCAAAGGAAGGTTTCCACCAAACAAACATTTGAATATAGGTGAGTTGTGAGGGAGCTTTATTTTGTAATTCTTAGGATAATTAGTGTACCTCCTTGAACTTTGTGGATTCATCATATGATTAAACCTAGATCATCAAAGGAAGGTGATGGAATCATGCTCGGTGGAGTAGCCAAGTAAACTTGAGAAATAAGGGCTTCGGGGAAAGTTTACCAAAGATATGTCATTGAGGAGACTGACTCAATACTCCCCAAAAACGGCGCCAAAATTTTATCATGGGATTTGTACTTGTGAAAATCCCCAACACAAGTCCCTAAATCTTGTGTAACTACAGAAGATCCTACCACTATCACCTTAGTAATAACTTTCCATGTTTTAGTGGTGGAAGAGGTCCACCATAAGGGAGGCTTCCCTGGTGACCTCAAGGGATCAAAGTAGCAAGTAAAGTATATATGCCTACTTCCACCTCTCTTGATCATCGAAATAAGGTCTATGTCAAGGAAAACTAAGAGGTATAATGTTGTTTGAGCACCTGCCCAGAACAAGAAAGATTTATAGCATATATGTGATGATTTCCAAGTTCAAAAATGCAATAAATACCTCTTAAGACACTAGAAAACAATGATTGCTAAAGTTTGTTATAAGTTTGCAGCAGTGAACAATATTACAACAACAACAAAGTATTTATAACAACAAAAAATTATACATAATGATAAAAAAATGCAACAATTGACAAGGGAAATTTAGCATATATCCAGTAGATTAATATCCAATTGTTCAATGCAATTTCTCAGTATGATAAACCACCTATAGATCAATGTATGTAGAAAATTAGAGTGTTATCAGGTGGTTGTAGCAAACTTTTGCAACAACAACAAATTAACTAGCAAGTTAGTGAGTGTTTTTGTTATCAAATATAGTAGAGAGCTTGAGAGAATTGAAAGAGAGTGTTTGTGGATCAATTTCACCACAAGAGAGTTGTAAAATCAGTGCATTTCAGGGATATGGAGTCTTTACAAAAACATGCAACAATACTTGAAGATTTAACAAGTAGAAACCCAGAGGTAGGGATTAAACTATAAGGTTCTAGCACATTAGGGCCTTAGGGTTTAAACCTTAAAGAGAAGGATTGCTAGAGTGGAAGTTCTTTTGGGCTCTAGCAACCTTTTCTCCCTTATTGATGCTTCAACTAAATTAAAATCAAATGTCTAGGGATAAAATCCTAAAGTACTAGCACTTTAGGGATTTAGGAGTCTAACCCTAGCAAGGATTCCTTCACACATTTTGGACAAAATTAACCTTGTGAGAGGAGGAAACACTTATGCTCCTCTCTTAGGGTTTCACCAAGCAAGACGCCTAGCATGAAAAAGTAAAATTACCATGAAACATTGATAGCATGAAGATAAAATTGTAGGAATTCCACTTACTTCACCAAGATAACATGATATAAAACCCTAATTGTAGAAATTCCATTCAAAAATCAGCAAAAGCATCCACAATTTGATCCTCCAAGCAAGTCACATAAGGTAGAAGAGCTAGATAGCTCAAATAGCATGAAAATATCAAACTTGTCCTCACAAATGGTGAGTGATGATGATGAAAAATGAAAATGTGAGGGTGGTATATTTATATGAGACCACACTAAACCAATCTGTCCACATAAGTTTGTCAACAAAAAATTAGAAGAGGGTCAACCCCTTAATTTGCCTCTACAATATGCCAAAAATATAATATACATGAAATAAAACCCTAAAAGGGTGACATCATGCCCTAGAAGGGTGACGTAGGGCTCAAAAGTGTAACAAAAAGCATCAAGGAGTGAGATTTTGGGCCTCCAAAGGCCACATGGCATGCTCCAATGTATGAAAGTGTGAATCAAGGTGTCTCCTCATGTCAAATCAACTCTAGAAGCACACCATTCATCAAAACCTAGCCTCCAAGGTGATGTCAAGGGATATAGGGTGACGTAATAGGCATCCAAAGGCCACGTACAAGTTCAACAGGGGTGAAATCTCATCCCTATGTGATGTCAAGGTGCCTCCAAAGGAAATTTCCTCCATCCTCTATGCACAATGGCTCTGGGGTATTATGCCTAGCCTATGGGCTTCTAACCCATGTATGTGGCATATTGACCAAAACTACTCAAACCAAACCCATTTTTCCATCGTCCAAGGTTCCAAGGATGTGAGAGCCACTATCTAAGGGTGTTAATCCATTGGATGACTCACTTCTCTCCATCACACATGTCAAAGTTATGCAGTAAGGAAAAACATCTCGGTCACAACTCAATATGTCCCTCAAAGAAACATTTTAGGTTCATTCAAGAAAAGTATAATATAAGACAAAGTAAAGCAATGTTCATAAGACATGGTAGTCCTTAAATCATGAAAAGTAAGTTGATGCCTAAGATACAAGCCTAGTAAACAATTCACCCTAGTATCCCCTTCAAGTATCACCCAATCCCAAGACCTTGTGAGGGTTACCAAATTTAATAATGGGAGGTCCTTCATCCAACCCCATTAGGTGTGCCACCTTGACAAGAAAAAAATAACCCAGGTAGATGGATAGGTTCTGAGAGTTACAAGGGAAAGTAAAAACCCATCAAGAGCAAGTGTGAATGTGTTATAGTTTAAGGCTTCCTTCATGGCTTATGGTATCCATTTCTATGATCGCATTTGTAGAGGTGGTGCTTGCTTGCATGAGATACCTTTTTCTTGTTACTTTTTTCATTTTGAACCCTTTATTTTCCTTTTGATACCTGGTTATCATTTGCAAGTTCCCTTTATAAGATTTCAAGCTTTATTTCTTCACTTTTTATTGGGAATTATTCCTTTATAATTGATGCATTCATTCGCATCTAGAAAGGGGTGATTACCATTAGAGGGGGTAGAGCTCAAGTTGGCCTGAGTCTTTTATGGTAGCCTTTATAATTTAGAAATATCATATACATAGTGCAGCTGCATCATCCTCTGGGCCTTCAACCTCTTCTTCTCATGAGAGAATGGAACATAGCCTAAGTTTGGGATATGTAAAAGGATTTATGATGGAAATGTTAAGTATGGTTGGGAGTGGATGTTACCTTTGGTAGAGACCCCCAGTATTACCCCTTTTCCCTAGGCAGTGACAACACAGGACTAAGGCATAGAAATTTACCACCGGGGTGAAACAAGGAAACCAAGACAATTTCTTAAGCAAGGGATCCACTATCCAACTTCAACCAATGATATTTGTCCACATGAACAATGAATTAAACACAACACCTTGCATGAAAAAATGACTAACCATACCTCACGATGACACTAGATTACCATGCCCCATATCCGAGGATGCATGAATGTGATGAGTCTTGGTTGATGGAACTGGGAGGCAAATCAAGGAGGTTGTTGGAATGCCATTTGTAGACATGTCAATCATCATTATCATGGTATATATAATTTTCTCCATTGCGGGCCTCGAGACATGATCTCCTCCAGCTACCCCTAGGCATGGGAGGGTAATATGGATGATTATTTTTTTAACTTGGGTATTTTTTTAGAGGAACTCGTAGAGATAGCTAGTTTCTTTATATTATACAAATAAATCTTCAGAAATGGATCTAAATTCCACCATCCTATTTTTCCGCTTTAAAATTATACAAAAAATAGAGAGAAAATTTCCAATTTCTTTCCCAAGAAAGAGATTTGATACCACTTGTAGTAAACCTTGATGGATAGAAGATAAAGATAAACCCTTACCTTGAGAATAAATCTTAACTTTAGAAATACCAAATGAAACCACACATTAGGCAACACAAGGATATAGAAAAAACCCTTAAGGTAGGGTAACACCATCAAATACTCCTTATGGAAGGAATCACTCAAGAATCCATGCTTGTTATAATATAATAAAATTCAACATGTCTCAATACAATGATAATGATGTTTATTTATACTTTCTCATGGGTATTCCTAGGGTACTTTTCCAACTACTCGTTATTATATTATTTCCTCTAACTACATAGCAGGATTGTTCCATGATTATGGCCACATTACATTCATTGTCCCCTTTGGGTACATCCCTAGGTGCTCCATATTATCCTTCCTGGGTACATTATAGACTCTCAAATTGTTTCATTAAAGCTACCAATATAGGTGGGAGAGGTATGTGAGGATTGGGAGGATGAATAAAACAAAGGGTCCATTATGCATCTCATTGCTCATAGGTGCGACCTTTTCCAATACCATAAAATTTAGATGGAATGCATGTATAATTTGGTTCCATTCCTTAAAATAACTCCACTTAAATCATCCCCCAAAAATAATGTGTTTTTTTTCATTTAATGGAAACCTCCCATATGCTGAGAGGAACCAATCATAAAGATAAGGAGCAATGTTAAGGTGTTTAAAATATTGTACCTTTCACATCCTATGATTTTTTCATTCTTTAAAATTAAACATGGACATGATGTTGTTTTTCTATGTCAAGGTTTCTATCTAACCCCCAAACTTGCTCCTTTCATTTGCACATCAAGTCAATAAACATATCAATTGAGGACCCAATTGATTTGTAGAGATTAGTCCATGTGCCAAAAGAGTGCATAATAATCTCCAAGCTATGTATACTCTTAGGAGGGAGGTCCAATTTGGTAAAGTGGCTTGTAATTTATTATGATGCAACAAACAATGATTATAGGTGAATACTTGAATCTTGTATTTCCATGGAGCTTCTATGGTAATATCATATGGGTGAGTATAATGGGATACATTCTCTTCCTACCATGTTTAAAAAGTAGATTATCAATTGAGAATGTGATATTTTCATATAGAATATATAATTCCAGGTAGCATATCTTGGGGAAAACCCCGGGGCACTTCCCTTCATTCTAAGGATGGTATTGGGGGTAAATCCTACATTCTTTCATGGCACAAGGTCAGGTCAACAACAGGGCTTGAATTTGTTACAACAATATACTTGTTAAGAGCTCAACATGTTACTTGCGGGAATGGAACCTAGGAAGGGATGGTAATGCTCCTCTCAACCACTCGAGCTAGACCCAATTGACTAGAAATTTCCATTCATCGTGTCATGTTTAAAAAGTATATTATCAATTGAGAATGTGATATTTTCATATAGAATATATATTTCCAGGTAGCATATCTTCGAGAAAACCCCATGGGCACTTCCCTTCATTCTGAGGATGGTACTGGGGGTAAATCCTAGATTCTTTCATGGAATAAGGTCAGGTCAACAACATGGCATGAATATGTTACAACAATATACTTGTTAAGAGCTCAACATGTCACTTGTGTGAATGGAACCTAGGAAGGGATGGTAATACTCCTCTCAACCACTCGAGCTAGACCCAATTGACTAGAAATTATATATATATATATCAAAACATTGAAAATAATACATATTCTCATTTTACCAAGGTATTAGTCCTAATGTTGAGAATCATCCTCTACATATTACTTCTTAGTATCTTTACTTAATTACACACAAACACATACATAGAAAGAAGAGAATAAAAATGTAAAACAAAAAAAAAAACAAGTTATGGATTGAGAGTATAAATGCAAACTAAATAATTTATCTAGACTAGTTGGTGGGCATGGTGGGACTTGTTTGTTCTCCAAAATAGGATGAGGTGAAGGGAGTATTCCATGAGCATGATGGTGCACTAACATATGCAAAGAGTAGTGAACCACCTCATGGGATGACTCTTGGGTTCTTTTTTGCAAAAAATAGTCTAATGACTTGCATGATGACCAAGGTAATGGTCAGGGCACAAGAAAACCTAGGAATGGATGCACATTATGTTGAGATGATCCCCCATGAGATGTGTCTATAAAATAAGCAATTAAATTATATGGACAAAACATGTGTGCACAAATAAAATTATATATTCACATTGTACATATCAAAAACTCTATGAGCATGAGAGCTAGCAGATGCACCTGACCATTGCACATTATGGTTGGATGAGCCCTGAGATGTGTCTCTCTACTCAAATTCTTAAATATTTTATGCTCCATAAATTGGCACAACTCTCTCTCTCTCTCTCTCTCTCTCTCTCTCTCTATATATCCAAAAGAGCATCAACTAGATGTTTGAATTAAGACACCCATCTACAAGTCTTTCTAACATGAATGTTTATTGAAAGTTTCAAATTACTTTTGTTTCTTAGAATTCCTTTTGGTATCCTTAATTGAGAGATTTGTATAACCATAATACAAGTTAGGCAAGAAGAAGCACAAATTACCATGCATCAAGAAAGTATGTCTATTAAAAAACAAGTGCAAAAGGAAATTGCCAACTCAAATCTAATTCCTATACCCACTCTTGAAAACAAATAGTAAATTATATTGATGGAATTTGTTCATAATATACAAAATAATTCAATTTGTGGTAGTAGATGACTCATAACTAGCAAGATTAATTTTTTGCAAAATTAAAAGGACAAAGTAAGAGACATAACTAATATGTTTTATTTAAAACGAAAATGGGGAAATTTTATTTATAAAATGGAGGTTGTAGCAATCTAAACAACACTAGTACATCCATCTGAAGTCTTCCAAAATTATACAAACAAAGCATATCCAAACCAAAATACATAGCTTAATTATGTCTACTAGCAAAATTTCCTAGCGACTATTGTTATTGTATATTCTATTAAAACTACCTAAGATATATGTAACTTTAAAAAACACAGTACTATGTCAAAATGTTGCAGTTGGTGGTTTCTTCTAGTCCCTAATTGGGTGGTACTAGTTCATATTCACCTATCTTCATGGGTTTAAAGAGTCATTGAATCATGTCCTCTTCTTTGACTTCTCCTTGTCCAGAATTGATTGATTCCATTTTATTTGAGAACACTGAGTTTCCATCCTTACTCAAGTGAGTGACCAAGTCTCTCAACATGACACATTCTGATTCAACATTGGAAATATGTTGCTTTAATTGGGACAACATTCCCATAATGGAAGTAACTTGGGAGACTAATTGTTGTTCATTGGAAATATGTTGCTTTAATTGGGCCAACATTCCCATAATGGAAGCAACTTGGGAGACTAATTGTTGTTCATTATCTTGTATCTTGACTGTGATAGAGAAAATGGAGGACCTATTACCCTGTATCATTTCTTCATGAACCCATAAAATTATCCTCATTGATTGTTTCTCTTGGTAGTCCATACTTCCAATAGTGAAACCGAGAGGCGTATGTGGAATGAAGCATTAGAACCAACTAAAAGGGAATAGAAGTAATTACAAACCTGAATTATCGGATAAGAAAATGAGAATCTTCGGAGGGAGACAAGACCAAAAACCACAATGCCTGGCCCTCTTGGAAAGATGCAGAGAAACAGAAGTCAAATCTTTTCTCAAAGTCCCAACGTTCTAGAGGGGAAACACCTGACTCGAAATAGATTTGACACTAGAACACATAGAGAACCATACACAGTGAACCTTCATGAAATCAAACCCACAGACAACAAATAGAGTGAAAGTAATTGAGTTCACCAACGTCGAAACAAAGCCACACCTCGAGAAATATACAAGATGGTCCTAGTGTATGGAAATGATGAGAGGAATAGCCTGATGATCCCACCTAATCTTCCCATTGAACTTCTCCATTATCCCACCTCCACCTATATATAAAACCAAGATGAATTCAATAATGGAATTCCACACTAGACTGAACATGCATGAAGAGAATGTGAGTCTCATTGTGTTTGTGGTCAAGCTTGGGAAATAGAGTTGCCTCATGGTGGACATGTGTGGTTAAGCGGATGGTACTTTTCATTTGGTGTAATAATTTCCTAGGGTAGAGCTTGATGAGATAATGTGCCATTAAGCTTTATATCCTCGACTTTTAATCTTGTGCCCTCATTTGCAAGAGTGTCAGCTTCATAGTTTTTCTCTCTTAGAACGTAGATTTTTATTTTTATTTTTTGAAACATTGACACCTCCCATGAGATCCCATTTAAGATTGATGTCATTTTGTGATTGGCAGGCTGAGCAGTTTTGTGCATTGCTTGAATAAACACCTTGGAATATCCTAGCACTTGATAAAGGTAATATGTCAATTTGATGTTAGTCTCGATCCTTGCAATAATGCATAAGATTCTACCTGGTTATTAGTAGAGTATGCCCCCCACACCTGCCACCCCTGACATAACTGATATGTTATTCGGATAAAGTTTATCCAAAATCAACCTACAAAAGAATAATGTAAGTGACAAAGATCCCAATTTCACAAAAATGCCTTAATTAGACTTGCATTTGTATAAGCATGTTCATCATTAAAGCACTTAACTAGTGAACACTAACTCCCAACTTCAAAAGAAAAACTTAAGGAAAAAAAAAAGCCAATTAATCAAGATAACAAATTGAAGAATAAAAGAATAAAAAGGTGATTATACAATTTACCATAACCATATGTAACTATGTAACTAAGTATTAATATTATGTTTCTTTTCACTTGCAATGAGGAATATATTTGTAG
The DNA here is from genome assembly GCA_009831015.1 of Picea engelmannii. Taxonomy (NCBI): domain Eukaryota; kingdom Viridiplantae; phylum Streptophyta; class Pinopsida; order Pinales; family Pinaceae; genus Picea; species Picea engelmannii. The sequence continues at coordinate 868,780 of ML787621.1, forward strand.
CTTATACTTAACTAGTGTGAAATTAGCTCACTAGGTTTTTGTTTACAATAAAATGAGTTTTGTTTTACTTCTAAACTCTGGTCCCTTTGGATCACCTTGTATATACATTATATTTAAGTGTGGTTATAAAGAATACAAATACCATTCAATTCAAAAGTAAGCATTACTTTGAAACCTTGAATGAAGTAGAGATGGTATGGAAAGGTTGAAAGATGATGAAACATTTGTAGAAAAATTGAAAATTTTACAAGATGAAAAGAAATCATTCATATTATCTATTTTCAATAAAAGATTTCATAAGCATAGCCACTAACCAATTAAAAACAATAGAACGACCATCTTTGAATGACTTCCTACATTGGTAAATTGATGCAATTATAACATTAAGTGCATGAAAACCCATAAGATCTATTCATGTGCCTTTATCTCTCATGCTAGTTACCTTCTACCTCTAATTACCCATAATGAGTCCTCAAATGCATGTGTGGTGAAGACTTAATAATAAAAAATAAAAAATAACTTCGTTAGTATATTTAAAAAAAATAAAATAATAATAATAATAATAATAAAGTAGACTTAATTAAAAAATAATAATAATAAATAATAAATAACTTTGTTAGTATGTTTAAAAAATAATAAAATAATAAAAATAAAGTAGATTTAATTAAAAAATAATAATAAAATAATAAAAAATAAAATGAAATAACAAATAAAGTCGATTTAATTAAAAACAATAATAGTAATAAAATAATAATAAAAAATTATACTTTAAAAATTGATGTCTATGGTGGTTGATAGATTCAAATTTAACATGGATCTATACTAATTAACTTTTTAATGTAAGGAAATTTATTAAATAAGTAAATTCACTAAAGTTAATAAAAACATTATTAATTTGTAAATAAACAAATTCACTAAAGTTAATAAAAACATTACTAATTTGTTGTTAAAGTATATATTTTAAGTAAAAAGCTTGGTAGTTGAAAACATGGTTTTTGTTGTATTGAACTCATAGAAAGAGATTGTTGTTTTGGAGAATTAGTTGAAAGGAGGAGATGATTAGATAATAGAAATTAAATTATATCAGAGGTGACTTTTGTATGAGATTTTTATAAATTGATTGGAGTTATTAGTTAGCAAAAAGTCTCCAAGCATAGCTTGTATATAATGAGTTTGTAGATTGTAATTGTGTTTATCAAATGTTTTATATTTAATAGAACAAGAATTGGAATATATATGTTTTTAAACTTGTTTATTAATTTAAAATTTGAAAAAGTTGTTCTCGTAACGAAGGTCAAGTCTTGTGCTCAAACCCGAGCAAGGGTGTGGTTTAGTCGTGGAAAAAATCTTAACTGGGCCAAGCCCACATACCTTTTTCTGAAGAAAATGCAAGCTAGGGTTTGACAGTCCCAGTCTCACCAGCGGACAAAATGGTTACCAAATGGGGTGGGAGTGGAACCCCCTCATACAAGAAGGTAGTGGTGGACAGGGGGAAAGGCCCACGAGGCATTGGTTTCAAAGAATCATTGACAAGCACCTTGGGATCAGGATTGGAAAAGAATAAGGAGAGCAACTAGGAAAAAATGGATCGCATGGGGAAAGAAGCCAAAGAAGCCCAGAATGATACGCAAGAACCAACGAACCCCAGTGGGGTAGATGGATGCAACTCGTATAAACCTAAAACAACATTGATACCCAAGGTTATACTGGAAGACCCACAAACGTAACTCTACCGGGACCAGATGAAGATGCATGCACTAATATGCAAGTCCATGGGTTTGTGGCCCACAGAAAGAACGTTGCACAACTGGATAAAATATCAATGGAATCCAAGTGGAGAAGTGGAACTTCGCATGGGCTCGAAAGAATTTTTCACAGCAATCTTCATGAACCTAGAGGACAAGGATAAAGTCTTTGGGGGGGGGCATACTTCCATGCCTCAGCAAGACTGTACATGCGGTCATGGAAGGAAAACTTCTCCCCAGAGAAAGAAACCTTTAAAAATGTCCCAGTCTGGCTGAGGCTTTACTCCTTACCGCTAGACTACTGACTACCATCCACCTTCTAAGAAATAGGGAACAAGCTTGGAAAATATGTCAAGACATCAAAAGCAACCCTAAAAGGGAGATATACATCATATGCAAGGATCTGCATAGAGATGGATGTTTCAGGGGCACTCCCAGAAGCCATAATCCTGTAATTCAGGGATGAGCAATGGATACACAGCATCAACTATGAGCAGATCCCTTTTAGATGCAGAAGATGCCATGAACATGGACACCTGATCAGAGATTGTCATCTCAATAAAAAACAAGAAACAGAAAACAACAAAATGCAGCAAGATGAGGATGGATTTGTAAAGACGAACCACATAAACAAAGCAAAGCCCCAACAGAAAGCAATATGGAAGCCAGGACTAGACCAAAAGGGTGGGACAGGGCCAACCAAGGGGAAGAAGGAGGAAAGGAAAATACCAAAACTAGAGAAGCTAGGGAACAAGCAACTCATGAGAACACAGATATTCCAAGCAATAAGAGGGAACATGGAGGTAGTGCAATTTGTATGGAAGGAGGAAACGAAGACGTCAATACCCAAATGCAAGAGGCAGATGGATACTCAAAGATGACACCAAGTGAGGTAGGCACGGAAGACCCTGATCTCAGAGAAATTGTGGAAAGGGAAGGAATAGATCTCCCAAACATATTGGAGCAATGGAAAAGGCAAGGAGTAGACAATGTGCCAGCGGAGCAACTAGATCGCATCCAATACCTGTTCATTCTAAGCGAGGAAGAAAAATCCATATGGATCAAGCACATGCATGGCGAGATAGGACACCTGGGAATTAAAGTAGGCAAGGGACAACCACAACATTCACCCAAGAAGACAAGGTGGAAGAAAGACAAGAAATCAAACAGCATATCCCTACAAGAACTAGGAGCCCTACTGATAAATTCAGGTAATATCAAAAAGCTCTTTCCCAACTCCCCCCCACATGTTTAAATGAATATTATAACATGGAATATAAGAGGCCTAAACATCCCACGCAAGCAAATAATCCTTAAAAATAGACCGAGGAAGGAACAACCTGACCTATATTTCATCCAAGAGACAAAATGCATTGTAGACAGAATGGAAACAATCCGTAAAAAACAATGGAATAAGTACAATATGTTGGTTGTCGAAGGCCAACAGATGGCAAGTGGTATTCTTACCTTATGGAACCCACAATCGATGAACCTACTAGCATCCGAAGCCACGAGACACACACTCTCGGTTAACATGCAAATCATAGGTAACACAAAGGTGATTATATGCACTAATGTGTATGGTCCCCATATGTTGGAGGAAAAAAGGAGAATGCTCCTAGACCTAGAAAATATAAAGGCTCAATCCAGCAAGCTCTACTGGATCTTGGCAGGGGACTTCAACATCATCACGACACTTATGGAGAAAAAAGGGGGCACCAGGATACTGGATAGAGATGCGAAGGAATTCTCATCTTTCATTGATTACATTGGAGATGGTGGACATCAGAACCAGCAATGGCCAGTTCACCTGGAATAACAAACGAATAAATCACCACCAAGTAGCTACAAGGTTAGACAGATTATTAGTGTCAAAATCCATCATTCTGTAGGGACTAACTTTGGACTGTAACATCCTTCCATGGGGGGGTTCAGACCATTGGCTAGTTCAATTGGAAGCAAACTTTCAAACCACTCCAAAGAACATACCCTTTAGATTTGAGAATTTTTGGATCGAACATCCCACCTTCAAGGAGAACATCAACCAATGGTGGCGGGAGGAATTACTGGATCAAGGGACAAGGATGTTCAAACTATATAAGAAACTCAAGTACATCAAACATAAATTCAAAGAGTGGAACAAGGAAATCTTTGTAAACATAAACCAAGAAAAAAGAAATATCGATGACAGAATGAGGAAACTCCAGGAACTCTGTACACAGAGGATCGGAAAAGAGAAGAGATCCAAATGACCCAGGAATGGGAAGCAAGATGCCAGCAGGAAGAAACTCTATGGTACCAAAAGTCCAGAATCAGGTGGCTAAAGGAAGGAGAGTGGAATACCAAGTGTTTTCATAGAACAACCATTGCAAGAAGAACCCACAACAAAATCCTAAAAAGTAGGGATCAGGATGGGATCGAAAGAGAATCCCACAAGAAAATTGAAAATACATTGGTCAATCACTTCCAGGGGATAGCCCAGGAACCCAACCAAGACAGAACTGAGGCCATACAAAGGATAACTTAGCACATCCCCAGTTTGGTCACTGAGGAACAAAACATCAATCTAAACAAACCCATCGCAAAGGAGTAAATTGACCAAGTGGTCCAGGAGATTCCCAATGGAAAGGTCCCATGTCCAGATGGCTTCATAGTGGAATTCTTCAAAGCCTGTTGGGAAGTGGTCAAACATGAAGTTTATGGGGTGGTGTAAGACTCCAGACACTCGGCCTCCATCTTGAAAGCGTTAAATGCTACAATGATCACTCTAATCCCAAAATAAAATGAAGCAAGGACCCCAGACCGCTACAAGCCTATAGCTTTATGCAATGTAGTTTACAAGATAATCCAAAGTCATAGACAATATACTAAAACCTCTCCTACCCACTAATTTCACAGGAACAGGCGAGTTTCGTAGAAGGAAGATAAATCCTGGACAATATCATCCATGCCCATGAGCTTATACACACACTGAAAATCCAAAGGAGAGGGGGGGTGATAATCCAACTTGACCTGGTGACGGCTTACGACAAAATAAGATGGAACTATATGCCCAAGACGTTGGAATCCTTTGGTTTCAAACAACACTGGATCAACTGGATCGTCAATCTAGTCTCAACGACAAGCTACTTGCTTCTAATCAATGGAGCCCCAGCAAAACCCTTATGGCCTTTGAGAGGCATCAGGAAAGGAGACCCGCTATCCCCCTTTCTGTTCATTCTAATGATGGAAGGGATAAGCAGAAGCATAAAAAGCGCAACTGCAGCAAGGGAAATAAAAGGCATCAAACCTTTCGAAAATTGTCCAACCTCCACACACCAACATTTCATTGATGATACCCTACTCCATGGCACACCCATGATCAAGGAAGAAAAATCCTATAAAAGAATCTTAGAAGACTTTGGGGAAGCCTCAGGGGCGGAGATCAACCACTCCAAATCCATGATTTATTTCTTCAACACTAATCTTATAATTCAAATAAACCTGGCCAACATTTTGGGGTTTGAACGCAAAACGCTCCCAACGAAATACTTGGGAATCCCCCTGACGGACAAAGCATGAAAAATGGAAATGTGGGAAGGAGTGATCAATAAATTGCAGGAGAGGGTAAAAAATTGGACTTACAGACCTCTCAACCTGGCTGGGAAGTTTATCCTTACCAAATAAGTTCTACAAGCAATTACGATGTATATGATGTCAATGTTTCCCGCTCCCAAAGGAATACTACAAAAGATAAGAGTCATTCAAAGATATTTCCTTTGGTGAGGTGCTGAAAATAAAAAGAAATGGGCCCTGGTGGCCTGGGAGAAGGTTTGTAGACCAAAAGGCAAAGGAGGCCTAGGGTTACAAGACCCACAGGTAACCAACAAAGCCTACGTGGAAAATCTTTGATGGAGATGGGTCAAGGACAAGTCAGTACCATGGGAAAACCTCTGGAAGGCCAAGTATGCCCCGAACATCAACGACCAGGATCAAATTTGGTTCATCGGCACAAGGGAGGGTTCATCCATATAGAACCTCGCAATGAACAACAAGAATGGGATCCATAAACACAGTTTATGGGAAGTCAGAAATGGTAAAACAACCAGATTATAGGAGGACGCGTGGCAACAGGAAACCATAATGGAAAATCCAGACAGGGAGGAGCTCCAACAGGAAATGGCAGTGCAAGGCAAAACAAAAATCCATCACTACTAGAAGCGAATAAATGGTAGTGACAGATGGAGGATCTGGGACCAACTCAATCCACAAAATAGAGACCGGATCGCAACACTAACGAAAGAGGTGGAGGGGGAACTGGGGAAAAGGAAAATTGCAATCTCAAAGGAAGAGGAACAATTAAGGTGGGGCAGGAAAAATGGTGGGAAAATCAACTTAAAAGAAGCACGATATTACATCGTGGAACAGGATCAAGAAGACCCGACGCAACAGTGGGGAAATATTTGGTGCAACCCCCAATGGCCAAAAATCAAAATGTTCGAATGGCTAGTTCTTCACAACCGAATTCTAACCTGGAAAAATCTCAGGAAAAGGGGTTTTACATGTCCATCTCGATGCCACCTTTGTCAAGCTAAGGAGGAAACAACAAATCACCTCCTCAACGAATACAGTTACACAACAGAGATATGGGATTGGGAGACAGGTATCTATCGCCAGTCCAATAGGATCTGAGGTAACATTAGCGCAACCATCAACAATTGGAATGAGATTTATAGTGAAAATGATATGGTGAACCTCTGTTGGAATCTAACATTGGGGATTATCATCTGGGCAATATGGAAAGAAAGGAACCAACACATCTTCAAGAATGAAAGCCTACTGGAAGTAAATCTCAAGGATGCAATAATATCCCAAATACGAGAAACGATGCAGATTCGCAACTGCAAGAAGGAAAAAATGCAACCCACAGACCAAGACTCTCGCATCCTGGATTTGTTTCACCTAAAATACGGGCGCAACAGCACACCAATAGGGTGTGAACCGCAACTGGACCACCCCTCCGTTAGGTTTCCTCAAATTGAATTTTGACGGGGTGACAAAAGTAAACCCAAGAGTGGCAAGGACGGGAGGGGTGATCAGAGACAGTGGTGGTAACATCATTCGGCTGTACATTGGGAGTATGGGAAACTCAACCAAAAACGCAGTGGAATTTGGATCCCTGGAGCTTGGCCTTGAAATCCTAAGTCGCGAAAGGATGACAAACACTATCATGGAAGGTGACTCCACCCTAGTTATCAACACAGCGAAGAGACTCCAAAATGGCACCAGAGTGGTAAAGGTTCAAAGACACTGACACCTAGCACACACCCTACAAAAATCCAGGAGCATCCAAAAACTATGAATACAGTGGAGTTGTGTTGGGTGCGCAGGTCAGTGACTGGCTTGGCGAACTTGCTAGCCAATGAGGGGGTTGGTAAGGAAGGTCTGGAACAAGATACTACCTGGATCAACACCCCGAATGGACAACTTAGAACAGACTGCATCCAACTAGTGAAAAAAGACCGTGAAGGCATCTTAAGCAAAGAAGGTCACATCGAGGAGGGAAGCGCAAGGCCTAGCAGTAGGCACGCAGGACCCAGGCAAGATATGATTTCCTAACACTTGGCCACCAATCACCATGCAGGATCAGTGTAAACAACAGGTGAGGGTATGACAACAAGGCCCTTTTGATAGTAAGATTTGTGGGGAAAGCGTGTGGGAAAGTACAGACGACAAACCGCATGCAACGAATGATGTAAGGCATGAGGGCGTGACATGGTCCATAATCGATCCAACATGCCAAAGTACAGGTACGAAGAGCATCACAGTCGGATCTCAAGTGAGCAGGGGCAAGGATCCGCACAGGGATGAAGGTCGAATCATCATGATCATATGAGCCGCAACGGGGAAAAAGGACGGGAGAGCTCACCACTTCGAGCAAACCATGATTGGAAGGACAAGATTGCAGCAGGGGAAGATCAATAAGAGGAGAGACAACAGGAATAGATGAAAATAGAAGGAGCGCAATAGCAGGGGCTATCACAGATATAAGGGTAGGGAAAGGAAGAATCCTTGTGAAGTGTGGTACAGGTTGAGTATCCAGCAAAGGAACTGTGACAGACCAAGTGGGATGGCGTGAATGAAATGAACGTACAGGAAGAGGAACCCCCTTGGAAAAGAAGTTTTGAATAGTCCACGGCGGAAGTCAAGAATGGAGCAAGCGAAAAAAATATGCGGAGGGAACCTTCCAAACTCTAGTTGCACCAAAAGGAAAAGTGACCATTACCCAATGGGAAAAGGAAATAAAAGAAAAACGCAAAGGCAAAGTGTGGGTTGCAATGGCACAGGAAGCAGATTGGGTAACTGATCTGGGGGCCACGCAGCCCAGGGAAACCCTCTACCATAACAGTGGAGATGGCGTGGCTAACTAAGATGATGATTGGCAAAGTGATTTCGGAAATGGAAGACGCCAGACAG
>ML787621.1:885232-897993 GCA_009831015.1 Picea engelmannii
GAAGATCAGGAAAAAACCACATTTACTTTCCCATGGGGTACCTATGCTTATAAGGTTCTTCCTTTTGGTTTGTGTAATTCCCTTGCCACCTTTCAAAGGGTTGTCCTGGCCATTTTCTTTGATTTGACTTATGACTATGTAGAAGTCTACATGGATGACTTCACAGTATATGGGGATGATTTCCAGAAAGCATTGGACAATTTGGAAAAAGTATTGATCAAGTGTAAAGAGACCAACCTTTCCCTCAGTCATGAAAAATATAGAATGATGCTCACTGAAGGAATTGTTTTAGGTCATCACATCTCTGGTACCGGAATAAGGGTAGACCCTACCAAGATTGACATCATTTCTCAAATCAAAATCCCTAGCTCACAGAAAGAAGTTAGAATCTTTTTAGGGCATACTGGTTACTATATGAGGTTCATTCGGAATTTTACAAACCTAGTTGCCCCATTGTTCAAACTATTAGCAAAAGAGGTTGAATTATGTTGGGAGAACAATGTCATATTTCTTTTGAAATTTTAAAAACAAATCTCTCAAGTGCCCCTGTTTTAAGAGGAACAAACTGGTCTCTTCCTTTTCATATCTGCACGGATGCCTCAAATATAGCTTTGGGGGTTGTTTTAGGACAAAGGGAAGGCCAGGTTCCATATTCTATATACTTTGTCAGCAAAAATCTTTCATCTACTGAAGTAAATTACACTATCATTGTAAAGGAATTATTGTCAGTAGTACATGTCATTAATAAGTTCAGACACTACATAACAGGGTATGAAGTTTTTGTACATACAGACCACTCAACCATCAAATTTTTTATGAACAAACCTGTTACAAATTTTAGAGTGACTAGATGGTTGTTATTACTGCAAGAATTCAATATCACCATCATTGATAGACCTGGAAGAGATAATTTAGTTGTTGATTTCTTGTCTAGACTCATTCATACATGTGATAATGCACAGGTAGATGACAATTTTCCAGATGAGAATCTATTTGTTATTTCTACTTACATTCCTTGGTAAGCAGATGTAGCCAACTATCTTGTAACAGGAAAGCTACCTCGGAATCTGTCCTCATGAGAAAAACAAAGAATTTTCCAGTTGAGTGTCAATTACATGTGGCATGATGATTTTTTATACCGTACTGGGCCTGATTTGGTGATCAGAAGGTGTGTACGGGAGGATGAGATGCATGACATCTTCAAAGCCTGCCATGATGGTCCATGTGGAGGCCATTTTGTTGATAAAATAACAGCATACAATATATTACAGTCCGACTACTATTGGCCAACTATTTTCAAGGATGAAAAGAAGTATGTGGCCAGCTATGATGATTGTCAAATGATGGGAAAACCTACTAGAGTTGATGAGATGCCTCTCCAAGATCATGTAGTAATTAACCTTTTGAGAAATGGGCTTTGGATTTTGTAGGACCCATTAACCCTATCTCTCAAAGGAAGAAGTACATATTGGTCTGCACAGATTATGTGACCAAATGGGTGGAAGATAAAGCTGTATATTCTTCTAGTGAACAATGTGTTGTAGATTTTCTTTTTGAAGAAATATTTACTCGCTTTGGTGTGCCTCGAGAAATAGTAACTAACCAAGGAACTCAATTCACCTCCAATTTGGTCAAATCTATCACTGAATAGTATAAAATTAAACATAGAAAATCTTCACCTTATCACCCTCAAGCAAATAGGCAAGTGGAATCAACTAACAAGGTGATAGAAGCTATTCTTACCAAGACTGTTCAACGACATCATAAAGATTGGATTGATAGGATGCATGAGGCCTTATGGGCCTATAGAACAACTTGGAAAAACACAATGGGCCATACACCTTATGAGTTGGTATATGGGAAGCAGGTGTTGGTTCCCATAGAATTTCAAGTGAAAACCATCAGGACTGCCATGCAATTAGGGATGGATTTGGATGAAGCTCAAAAATAGAGGATATTGCAATTGAATGAGCTTGATGAGATCATACAAGATGCTCTTCAAAGGACTACCCTTATACAATAACAAAGGACTAAATGGCATGATAAGTACATCAAGAAAAATTATTTTCAGTCAGGTGATTGGGCCCTACTGTATGATAGTAGGTTCAAGAATTTTAAAGGTAAATTATCTACTAGATGGTTGGGACCCTATGAAGTTGATACGGTTTACAACAATGGTTCAATTAAGATAAATAATATTGATGAGAATTAGACCTCCTTTGTCGTGAATCGACATCGATTGAAGGTTTATCATAAGCCTCTATCCAAAAAGGATTTTATCAGACATGTTCTTCAAAATTCTGAAATGTAATTGGTAATCAAGGGGACTTCTCCTCCTGTTGATCCACCACCGTAAGTTTGTTGTGTGAACTAATTTGGCTCTGTACATATCTGTAAATAGGTGTGTCATTAGATAGAATTTTTGGTGTTACTAACAATAACAAAAAGTTGATTGTGTTCTCATGTAGATAAATGAATAAGGAGGACATTTGTCGGATGTAGGTTTATCCCTTTATCCAACCATGGTAGATCATTTATGAAAAAGGAGATAAATGGAGTTTTCTTTAAGTTTTTCAGACTCCTAAAAATTGAAAACATCGACGAGCAGGAACTGGCCTGGGCTCAAGAAAAATCCATGGGATAGTAGATGGAGTTTTCTTTAAGTTTTTCAAACTCCTTAAAACTAAAAAAACCGGTGAACATTAACTAATCTGGGCTCGAGAAAAATCCATAGAATAGTAGTAGTTAGGGTTATTTTTATAATAAAATGGAAGTGGCAACAGAAGCAATGATCAACTTGGTTCCAAAAAGAGGAGGATTATGAATCTAAACATGAGGTTGTCCAACTACAGAGTACCTTCTTGTTACAGAGCTTGGAGCCCAGTCATTGAATTCTTTTGCCTCATTTTTTGACACTTCCGCTGCAATTTCAGAGTTTTTGTACCAGGTGTTGTTTGTTGTTTTACCTATATGGTCCTTCAGTAGAATAAAATCACATGTTCTCTTCCATAGCAGTAAAAAATGTCAGCAATTTCTACAAAATGCATCCTACAAAGTTCCAGTCTATGGAATATGCCAACAGGTACCTTATCCAATTTTCATTGAGTACCAGAATAAAATTTTGTGGTGATCTAGTACTAGATAACATCTTTTTGTTGTTCTAGTACTGCAAATATTCTCTATGTGTTCATCTGGTACCGAGCAAGTCTCTGTGTTGTTCTGGTACTGCAACAATATTCACCTATGTGTTCATACGGTACTGAGGAAGAAGGCATGTGTTTGTCCGATACTACAACAATTTTATGTAGTGATCTGGTACTAAGCTATGATCTATTACTGGTGATGAAGTTTTGGTAATTCTTATTCTATACTCAAAGGTTTTTTTTCTACTTGATACAAATGTTTCATGTAATAAGAGGTATAAGCTCACTATTTTATCTTGTTTTATTAAAGAATCATACTAATTATGTGTTAGACGTGTGGTTACTCTCATACATCCTCCTTTCCTCAATTATTACAAATTCCCTACCATGACCTTCTGAAATCTCATGTGTATTTCCTGCTAAAGAAATCATTCATATGCACTCGAAGATTTTGATGGGCTAGTCATAATATGTTGAGAATACGAAGTGATTATACCTTTAATACGACCAATTCCATTCTCAAACACTCTGGTCAAATACCTCTATTCATATGGTGAAGCAACATCATAGTGCCATGATCCAACATCACGCCGTGTGAATTATTTGTTTAAACCATGTCCTAATGCATGTCAAATCCATGATTCTTTTATGGTCACGATGGCGTCAAACGGTTGCATACTTGTGAATTTCGGTCACATCGACCACATCTCCTGTAATCATTTCCCAACATTACCGTGAACATGATCTGACACAAGCCTCCATACGATCCTTTAAGTTATTCATGGATACGACTTATCTTACCTTGCCATCATTACCATGGATTTGACCGTTGTAATCTGAATTCCAACTCAAAGCACAGTGTGAATGGAGATTGTATGACAAAAGAATGAGTAAATAATGCTCCTTTGGAAAGCTTCGCCATCCAGACAAGCGTTATTTACCCATTCTTTTTTCATACAATCTCCATTCACACTGTGTTTTGTCCCTTCATACTATTTTTCACACTCTGTCCCCTTCCGGTACTTTATCACGTGTTTCTCTATTCCAGTACTAAACCCTTGTTCTTCGTCTTGTGGCCATATACGTTGGTAGACTTGCTCTGGAGCCAGCATGGGAGTTGATAGACATGAACCAGTGTTCCAATTATATAGGGAGACGCAGTAATATCAAGCTTGCAGGGAGAAATTTGAGCATATCGGTTGGGCCACATTCTTAGAAAAATTCAAAGGCCATCATGAGGGGGTATCTCGTGCCTTTTCTCGGACCTATGATGGTGAGAGTGTTTAGTTGGGGGAATTGAAATTGGCAATTACAGAGGCCACCATAGAGGAAGCTAGAAGCTTGCCTTCCTCTTGAAAGAAATATTTCAAGGGTGTTGTCATTGAAAAAAAGTTGTGTCAGAAGTTTCTAAGGCTGGAGCATCGGGATCCTGATTGGACCAAAGGTATTCCCTGGAGTTGTATTAAGGAAGAGTATTGGACAATGCTCATCAGCCTACAGAGGTTTCTCACTTGTGAAGGGAGGTATGTCGTGACCTTATACCATTTAAAACTTTTGTTGCACTTTGAAGGTGGGCCACGAATTGACTTTCCCCATTTCCTCTGGATGAGTCTAAACAAAATGGTTAGGGGAGTTAAATCAGCATCTAAGAAACCCGAAACTAGTATCTATCACCATGGCTTAATAAATTATTGGTTTTCCATGCATTGAGAAAACAAGGCAGTAGTTGGAAACAACTCCTTCAACAAAATTTTGCTCAAGAGGGAGTTTCAAAATCTATAGAAGAACATGAAACAAAGTCATGTAGTGAAGGGTCCAGTAGAAATATAAGGGAAAGGAAAAGCAAAGGGAAGAAGTTAGGAAATGAAGAAGTTGTTGTTACACCTATTTCATCCCAACCTATTGATAGATTGGACAAGGGTGAGTCTGTTATGATAGAGGAACCTACTGCATCCAAGAAAAGGAGGACCTCCCAATCTCAGAAACCAAGTCCAACCCTGGTCCCCAAAACTAAATTACCACGCAGTAAGAGGAAGCAAAGAAAGAACTCTGGGCAAAGTAAACTCTCAGATAGTGCTCTTGAGACAACTATTGAATTATCACCGGGACCAGTTAGCAAGTTAGAGAGGGCTCGTGAAATAAATAATCAAAGTTGGAGGAAGTTTCAAAATAAGGATTTGCCAGAAGAACAAATCCCAGAGCCTACACCCCGGGCCTCCAGAGAGAAAACGAGGAGTGTTCAACAAGAACAAACTCCAGAGCCTACACCTCAGTCCTCTAGGGTGAAAACAAAATCTTTACAAGAGAAACAGGTCCCAATACTTGCATCTGCTAATAAAACAAAGAAGAGAAATGTGTTTGAATAAACATATACTCATGCCAGTACATCTAAAGAAGCCTCATATACAGTGCGTATAACTACAAGAAGCATGGCTAAACAGATAATAATTCCACATGTGCCTTATTTTCCAGAGGAGCCTATTGATATTCTGACTTCTCCAGAAAATGAAAATTTCTATGGAGCAACGATTAGTGAGATCGAGGGGTTAGTAACAGAGACCTTAAAAGGTTTAAGGAAGGAGGTGGAAGCCTGAGGGGAGGTAACTGAGAAAGCAAACATATATGATCTTGTCAGTTCCTTGAGCAAGCAGCAGTTGGTATTGAAGGTTGGGAAACTTACAAAACATAATAAGAAGTTAAAACAAGAGGTTACAGAGTATCAAGTTTTGGATAGGCACATTAAGGCAGAGAATGCACAATTGAAAGAATATAACCGAAGGTTACAGGATGCGCAAGAAGAAGCCTCTGCCAAGCTTAACAAAGTTATGTGTTTGATCTAGTGCACTAGGGTGATTAAGGAGCTTAGGTGTGAGATTATCATTTTAGAGAGAGGCCTTAACTTCGCAATCTCCCCTACCTCTATCCCAATCGAAAATATTATTTGAAGAGTAGAAGACAACATCCATAACCTTACGGATGAGGAAAAATATATAATAAGACCAGATTTTTCAATCATACTATGCACGGCGAGACCTCCGAAAAGAAACATAAGTAAAGAAGAACGTGTAGCTTTAAATAACCTCAAGAACAACGAGAACCTAGTTATCATCAAGGCAGGTAAAGGAGGCACCACAGTTCTTATGAACCACAATGACTACAAGAAGAAAATGATTGAACACCTATATGAAAGCGGCAGCTATAGAAAACTTCCCAACAACCCCATTAAGAAGATTATAAGACAAGCAAAGAAAGCCATCAATGACTCCAACCTTGATGAAAGAACCAAAAAGTGTTTAACCCCCAATAACGATATCACCCCTAGAATATGCGGTCTACCAAAAATCCACAAAAAAGAGATCCCTCTTATACCCATAGTGAACACCATAGGCTGACCAACCTATGAATTATCCAAATATGTAGCCAAAATTTGTATCCCCTTTGTAGGCCACACTGACTCTTTCATTAAAGACTCTAATGATTTTATTAAATCATTAAGAATGAAAAACTAAAACCACAAGACACCCTCATAAGCTTTGATGTAGTATCAATTTTCACTAAAATCCCCCTAGATGAAGCTATCTAGATTATAAAAGAAGTAACTAATCCAGAAACAGCTAAACCGACTAATGTTTTTCTTCTTTCCATGTTCTTCAGTTACCAAGGAGAATTCTATGAACAAACTAGCGGCGTAAGAATGGGATCCCCATTATCCCCCATTGTTGCCAATCTTTTCATGGAAAACTTTGAAAAGAAATCCCTCGACTCCTTTCCCCTGAAACCATCCAGGTGGAAGAGATTTGTTGATGACACTAATGTGTTATGGCCCCATGGGGAAGATGAATTACAAATTTTCTTTCAACACCTAAACAACATTTCAGAAGAAATAAAATTCATTATGGAACTCGAAGAAAATGGTAGTATTCCATTTTTGGACGTTCTAATCAAACGAAAAAGTGATGGGAAACTAGGACATGCGGTCTATAGAAAAAATACCCACACAGAAAACTATCTCCACGCAAAATCCCATCACCACCCCAACCAGAAACTAGGTGTCCTAAAAACTTTAGCCACAAGATCCATAAGAATTTACGATGAAACACACCTAGAACAAGAAAAAGGTCACCTCTCAAATGTATTTAAAAACATAGGTTATAAACATAAATACATTACGAACGCAATAAATAAATCCCTAGAAAAAACTAGCAAAAACCCTAACTCCCTAGAAAACCAAAACCCCAATAAAAATGCCTACTTACCTTACATCCAAGGAGTAACCGATAAGAATGTGAAATTCCTTAGGAAAAAAGAGATCAATACCTCCTTCAAACCACATGAAACCATCAAACAAAGTATGAGATCCATTAAAGACAAACTTGACCCTCACAAAGGCAAAGGAATTTACAAAATAGAATGCTTCTGCGGCGAATGCTACATCGGTGAAACTGATCATTCCTTCCAGATTAGGATTAAAAAACATGGATATGACATAAATAATGAACGCATTCGCACCTCCGCGTTGGCAGAACACTCCCTTAAAACAAAACACCATGTTCGCCTAGAAGACACCAAAATCTTAGCCAAAGAAGAACACCTCTTTAAACGACGAATTAGAGAAGCAATTGAAATCTGTAAACACCCAAGAAACCTACACGGAGACAAAGGCCTAGAAATAAATGATAATTGGTTCCCCTTGATCCATAAAAAGAAGGAAAACAACAGATAAAGTAACTCTCAAACTGACCTTCCCTTGTAAATTAATTTTATTTAATATTAAAAATTTTACCTAATTAACACCATTAATAAAATCTTAACCTTAATCTATTATTAGCACCAACAAAAACCTTAAACACTAATTCAACCCCATACAAATTTATCTATTAAAACTTAATACTCATAACCTATAAAAGACATTAATTTGTTCTTTTACTTACCTTATTAACAACATAATCAAATAAACAAACACATCTAAAAACACTAAATTAATTCTAACACAACTTTAACTATATAAAAACTTACCTTTACCTTTAACCTAGAAAACCATGTTGGATTACTGAGAGGGGGGTTGAATCAATAATAGCATAATTATGATCATTTTTCTTCAAATAATCTAATTTTTATATCAATGTAGAATTATTATCCAATAATGAGCAATAAGAAATGAACAATCACACACATACACAGTACACAAGTGTTTTACGTGGAAACCCAAATCAGGAGAAAACCACAGAATGTTTTATCTTATATGTCTTGAAGAATTACATTCATTGGAAGCACCAACTTCGTTTGTTTTCCAGATGCAACTGGAAGAAGGCTCCAAACCCTTAGTTTCTCAGGATACAACCTGAGGGAAGCTCCAACTCCTCAATTCTCTGGCTACAACCAGAAGGAGGCTACAACCCCCTATGTTCTCCGGCTACAATCGGAAGGTGCCTACAACCACATGTCCTTACCCCGTCCAACCGCCCTGAAGTAAAAGTAGAATGGTGGAACCACTGTCACACTATCACTGTGAGATATACCGCTGTAAACATGCACCAATAAACCTGAACCATTCATAAACATGTACCTCAACCTGTAATCAACATGTACCATAAACAAGTGCATCAACAATGCACCAACCTGTACCAAACAATCTGTAATCAACTTGTACCATAAACAAGTGAAACCAACCATGTACCAAGTATGTACCAATCATGTGTCAAGTACTCATCAAATATGACTCATAAATATGTACCAACATCATCAACTATACACCTCATGTATGTCTCAACTCATCAACTACTTGTCTCAAGGATGTACCCAACTTGTACCTCAACCAAAAGCCCTCATCAATTTCATCATCCAAATATGATTTGTAACTCTGTAATAGACCTGGTTTATATGATCGCATACCTGTAATGAATAAAGATTTGAAACTGATACAATGTTCTTCACTGTTTTTTATGCAATTTCTCCAAGTGTCACTACTTGGAGTCTCTCAGAAAATGAGTTATGGAAAAAATGGCACACCTTGCTGAATTCTGACTTATTCTAGAGAGTGACCTTGTAGAGCGTGCCCCGCACGAAATATTTATTGAATTGATCTAAAACTATTACACAACATACTACATATTGTACTATAACCAACACATTTGGTCTTACTGAATTTGGATCTATTATGAATAATTTATGACGTTTTTACCTGAAACACTTGTTTTTTACTAGTTTCAGGACTAGCCACAAACCCTATTTTCCATGGAATGTAACTCCAAAAATACAATGACCCACAAGCTGAATTTTTTACCACAGATACTTGGATATGTTTCCTCATTGGAATAGAAATTTCACGGTCTGAATCATTCTAGAAAAAAAAATTATTGTGAAAATGGTGAGATGACCCGAAAAGAAACATACCTTAGAAAGCATTATCAAAAGAATTTATCCTTCCTTGATTTTCGGCCTTCTTTAATTCACTTTCCTCGGAAATTCAACTTAGATACACTTTGGTTACCTCAGACACCTATAGGTATTCAATATGCTCAAGTGTTTCTTAAATGAGAGAACCGTGCCTCTTATTTATACTCTCCAGGTAGCTTCTTTAAAAACATCTTCTAGGTCACTTTACCCACTTTCCTTATTTTAGGGTTAACCCACTTCTAATTTCTCCATTAAATTTATTATTGAATTAATTTATTTTGTATTCACTTTAAATTATAGTACACTCATCACTTCACTTTATTATTTACCTTTTAAAATATCTTAAACCACTTTGACTAATTTGACCTTTTAGGGCTTCTAGATGACATATGAGAGTCATCCAACTTCGTAAGGCCATAACTTTCAAACCGTAAGGAGTTATGTGACGTTCCACATACCACCAGAAATGGAATGACATGTACTATCCATATAGAATAGTATTACCTAAAAATATATGAAAACTCATACTGTTATCCATCAAACAAACTTGGGTCCATTACCCAAACCTGTGTTCTCCAACTTCTCAAGGCCATAACTCTCTAACCGTGAGGAGTTATGTGGCATTCCACATACCACCGGAAATGGAATGACAAACACTATCCATCTAGGATAGTTTCACTGACAAATTCACTGGTTTTCATCTCATTATTCCACAAATAAGCATGGGTTCTCTAACCATACTTCTAGGATAACTCAATTTGCAAAGCGTCTTCCCAT
Source organism: Picea engelmannii (assembly GCA_009831015.1). Lineage (NCBI taxonomy): Eukaryota > Viridiplantae > Streptophyta > Pinopsida > Pinales > Pinaceae > Picea > Picea engelmannii. Next base: position 895,549 of record ML787621.1, read on the forward strand.
GAGGGCTTTCACCATAAGGGGACCACTTTGGAGTTCATCCATTTATACTTATTATAAACCATAACAAGACAATAATGAGTCATCTTTACATCAAACAATCTTGGGTCCATTACCCAACATTTGTGCTATGGGGCTTTCTTCAAGGGTTGACATCAATGACAACCAACCGTAATCAACAATCTCCCCCTTTGGCATTGATGGCAACACTCTGATGCAATACTGAAATCATATCACTCATGCTCTCCCTGGAACCATGCCTCTGTCATTTGCCTCTATCATCTGCATCTGATAAATCTCTCCCCCTTTGTCATCAATGACAAAGGTATCTTTCCATCTGGGGTTGCTCCCCCTGACTGAACTATCCTCTTATGGTGTTTCCTCATGTAAATCTAAGACATATAAGATAATCATTCAAAAAGCATTCATTTTGAAGTAGAAATAACTCCAAGTCTCTGGAAAATATATTCAAAGGATTCCTGTGGAATTATTTTTGTGAATATGTCTTCCACTTGTTCTTTTGTGCCCACATACTCAGCTCTGATGTTCTTTTCTGCAACCTGCTCCCATAGAAAGTGATACTTTATTGGAATGTGCTTCGTTTTGGAATGCATCACTGGGTTCTTCGAGATACTAATGGCGCTTGTATTATCACAATAGATTGGAATGGGCTCATCATACTCAACCTGTATATCTGTCATAGTTTGTTTCATCCAAAGAACCTGTGTACAACATGATGTTGCTGCAATATACTCTGCCTCAGCTGTAGATAAAGATATTGATGATTGTTTATTGCCTATCCATGATACTAAACATTCACCCAAGTAGAACGTTGCTCCACTGGTGCTTCGTCGGCCATCCATACAACCTGCCCAATCTGCATCTGTGTAGGCAATAAGTGATAGATCCTTTCCTTTTGGATACCATAATCCAAACTCTTTTGTTCCTTTGAGATATCTAAAAATTCTCTTCACTGCTAAAGCATGTGACTCCTTTGTTGTTGCTTGAAATCGTGTCACCTGTCTAACTGCCTGCATTACATCTGGTATGAATTTTGTCACATATAGTAGGTTGTCAATCATTGACCTGTATTGCCTTTGATCTGTAGACTTCGAATCATCATCTTTGCTCAACTTGCAACTGGTTTGCATGGGAGTGATAACTGGTTTGCAATCTTCCATTCTGAACCTCTTTATCATTTCTCTGATATACTTGGTTTGAGAAATAAAGATTCCTTGGTTGCTTTGACGTATCTGAAGTCCCAAAAAGAATGATAGTTCTCCAAGTAATGACATTTCAAATTCATTCTGCATATCTTTTGCAAATTTATGGCTTAACTTGTCATTATCACTACCAAAAATAATATCATCAACATAAACTTCAATTAATAAAATATTAATTTCACTTACCTTGATGTAGAGGTTGTTGTCTGCACTTCTTTTTCTGAACCCTGCCTTTTGCAGATACTTATCCAGTCTAGAGTACCATGCTCTAAAAGCATGTTTTAGACCATACAAGGCCTTCTTTAATTTACACACATAATCTGCAATCTCTGACAATTGAAATCTTTCTGGTTGTTCAATGTAGACTTCTTCTTCAAGTTCTCCATTCAGAAAAGTTGATTTTACGTCCATCTGATATACTTTAATATTTTTTAAACATGCATAGGCTAAAAACAACCGGATTGCTTCCATTCTGGCAACTGGGGCAAATGTCTCTTCAAAGTCGATTCCTTCAATCTGTGCATATCCTTTACATACTAATCTAGCTTTGTTCCTTGTAACTTGTCCATCTTCATTTAATTTATTTCTGAAAACCCATTTTGTGTTGATCACATTCTTATTATTTGGTCTTGGAACCAGTTCTCAAGTGTCATTTTTCTTTATTTGATCCAATTCTTCATTCATGGCCTTTTTTCAAAATTCATCCTTGTTGGCTTCTTCAAAACAGTTTGGTTCAATTGTAGATAAGAGTGTTAGGTGTGTTTGTTCTGGGAACGGATTTTCCTTCTAATCTCAACTCCTGCATCTTTGTTTCCAATAATATAATATGAAGGATGATTCTTTTGTACTCGTTTGTTAGGTGTCTTTGGAGATACTTGTTGAACTCACTCTTCTGTTTCTGTCAGATTCTCTTCATCTTCCTCTTCTACTTCATCTTTTGCTTCTTCTTCTTCGAAAATTTGTTCCATTGATTTGTTTTCTTCTTCCTTTGATTCTAATCTGCATGTTTCATCAATTGTTACGTTGATGCTTTATACAACTTTGTTCAATCTTATATTGTAACACTTGTATGCTTTCCTTGTACTTGAGTAACCAACAAGTACTCATTTGTCCACACGAAAGTAAAACTTTCTCATTCTGTCATCTTCTCTTTTGATATAGCATTTGCTTCCAAAAACTCTGAAGTGCTTCACATTTGTTGGTCTTCCTTTCCATAGCTCGTAGG
>ML787621.1:898255-908558 GCA_009831015.1 Picea engelmannii
CATTTGATGTAGTTGGTCCAACTAGATCAGTTTGCACAATTTCCACTGGTCTTGTTGTTGAATATTCCTTTGATTTGAACCTGGTCTTTGTTTGCTTTCGTTGTTGACAATGCTTGCATAAAGTGTTGGTTGGTTTCGTGAACTGGGACATTTCTCTGACTATTTCTCTTTTGTTGACTTTAACAAGGTTATCAAAATGTATGTGACCCATTCTTCTATGCCATAGCCAACTTTCATCTTCCTTTCCTAGACAACATTTTTCATTTCCAATTTCACTTAACACATATATGTTGTTTGAAATTCTTGCAGTTGTACCGACCAATTTCCCTGAACCTTCTCTTCTTATCTCACACTTTTGTGAATYGAAAGTAACTTTATGACCTTGGTCACACATTTGACTCACACTTAGAAGATTATGTTTCATATCTTCTACCAGTAGAACATTTGGTGCATTTTTATTCTTGTTCCCAATTCAAATTGTGTCTTCTCCAATGATTTTGGATGAATTATCATTTCCGAAGGAGATTGATCCATTTCTTTCCCTTCGCAATGTAAGAAATTTGTCTCTATAACCTTCATGTGTTTTGAACACCCACTGTCAACATACCAACTTGTTTTTTTTGCTTAGCTTGTAGAGCGACTCTGCATTCTTCATTGCTATACTGATCTTGCTTTTTTATCCATGTCATTTTCTGAGGTTCTTGTCTGTGACTATTGTTATTTTGTTGATGTTTCTTAGGAGGGACTGTGATTCTGCAATTTTTGGCCACGCGTCCAAAATTGTTACATTTGTAACATTCCACTTCAGTGCTCAAAGATTCAAATATGTTGTAACTTCTTATTTGTGTTTCACTAGGTCTTCTTGAGTAACCCCTTTGTATATGACTCTCAAAGTTGTTATTGTTCTTGTTGTTAGCTCTGCAATTCACAACTTTATGTCCAAAATTATTACATGCATAACATAAACCAAAAATTATAGCTTGATACATGGGAGTTGAATATCTTCTAAAAGAATGTGCTCTTATGAATCATTCTTCTTCTTGAGACCTATCTGTCTGTTGTTGATTCTGAAATCTGAATCTTCTTGGTGGAGGAGTGTCCATGTAATCTTCCTTGTACATCTTCCTATCTCCTTTGATTGTTTCTGCATAGCTTTTTGGATTTGTTTCTTGCTATGTTGTTTTGGAGCTTGATCCATTTTCTGTCTGATTGTATCCAAGTCCAGACTTGTCAAGATAAGATTTTTTACTGCTGATAATATCATCCAAAAATTTTGAGCTATTTTGCATATTTTTCTTTTGAATATCATTTCTTAGTGTGAAAATCTATGCTTTCAAGTTTCCAATCATCTTGTCATTTTCTTCTAGTTGTTCTTTGAGTGATTCTTCAATTCTTTTATCTTCTTCTATTTGAACCTTCAATCTTGTGATCGTTTGTTCTAGTTCTCGAGTGTCCTTTTTTCTTGTCTAGTTCTGCTTGTAGTTTCTTGTTTTTCTTCTTTTCTCTTCCGATAAATTTTATGGCACACATTAATTCTTCTCGATAGTCAACTTCTACCTCTTCAATTTCGTCTTCGAATTCTTCATATTCTTCTTTGGCTTCTTCAAATTCTTCTTCGAAGTCTTCTTTGTCAGAATCTTTTACTGCCATGAATAGAACTCTTCATGTCTCACTGTCACTAATTTCATCTTCATCTGATGATGAGATGTCTTCTTTGATGCATAAGATTTTCTTGAAATCTTTCTTTGTAGTTCTTTTGCCTTTATATGCGTGTTTCTCTTTTGAATAACCTTCATCATTTCTTTTTTTCTTATGAGGACATTTGTTAGCAAAATGACCAATACTGTCACAATTAAAACAAATTAAAGGAAACTTACCTCTATACCTACCATTGGTTCCCTTGTTCAGTCTTTTGATGAAGTTGGCCACTTCTTCATCATCTTCCGAGACGTCGTTGTTGCTGCTATATTCTTCTTGTTCATTTTTATTATTCTTTGATCTTTTGGATTCTTTGAAGGCTGCTTCTTTTACATCTGGATTTTTCTATTCAGTTCTCATTTCTTATGTTGTGAATATTCCATGCAGTTCATCCATGCTTATTGAGTTCAAATCCGATCTTTCTTCTAGTGTTGATATCTTAGAGTTGATTCTCATAGGAAGAGATCTTAGTACATTTTGAACAATTACAGATTCTTCGATTTCTTCTCCCAATCCTATGATTGCATTCACTGTTTCGTCAACTCTTAAGAAGTAGGTTGCAATATTCTCATCTTTCTTCATTTTTAGTTGTTCGAACTAACCTCTGTAAGTTTGAAGTTTTGTTGCTTCGACTTTTGTATATCCTTCATAAATATTTCGAAGCTTGTCCCAAATCTCTTTGGCGGATTTATAATGTGCAACTTTGGTGAATATTGTTTCACTGAGACCATTCAAAAGTGCATTTGTAGCTTTGGAATTATTCTGACCAAGTTTCAATGATGTCATTTGATGGTGGAACTGTTGGTATTATGTATCCATCTACAATTGATTGCCAAATTTCAAACCCTTGTGCTTGTATATGTCTTCATCATTATGCTCCAAAAAGCATACTTATGTCCATCAAAGTGTGGTATTCCATTTTTATATGAGTTGGTACTCTCCATGATCTACCTTTCAGTGGTTAAAATGATTTTTGAAGGAACCTTCTCTGATACCAATTGTTGGATTACTGGGAGGGGGGGTGAATCAGTAACAGCGTAATTATAATCTTTTTTCTCCAAATAATCCAAGTGTTATATTAATGTAGAATTATTATCCAATAATGAACAATAAGAAATAAACAATCACACACATACACAGTACACCAGTGTTTTACGTGGAAATCCAAATCAGGAGAAAACCATGGAATGATTTATCTTATATGTCTTGAAGAATTACATTCATTGGAAGCACCAACTTCTTTTGTTTTCCAACTGCAACTGGAAAGAGGCTCCAACCCCCTAGTTTCTCAGGCTACAACCTGAGGGGAGCTCCAACTCCCCAATTCTCTGGCTACAACCAGAAGGAGGCTACAACCCCCTATGTTCTCTGGCTACAACCACCTGTCCTTGCCCCATCCAACCACCCTGAAGTAAAAGTAGAATGATGGAACTACTATCACACTATCACTGTGAGATATATCGTTGTAAACATGTACCAATAAACCTGAACCATGCATCAACCTGTACCTCAATCTGTAATCAACTTGTACCATAAACAAGTGCATCAACCATGCACCAACCTGTACCAAACAATCTGTAATCAACCTGTATCATAAACAAGTGCAACCAACCATGTACCAAGTATGTACCAATCATGTGTCAAGTACTCATCAACTATGACTCATCAATATGTACCAACATCATCAACTATACACCTCATGTATGTGTCAACTCATCAACTACTTGTCTCAAGCTTGTACCCAACTTGTACCTCAACCAAAAGCCCTCATCAATTTCATCATCCAAATATGATTTGTAACTCTGTAATAGACCTAATGTATATGATCACATATATGTAATGAATAAATATTTGAAACTGATACACAATGTTCTTCAGTGTGTTTTATGCAATTCCTCATGTTGTCACTACTTGGAACCTCTCAGAAAAGGAGTTATGGAAAAAAATGGCACACCTTGTTGAATTCTGACTTATTCTAGAGAGTGATCTTGTAGAGCGTGCCCCGCACGGAATATTTGTTGAATTGATCTGAAACTGCTACACAGCATACTACAGACTGTACTCTAACCAACACATTTGATCTTACTGTATTTGGATCTGTTATGAATAAGTTATGACGTTTTTACCCACAAACACTTGTTTTTGACTAGTTTCAGGACTAGACACAAACCCTATTTTCCATGGAGTGTAACTCCAAAAATACAACCCACAAGCTGAATTTTTTACCACATATACTTGGATATGTTACCTCAATGGCATAGCAATTTCACGGTCTGAATCATTCTAGAAAAAACGTTATTGTGAAAATGGTGAGATGACCTGGAAAAAAAAACATACCTTAGAAAGTATCATCAAAACAATTTATCCTTCCTTGAATTTCGGTCTTCTTTTCTTCACTTTCCTCGGAAATTTAGCTTAGATATCATTTGGTTACCTCAGACATCTATAGGTACTCAATATGTTCAAGTGTGTCTTAAATGAGAGAGCCTTGTCTCTTATTTATACTCTCCAAGTAGCTTCCTTAAAAACATCTTTTAGGTCACTTTGCTCACTTTCTTTATTTTAGGGTTAACCCACTTCTAATTTATTCATTAAATTTATTATTGAATTAATTTATTTTGTATTCACTTTGAATTATAGTACACTCATCACTTCACTTTATTATTTACCTTTTAAAATCGCTTAAACCACTTTGACTACTTTGACCTTTTGAGGCTTCTAGATGACATATGAGGGTCCTCCAACTTCGTAAGGCCATAACTCTCAAACAGTGAAAAGTTATGTAACGTTCCACATGCCACATAAAATAGAATGACATGTACTATCCATATAGAATAGTATTACCTGAAAATATATGAAAACTCATATCGTTATCCATCAAACAAACTTGGGTCCATTACCCAAACCTGGGTTCTCCAACTTCTCATGGCCATAACTCTCTAACCGTGAGGAGTTATGTGATGTTCCACATACCACCGTAAATGGCATGACAAGCACTATCCATCTAGGATAGTTTCACTGACAAATTCACTGGCGTTCATCTCATTATTCCACAAATAAGAATGGGTTCTCTAACCATACTTCTAGGATAACTCAATATGCAAAGCATCTTCCCGTGAGGGCTTTCATCATAAGGGGACCACTTTGGAGTTCATCCATTTCTACTTATTATCAACCATAACAAGACAATAACAAGTCATTTTTACATCAAACAATCTTGGGTCCATTACCCAACCTTTGTGCTATAGGGCTTTCTTCAAGGGTTGACATCAATGACAACCAAACTTAATCAACAAACTATTCTTCACCAATAAAACCTAAAACAACAAAACCACCTTGAATTAAATAATTAACAAAAAAATTAAATTAAAAGATTTTAATAAAACTTTAAATAATTTCTAGGAAAACCCCGAAATAAACCTTAAGAAACCTTCAATTAGTTGATCCATACTTACTCATACACCTTCAATTAATTCATTTAATTAAAAAACTTTAAAAAAAAAATTAATAAAATTTTAAACAATTTAAAAAAAAAAAACTAAACTAAACCTAATCTAATCCTCACCAAAAAAATCCAACCGGCACATAATTCTCCCCGCACACTTAGTATTAGTATTTATAACCAACTCTTCTCTCCAATTAAAACCCAGGCTTCTTGCCTTGATGATGGATCCTGATATGGATCTGAAACATCGACAATCCATTGACAATATTGTGGTCTCTCCGAACACGCTTGAAAACACTCCTCACCACAGAAATTCCATCAATCAAATGATATTCAACCAGGGTGGAAGACAGTTTGAGTTTTGCAAAATTTTGAGTACCAGTTTCGACATTTTTGCATGAGGACATGCAATGACTTGAGCATGGGGGAAATGTTGGGTCTACGTTTTGACACCCCTACTACCTTATCTTATCTTCTATCTTGATCAATTTTACTTCTGACATATGCATATATTGTCTATTTTTTCCACAAACCTACCTTGTGACCTTATTCATATGCGTAATGAGGTAACATATGTTAAAAACATGATTTGTTTGATTTCTTGATTAATTGGGACTAAATGATTGTTGTTTATGCTTTTAATTACTTCGATTACTTTAAGTAGCTTTCATTCAGTACTCATCTTTGGGTTTCGTCTGATACTTCCGCTAGTCCAGTACTGCAACATTTCAATTCTTCTATTCTGGTACTTCACCTATTCCGGTACCAACTATGCGTTGATCTGGTACGAACTCTACGTTGATATGGTACCAAGATCTATTATTGTGATAGTCCAGTGCTAACCCTGCTTCTACAGGATTGACGTTTTGAATGAGTACACTGGTGATGGCTGCAAGAAATTAGTTGGATGGAAGCATCCTTGGTTCGTTTGAAGACCACGATAGACTTCATCACTCATGCACTTTGTGTCATGAGAATGAAATCCATTCCTTGAGATACGCTATGTTCACCAATTGTAATATTTTGTAAACATTCGATGATTATCTTCAAACTTTGATTGTAACGGTCGACCTTCTTTAAAAGGGACGTTGTGTAGATGATCGAAATAGAAATAATATACATTGTTATACTGGGAAATTGAATGTTGAATTATTGATTCATTTGTTTAATTGAAAGAATACAAATGATAGTTTTTGCAATTCATGGGTGTGACTAAAGTATCTATTCTGTAATTTATTTAGAGCTACCTTGTTGGTTCGGCAAGGGCCCACCGCGCCAACCAAGGTAAGTCTCCCTATATATATTTATGTGTGGACATAAGTTAATTGTGTGAGTGTGCAAATAAAATAATTGTGTATTGCAAATGATTCTGAGTGCATGAACTTTTCTAAGTACAACGTAGATCTCTAAATAGATACTTGTTGATTTTGGATCAGTGTTAATGAACAAATATACATTAAGCATAGTAGGTGATTATGTTTTTGTTTCTGCAGGGTGATATTTAGTCAACAAAAGCTTGGTAGATGTTTGGGATTGTTAGATAACCAATTGTTATTTTTCTGAATTCGAAAGTCTTAGTAATTGTGTTGTCCTCAGTAGGTACAGGAACAATTAGACTTCATCTCTCACCCTTCATGCATCAGTAATGAAGTCTTTCAATCATATTGATTGTCTCTTGTATTGAAGAAAGAAGCTTTGATTGGAATTGATTAGGTCATGATTGGTTTATTTCAAAGAGTAAATAGAGTGAATTGTCAATTGTTATGTGAATTCAATTGCTACAAGAAGCAGGGTCTCAGTTCATCTTTTTATTTCACGAGCCTATAATAAACAGACTTGTTATCTGAGCAATAACATTTTTCAACCAAGTGTTTGCTTGAGATTTTTACTATGAGCTTTATCTTCTAGTTTGAAGTTGTGTGAAGAATAGTGTTCAGATATTCCAAAAACAGAGTATTTTGCTATTGATTGTTTCTTGATTGAGCTAAATACAACAGACATGGATAGATTACCTATTTTCGGCACATATAGTGTAACAGCTCTAGTGATTACGAATCTCAGATTGATATATAAATTAGTGCAATATACTAAACATATATTTACACCAACAATATGATTGAACATCAATGCATATATATCCTTGCACACCATGAAGTCTTGGTAATGGTTATGATAACAAAAATGGCAATGATAATAACATTGTAGAAGAGAATGGTGCTCATATTTTACTCAAAAGCACTTTTGCTCTTATTACAATTATTAGCATATTTTTGCATGTATAATGCATCAATGCATAACAATTAGTGAAATGAATTGGTGCATAAATGGGTACAAAGCACATCATTGCATTCAAATGAATACAATGTATTGGTATGTTTCAGTGTTGACTTTTTTGCATTGTGGGTATGTAAATGCAACTTCTTATTTTTTTATAAACTTTCAATTAATCATAAAAATATCAAATATTTTTATAATAATACATTTTTTATATTTTAATTAATTTGTTTCGATATAATCATTGCATTAATGTATTATATCATTTAAACAAATATAACAATTGATTACACCTTTTTTCATTCTAATATTATAAATCATCCATATATTTAATTGGCAACGTAACATTTTATAGTTGTAAAGACTATAATAAAAGAACAAACTCATTTTATTAAATACAAATAAGAAACCTTTCATCAAACAAAATGGTCAACATAAAGGTCCACAATAATCAAAATGTCAATAAATTATTGTTATAATTGTTCGTAACATGTCATGATATAAATTAAGACAATATGTCTCCATTAAACAAAATGTCTTTCTCTCTCAAACTACTCAAACTATTGCCATTGCTACTGCTTGCATGACTCATTTCTCCATCACTTGTAGAAGATATTGTACTTGGGTTATTTGCAATTTATGTTGATTAGCTTGATTTTTTTTCCTCTTCATGTTTCATCTACAAACATAGAAATAAATTGTGGTGAGTATATCTATATTTTATAGTATAATATTCATGACTACGAAATAAAAAACATACCATAACATTGAATGATTCATAAACAATACATATTCTTTCAAAGCCATATCTTATGTTGGCTCCACTTCATTCGTTGTTTCCTACAAGTTTTATATGCCATGATAAAGATTAGATATAATCAAAGGTTTCGTCTTCATCTATTAATTATAAAATAAGAAAAAGTAAAAAACATAGCTACTTACAAATTGTTTAATTAACCCTTGGTATTTGAACATATACTCATAACCCATATGTAATCTAATGTCAAGCATATCTTTAGATGGCTCTTATTTGTACGTTAGCTCGTAGTAGAAAATATCAATGGACAAATATAAATATGGACAATTATAAATTAATTAAATTATAAACATCATCCAACAAATATGAAATATTAAGTAAGGAAAAGACAAGTACTCACAAAATATGTGATAAATTGTAATGCCCCATTTTTTACTTCAGCAAAAGTGTATTATGACCTATTTTGCATTTATTTGCTTATTATCAGTGGAACTCTCTTGGAATGATGGAACTTTATTATATGGACATATGGACATGTGAACCTACCTATATTCAAAAATTATGTATAGTTATTGTTTATGTTATTAATGATGTTTGTTGTGTTATTTACTTCTAGCATGCAAGATTTAAATGAAATATTGTAGTATGTGGATACTAATTTAGATTATATGTTGTAATAAATAAATAGGTACCATGCACATAATAAATAAACTAGCTTGTTTAAGTTGTTCGTTGATGAGTAACACGAAAATCACATATAGGTTATTATATGGCTATGTGTGATCTTGTGTTTTGGCAAACTAACCTATAAGCTTAATGAGCTAAATGATAGACAAATAAGTGTGATTCTAAAGTAACGTAAATATCGAAAGAGAAATGGTATGCTATGAAGCGTTATTTTGTCATTTAATTATTGGTTCAATACATTGCTAGATATTTGGGCAAGTGCACATTTCATAGTAAGCACAATTGCCCAAATTGGTTATTCAATAACAAAGTTCTAAGAACAACATCGGTATAGTATGGTCAATGATGGGTTGTTGACCTTAGTTCTATCAGGAGGGGTGGAGGTATTGCCCATCATTTATCCTCTAAAACCTGAAGTCATGGGAGGGTTGTATTAAGCCATGCTCCCCTAGATGTGTGATGGTGATTGTCAATTGCTTGTTAGGAAAGTTTGGTCAAGATAGTTAACACTTTTGCTTACAAGTTTTATTTGGGGTTAGGTCAATGCAATTGAGACTCCAGCATAGGAAAGGATTGGACGTGATAGAAGAAGGGTGTCTCGGAGTAGTTAAGAATGTTGATGGGAATTAGAAATGCAAACTCAGTTCCTTACTTGGTTCCCTTTTGTGTTTTAATTGTTTGCTTAATTCATTTATGATGATGTTGGTGTGATGTTCAATTCAAATTGGATTATTCCAACCGAGTTAGTAAGATTTATAGATGTTGTTTTTAAAGGGATTACTATCTTGCAAGCTTGGATGAGACCACATTGGAACTATGCATTAAAGGTGATGATCAATGATTGATGAATTATTGTAATTTGTTAGTAAAGAATAATAAATTATGCATTATTGGATTTATTGTATTGTACACTTGGTTGTGAACATACATGAATTATGCATTAGAGGCAGTTATTGTTTATCATTAGTAAATGCACAAGTTATGTGTGTGTGCCTAGTACAACTACATACATTGTGCATGTACCTAGTACAACTACTTGATGTATTAGTTATTGAATTAGGTTATTAATTACTTAATTAATAGTTGAATATTTATGGAAATATATTGCATAGGCAAATATTTAGTAGCATTAAATGTCCTCATTGACTCATTCATTGGTTGGTATGTGTATTAAATGAGTATGGTGGTTGCCATGAATTTTAGGGAAAACATTTAAGCTCTAATTATAAGCCTTCATGAGAATGAGGACTAGCACTTCTATTTGAATTAGTTTATGTGATTCATTTAATGTTTAATTTAATTAACTCTTCACAAATATCTAGAAGGGTTGTTGATCATTAATGAAGTTGGTTGAGGAGACCTTGGTAAGGGGGATGGAAATGAGATAAGGTGGTGATGAATTTATTGAGGGATAAGGGGAATTGTTTTTGGAAGAGATAAAA
>ML787621.1:918522-928645 GCA_009831015.1 Picea engelmannii
CATTTTTGGTGACTTTAGCCATGCCACTGTATATTTTGTCAAAGTTTTGTGCTAATCTAATATAGCAAGTACTCCTTTTTTATTTAAAAAAAAAAAGACTTATGCCTATTTAAGTGAATCCCAATTCCATTTATCATCTACTTACAACTTGGGTTTAAGCTCATGTCATTTAATCGGTGCTTTTAAGAATCTATATTAAATAGGAAGGGTGTGCAAAATTACTTTGAGCTTAACATCACATGGTATGAAAAACAAGTAATAGCATAACTAAGGACCAATTCATATGGGTTGAGATATGAAATAGGAAGATGAGAACAACCAAAGGAGTTGCGGAAGGAAAGTTTATGCGAATTGTATGGAAATGGAGAGGTAGATACTAGCAACACTTTCTCCAATATGGTGCAACGTACTCACAAATTAGGGAGAGGTTTAATTTTAATATCAAACATTGAGAATCAACATTTAGGAAGGTTCTAGTGAAGGTTACAACAAGGTTGGTTGAGAAAATAATGTGCAAGAAGCAAATGGTTGAATGCATAGTCAACGATGCAACAATCCATCGATGCTAAGCAAAGAGAACAAAAACTAGAGTATGTTTATTATTGTGAACACTGGTGCACATTATATAAATTGTATTGCCTATATCTCCATTCAATCTTGTGGACAACCTAATAAAATTAATCTATCTATCTTTGATTGGAGGAGAAATACTTTAGTCTTCATGGAAGGGGCCTAATGTCTTTTTTCAAAGATTTAGTACTTCTCGAACCCATGAACGAAAAAAGAATCAAAGATTTAGTACTTCTTGAACCCATGAATGAAAAAAAGAATCCTTTATGCATATTAGAGGTCATGACACAATAATATCGCAAATATGGGCACAAGAGTATTTCTCCAAGGTGGAGGAATAGGTCGACAAGGTATACTTGTCAAACCCCAAATTTATTATTTCAAAACCAACCCATTATGCCCTGGTCAATAAGTTGATCGAAATCTCCTTCAATTAGGTGTGAGATGCACTTGAAGTAAACAACTTCTATGAGAGCGTCAAAATCGAGATGACATAATCATCCCCAACAAGCAAGAAATAGAGTTGACAAAGTCATGGAACTTGAACCATACCAAAAGGAACATTATAGTTTCGAGGAGGATGCAGTTAAAAAAGGCATACTTCAACCTTAACCATGTGAGCTAATCAACAACAAGGATAACTAGGGATGGTACAAGGAGGTCATAGTGAATGTACAATGACTCATAAAGGAATTCAAGGCCCAACATGAAAAGATAACATAAAAAAAAGGGGAGAAGAGGAAAGAGCCCTTGCATGAAGTAACTCAACAACTTAAGCCAGCTTGACTTCTCATAGCAAGAGCCAAGTAGTTAGAGGAGGTCACTATGAGAAGAGCCCATGTGCCCATCAAACGTACGGCCAAGAAAGTAGTGAAGCAAACCAATGAGGGAGTAAGTGATCAAGACAAGGCTAGTCCAACCAAAGGAAATAAGCAACAATGAACACACATAGTAGAAGTCAAAGCCAAGAACAAATCCAAGGATACAAAGCAACTTAAGCCCATCAATGTAGAATCATAAGAGGAGATAGAGATAAAGGAAAAAAAGAAATGACGCAACCCAGACACAAAGGACGCTGGCAACAACTCCAATAACCCAAGCCGAGAGGAACATAGGGAAGGGACACAAGGACATTTTTGTATCTTGCATTTTATCTCTAAGCAAAAAAGACCAAAGCACAATCCTCATGTTGATTATGTTGATAGTGTTCTCATTTTATTGTCGTAGCCTCTCCTTTATATTCTTAGATTATTCCAGTTTTGAGTAATATGCTTATAATATTACACTCTAATCATAAGTAAGCACTACATAACTTTATATTCTTATATTATTCCAGTTTTGAATAATATGCTTATAATATTACACTCTAATCATATGTAATCACTACATAATAGAGAATAACCTCACAATATTTTGATGTAACATTTAAGATCTGTTGTGATGAACTCTCTAGTGGAATATCCAAGATAGTTTATACATAAGTAACTCTATTTCATTAATGTTATATACTATTCAAAAGTTCTTGAGAGTTCTATGATGACAGATGGATTATTGATTGGTTTAGACCCTAAAAAAAGGTTTTATTCAAGGCCTAAAACAAGACCCTAAAGATTGAGACCTAATATTCCAAAACTTATAAATGGTCCCACTGGTTTCAAAATGATATCAAGAGTGAATAAATTTTATTAATCCATTTCAAATCTTATATACAACCTGAGTGGGCCTAATGGTTAAGAACATGTGTTTCCTCCTAAGAGGTCACAAGTTCAAATCTAGAGGGGGTAGGGTATGTCTACCTTCGTAGACTTTACGGGTCAAATCATTGGGGGGAGGGGGTCTCATACACCAATTTGGTGTCTAGATTGGTTGTAACCTTAAAAATAATTTTTTATTATTATTATTATTAGAAAGACATTACAAATTTAGTAGTTTGATCATAAGTATCTATTTAAGAGCACGTGAGTTTAAATTTAGTAGTTTGATCATCAAGTATCTATTTATGAGCACATGAGTTTGTGGCCTAACATCAAGCAACAAGGCGATCAAGCTTGTGTCAACGCAGAGACTTGAGCTCAAAAAATTCCAAGTTGTTGAAAATGAGGCTAGGGAGAAATCCTAGATAATTTTGACAAAATAGAAGCACCCCTCATATCACATCAATTTAGACAAGAACTATTGTAAGTCACTCTTAAGCAACATTTCCATATAGATAGATAGATGCATTTCCATATAGATAGATAGATAGATAAGAAATAGAAAATCAACATGCCACTTCAAAAAAATGATTTATATGACAAAAAAGATAGATAATCATGCATGAATTATTGTATCAAAATTAAAAAACAAAACTAACAAACAACTTATCAAGGAATTTTTACATTTATCTCCTTAGTGCTTGAAATATTCATCAAATGTTCCTCCTAATTACATTAACAACCCTAGTAGTTATAAGCTTAAAAAATGTAGTTCAAACTCCTACCTAAAAATCTAAAACTCCTACAAGAAACTTGTGTCAGGGTTTGAGTAATGTAAACCTTAGAGCAAGACACAAGTCCTAGAGGAGTTAAGAATGTTGATGTTTGGGCAGCATCGGAAAGACATTATACTATATTGATAATTAATAATAAGATTATTAATTATTAAGCAATATTATTAATGTAATAATATATTTATAATATAAAGTATATATATATATATATAAAGTATATTTATATTATATGTATAATATAATATAAAGTATAAATATATTTATTACCCAAGGGACGCATCTCTTCATGGATGGTCACCATATATTCTTTATATATAGAACACTCATCATTGTAATAACATATTCATTCACATACAATATCTTCTCATATCGAAAATTCAACATAGTATCAGAGCGAGACTGGGCTTGACTCCCTCACATGAGGGCCTAGGAAAATGAGAGTAGAGTAAAGTCTTGGGAGTGTTAAATTTATGGGGTTGTTGCAATCTCTATGTACAACATATTTACTTTTTACTCCTACCTAAATTATAGAAAGAATTCCATAAATTATGGTGGGCGGTAATTTCTAGTAAAAATGTCTAATTACCTAAATATGAGGAAGGTACTGCATATTTACTTCTACCTATATTTATGCAAAGAATCGCATGAATTATGAAGGAACAATTTAACAAAGTCAAATACTATGTGGATGGATTATAACCAAATTAATCTTTGGGTAGTTATGGGAGGTGTTCTCCAACTATTTAATCTTTGGGTAGTTACGGGAGGTGTTCTCCAACTATTTATAAGAAATAAAATTTAATTTAATTTTAAATTTAATTTTCAAAGAGATGTGTCTTTTTGGATCAATTTAATATTCTATAAAAATACACAACAATAGACACACATATTTTTCTCTCTCACACATGGGAAGTGATCTAAGGAAGAGGTCGAAGTTTCTAAGTAGTTGGAAATTTATGAGTGTAATTATTAGTGATGTTCTAGAGTTTACTAAAGTAATATCATTGGAAGTAATTACCACTTGCAGAAAATCGTGCTTCTCTAATTTAACACTAGAAAATCAACATGGTTAGTCGTATGACATCGAGTATATGATGGATGTGTGTTAGTAGAAGACGTATCATTTCAAGGGTCATTGTATATAGTTGTGCACAAGATAAATTGATCTCCTCTAGGAGATGTTTTTTTGTTGATCTTGTTTCTTGTTCCAGACACTTCACAAGTAATAGCTCTGAGAAGAAGCCATAATGATTGTTGCAGGAAGCAACATGAAGCAAGACTATCCATACATAGAGTTGTGCACATCCATGTAATGAAGAAGAAGAGGAGGTTGGCACATGCAGAGGGAGTGTTGATATTTTATGTAATTTATGAAGTTATTCTCAATTGTTAATGTTTCAGCATCGGGATAACATTCTCCCGAGATTGGTCATGGTAATTTGACCAATGGAGAATGGCCCTGGCATAGTCTTTTAAGGACATAAGACTCGAAGTGTGTGGCTTTCAACATCCGGAAGGACTGAAATTCTTCATGTGGCACAGATGGAAACCTGATCAGGAAGAATGGTCCTTGTAGTCACAAAACACTTCGTTGAGTACGTGACAACTGTAGGACACTCAGTGTGCAGATTGAAGAAGGCTTTATCTGGATTAAAGTAGGCACCCAAAGCATGGTGCGGAAAAGCTCATCTCAGAGTGTACGAAAAAAAAATTGGTTGTTGAGTTTGAGATGAAAGATTTTGGGATGATGCATTACTTTTTGGGTCCCGAGGTATAGTAGGGACATGATGAGATCTTTCTAAATCAAGGGAAGCATACAGTAGAAATCCTGAAGAGGTTCAGGATGTTGGATTGCAAGGCAATGGCTACACCTATGGTATCAAATCTGAAGTTGTTGCAGGATACGACTTTAGAGACTGGATGTTACTTTATACAGGAAGATGGTGGGTTCGTTGATGAACTTTACGAACAAAAGACCGAATATATGTTTTGTTGTGAACACCCAGAGTCAATATATGGAGCAGCCCAGGTAGATTCATTTTGTCACAGCAAAACATGTGATGAGGTACCTTAAGGGTACATTGGATTATGGTCTCAGGTATGTGACAAACCATGAGTTCGGGTTATATGGATATTCAGATTCATATTGGGCCGACAATATTTCTGATCGAAAAAGTACTTCAACATATTTCTTCAGTCTAGCCTCCAGTATGGTTTCATCGAGTAGTAGGAAACAGTTTTGTGTAGCACTCAGTACGGCTGAGGCAGAGTATGTGGCAGCATCTGCAACAAGTCACAAAGCAGTGTGGCTTCAGAAATTGTTGACTATTGCACTGAATTTTGACTTGTAGGTAAGACCTACAAGAAGAGGACGACAAGACTTGTTCTGGAGGACAAGTGATGAAGTTAGCAGGTTGAAGATCCAGTTGATATTCAGTGCTCGAGAGGGAGTTGGACAGTCAATTCCAGAGGGAGCTGGGAACTATAGTAAGGAGCAAGAGGCTCTGTCGGATGCAGGAAGCAATCATGTGTGGCGCTCAATATGGTTGAAGTTGAGTATGTGGTAGCATGTGCAGCAAGTCGTGAAGCAGTGTGGCTTCGAAAATTGCAGACTATTGCACTGAATTTGACTTGTAGGTAATACCTACAAGAAGAGGATGACGAGACTTGTTCTGGAGGACAACTGTTGAAGTCAGCAGGTTGAAGATTCAGTTGATATTCAGTGCTCGAGAGGGAGTTGGACGAGCAGTTCGAGAGGGAGTTGGACGGGAAGTTCCAGAGGGAGTTGGGTACTACAGTAAGGAGTAAGAGGCTCTGTCGGATGCAGGAAGCAGTCATGTGTGGCACTCGGTACGGTTGAAGCTGAGTATTTGACAGCATGTGCAGTGGCAGTGTGGCTTCGAGAACTTATGTCTGGGTTATTTGGTCTCGGAATGGAGGTGACCTGCATTTGGTGTGACAACCAAAGTTGCATGAAGTCGTCAGAGAACCATGTGGTCTATGACAAGTCGAAGCATATCGAGATCAGATATTACTATATCAGGGATATAGTGAGCAGTGAGGCTCCAGTTTCGTGACTACAAAGAATCAAGTTGCGGATGTGTTTACCAAGCCGTTGTCGAGGATGAAGTTTGAGTACTTCAGGGACAAGCTTGGTGTGGTCCCTCTTCAGAGGGAGTGTTTTCATCCAGCATGAAAAAGGGATGGCACTGAGACATGTGGAACTCATCCAGCATGAAAAGGGTTGGCACTGAATGTTCTCATCCAGCATGAAAAAGAGTTGGCACTGAGATAGGTGGAACTCATCCAACATGAAAAAGGGTTGGCACTGAGATAGGTGGAACTCATCCAGCATGAAAAAGGGTTGGCATTGAGTGTTCTTATCCAGCATGAAAAAGGGTTGGCACTGTGACATGTGGAACTCATCCAGCATGAAAAAGGGTTGGCACTGAGACAGATGGAACTCATCCAGCATGAAAAAGGGTTGGCACTAAGTGTTCTCATCCAGCATGAAAAAGGGTTGGCATTAAGACAGGTGGAACTCATCCAGCATGAAAAAGGGTTGGCACTGAATGTTCTCATCCACCATGAAAAAAGGCTAACATTGAGACAGGTGGATCTCATCCAGCATGAAAAAGGGATGGCACTGAGACAGGTGTATCTCATCCAGCATGAAAAAGGGTTGGCATTGAGACCAAAGGTGCACATAATCAGGTATTGATGCAGCGCAGGGAGTGGATGTCCTGGGGACATGTTGTAGCTATTGAGATATACCCACAGACCTTGGTTGCATGGGGTGAAGTCATGTTGCACTATGGATATCCGAGGATGTATAGATTCGCATGTTCAACAGTCAATGGATGTGAGCTCGTGTGGTATCAGACTTAGAGTCTGTGTCTGAAAAGAATACCTTCCTAGTTAAGAGGGAGTGATGGCTTCAGATGTTATCACAGGGTAGTGGATGTCATGATGACATGTTGTGGCCATTGGAGAGCTACCCACCGACCCTAGATGCATGTTGAAGAGACAAGGTACAGATATTATTGCAGGGTACTGGATGTCATGCATAAGATATCCTAGTTTTATGTGGGAAACTGGATAGTCTCATGATGACATGTTGTAACTATTGGAGAGCTACCCATCGACCCTGGATGCATGCTGTGAAGTCACAAGGGTGCACGTGATGAGGTACAGATGCATTGCAAGGTAGTGGATGTCCTGGGGACATGTTGTAATTATTTGAGAACTACCCACAAGCCTTGGGCTGTGAAATCATAGAGGTGCACATGATCAGGTACTGATGCATTGCAGGGTAGTGGATGTCCTAGGGACATGTTGTAGCTATTGTGAGCTACCCACGGACCTTAGATGCATGGGGTGAAGTCATGTTGCATTATGGATACCCTGTGTGGATATGGTAATGAAACTCTTGGTGATATTCTTATGGCGCAAGTATGAGAGTGTAGTGCAACTGCAGTTGTTGCAATTGTGTATGGTACTTGTTCTGTGGATATAGAGACTCTCTCTCTTGTGCGCTACCCTTGGAGAAGGAACACTCTACTTGTCTTAAGTTGTTGCTGCGGTTAGCAGCTAGGGTTTATCTGTTGGTTCTGGAGTAGGCTTGCCGGAATTATTCTAAGTAAAGGTTAGGATGTTCGGGGGTGGCCTTGTGTCTATGGTTAAACTCATGCATTGCAGGGTAGTGGATGTCCTGGGGACATGTTATTTGAGAACTACCCACAAGTAATCTTCAGAGGTAATCTTGGCATAATGTAGAATGTCTTCCTCACTGAAAGGGAGTGTTAATGTTTGTGTCAAATTTTCTCTATGTGCTAGGCTCAAGCATGAGGTTTATTTCATTTAGCATGTACTTGAACCATAAACAAATGCAGCAACACCATACACAAGTGCTGCAATAACCAAGATCACAAGAAGAATAACCATGCACAAGAACACAAGAAGTATCCTGGGAAAACCCTTCTCAAACAAGGGAAAAACCCAACAATCCTTTGCTATATTCTCAAGAGAAGATCCCCCAACCATAAACCCTAGATGCACACAAGAGGGTACTCTACAACCTTGAAACTAGCGCCCAAGAGAGGTGTGCACTTCAACCATACAAGTAGGTCTGAAATTTCCAAATGACAAGTGAGTGTGTGTGTTTCCTCAATGGGGAATCACTTCTATTTATACAAGACTAGACATAGCAATAGGTGTGTCTCTTGGCACAATAGGTCCGACCTCAATAACTCGGTAATATAATTAATCATTAAACAAATATTAATTATCTTTCACATATGGTGGGGCCGACTTGTACCCTTTACATCACAATTAGGTTACAAGTAAATCTTACACTCAGACAATATAGCAAGGGATCCACACGTCCACTAGTGCTCAGCCACTAGGGACACGTCCACCTGTGCTCAGCCACAGGGACGTCATACTCAACAAATCTCTATCTCAATTAAGTCCACAGGAGAATCATCTGGAGTACCATCTCGAGCCTGACTCAACTGAGTCCAGGGAGTGCAAGGAAAGAGACAACACATCGACTCAACTCAATCTAGAGGAGAACGATACACTCATCACATGGGCACACCCAACACATGGGCTCTCTCACATGTCGACTCAACTCAGTCCAGAGGAGAACGTATCCTGGAGAATGTCACACAACGCTGCAATCATCAACTGTTTGGGCAAAATCGAAAAGACATTCTACTAGATTGATAATTAATAATAAGATTATTAATCATTAAGCAATATTATTAATTATAATATTATTAATGTAATAATATATTTATAATATAAAGTATAAATATATATATATATATAATAAAGTATAAAGTATACTTATATTATATGTAATAATATAATATAAAGTATAAATATATTTATTACCCAAGGGACGCATCTCTTCATGGATGGTCACCATGGTCACCATATGTTCTTTATATATAGAACACTCATCATTGTAATAACATATTCATTCACATACAATATCTTCTCATATCGAAAATTCAACAAAGAAGACCAAGAGCTTGTGTGATGCAAGCTTGGAGAATCTCCTAAAAGAATTGTGTGATGCAAGTGGGAGATCAAGGGTGGACTTCCCGGTGTCGATGCTAGCTTGTCCTTGAGCCTTTGAAGAGGCTAGGCATAGCTTGGTGTGATGCCTTGCTAGGCCATATTTGCCAGTTAGGGTTTGTTGTCAATGGTGGATGCCCTGGCTAGGGTTTAGAATATAGATGCATTGGAGTACTATTGTGCTAAGCTTGAAGGACAATCTTGTACCAGCTTGTGATAAGTTGTTGGTATGTACTTGTATCTTCATTATGTTGTAATATGAAGTGTACCTTTGCTGTCCAAATATTGTGCATTGGAGATCTGAAAATCAGACTTATGTTTCTCATGTTAATGGTTAGTTTCTAAGGCTCTCTGGTATGCTGATTTATCATGAAAAGTTAGCAGATTTGTTAAGTGATTTAACAAGCTAAAAGGGCCTAAGGGGGCATATTTATGGCTGCAGTAAATCTGTTGTAAAAAATATTTTCCAGATCTGATTTGTGAAACGGGTTGAGCCCTTAGGGCCGTGAATCTTCTCCCACTGAAGTGCAATGTTTCAATGTTTATTTTCTTGGGCCGTTTAGTGGTTTTGGTTGTACAGGAGTGAAATATATGCTGCTATAATTAATATTTCAGATTCAGCCATAAGGCTGAAAGTTCATAAGAAACAGATCCAGGGAAACTCAAGTATTTGAAGAAATTTGAGGTTCCTAAGGCTGCCCAACAGGCCTGTCATGTGACCTCTTGTTGGGCACTAAGTTCAAGGTACTTTCAAACTGTTTTCTCACTGTTTTTAAGACTCTTTTCTCACTGTCCAAAACAGCCAACAAATCTGAACTTTACCCACTGAAATAACTGCCTTAAGCTTATGATTGCATGCTCTTTTGGTGCCTCTTTGTGAAGGGTTTATGTAGGATAGTTTTGCTGTCCAAATTAGCTCTTCACATACATCAAAACATACAATACTCCTCTAGGATCTTTAACACCTACTAAGCTGAAAGT
>ML787621.1:929591-939752 GCA_009831015.1 Picea engelmannii
ACTTTCCCCCTTTGTGTTTAGAGACTCACAAACACAAGGGGTTTCCAAGGTACACAAATCTCAACAGTATTGAGGGGAAATCTCTGAGTTTGTCTTAATCACAGATTCTCAAAATATCCACATATACTCTAGTATGAATGATACGTTTAAGTAGCCATTTGCCTAGTGTTCACTCGACTTTAGACCAGGGCAACACTTTCCTTGCATTTCTCTACTCAAATTAAGATCTATCCTAGTCCAGCTTAGCAGTGGCAAATTTTCTTAGGTTAATGCAATTCATGTAATGAAAGCATTGTAATAATTGCATCCTTATAGCATCTCATTATTCCCAAGCATTCCACCGGGAGTGTTTTTAGCTGTTGTATTATTTATGCCTCACTTTCTTAGAGTTCATTTTTATCTCCCTCATCATTAGGCTAATGATGACTAGTAGACATTCTAGTTGGAAAAAAAAAGGATAATCACCCTGGTAATCAAATAATGTACAAATCTCTAAAATGGTCAATAGTATATTCAATGCTATATCAATTTCAAGAGCAATGTGTCCAAGGCATCTAATTTTGTTACTTTATGGCTGCAATATTGGTTGAGGCAAGGCCTATAATGTTGTACTTGTTTGTTTTTTAACCTTGCAGTATTTCTATAGCAACATGACCAGCTCAAATGAACTTTAGATAAATTACAGTGAGAATTAGATTGATGGAAGATACCCTAGCATAGAGCCTCAAAATTCAAAGAACGTGAAGTTGTGTACTGTAGAAAAGGTGAGGAAGTTTATATGCCCTAGAATGGTAGCTACACTGTCTTCTCCACTTATTTAAACACAATCAGTTTCTTAAGTGGAAAACTGTATCAAACTGCTACCTGAAGAACAAAGTTGAAGCTGATGAATTTCAGACAATGAGCTATGACAGATAAAACAAGAAATAGCTTTGTTGCAAGATAAACCTCATTCAAGGCGCTCTGCATCATTTCCTTGATATTCAGATATTGCTTGATTATCATTAAATTCCCCTAGATTGTCTTCGGATAGATCATCTGCTTTCTTGGTAACCTCACTGCCTTTCTCCTTAACACCACCAAACTTCTCCTGGAAGGTAATCTTCCGCTGCAACCATGTCATGTGTGCCTGCCAAAAGTATGGACCCTATCATCAATGATCATAGACTACATATATATCTGTGTAAAATAGCATCTGCTTTAATTTTCCTCCTTTTCTGGAGGTGAAGAATAAGTGACAATAACATCAAACATTTATAAAAGAAAAAAAATCAGACTGATATCAAATAATACAAAGTTTAATATACCCTTAGATCCAACAAAAATGCACTAAAGTAGCGATATATCAGATACTCAAATGCCATTGACATACTCTTTAGACCTGATAAAAGACCTGTTTCATTAAAAAAACAACACAACAATCTTTCATACACCACCTTTGTTATCAACCTGAGATCTAGGTTTTAGACTTTTAGTTGTTCTACTCTCACAGCTTTCCCATACTTTGGCATAAAATTGCACTCAACATTCTGAGAAACGCAATGATGTCACAAAAGAGGCTAATCCTCTTTTATTGTAGTGTGGAAGACTCGTTAATCTTGTTTAGGGATACGCTTTCTTATTGTTGCAATTTCATAATATGGTCTTGCAAAAAAGAGAGCAATTTTGAAAATAAGTTGATTGTTAAGTCTGCAAGGTATGAATCAATTCAAAGAATGGTAGCCTGAGTTGATACTTGCAACTCAAACACTATAGAGACAAATATAAATTGTACTATTGGTAAGGGAAAATGAAGCTCGAGCATGTAATCTAGCCAAATACCTATAGATAAAAGTACTATATTGAGCCATTCAGAGATCATCATTAGATAATCCCCAAGAGAAATTTAATCCAAATTGCATGATGACATTTGCCCAGGTAGTGAACTTAAAGTCAAAATGATGCTAAAAACACAGCCTACTCTGCAAGTGAATACAAATCCCTTTTGGTTCAAAAGGATGATGCTTCTAGCTTCAATTCCAAGATGTACCTAAAAGATGACAATTACTTGATGTGATTGTTAAAATTATACAGCTGGCATCCAACCAGCTCACAGCTGACAGTTTTTTTATTTTAGTTTTATTTATAACAACGTGGTTGGAAGCTGCAAGATCACATTCTTTGGAAGCTAAGCGTTCAGCTCACCACAGTTGTGTATGTGTGTGTTTATGGTGCATAATAAAGGCAATGCTGCATACTTATTCTATACATTTCCTCTGTTGTGGCTGTCTCTCTCCCTCTCTGCTGTAGCTGTAGCTGTAATTTTTTTCTTTTCTTTTCTTTAACATGGTATCAAAGCCTGTCCAAGGGGAGAGAGAAAAGGCATTTGTGTGAGGAGACAAGATAGCCAGGCAATAGGATGGAAGTGCAGTTGTGTTGAAGCAAGAAGAAAAGTTTGAAATGCTGAGGCTATTACTCGAAAAGGAGTTTAAAATGTTTGAAGTAACTTGTTGAATCTGTTTAAAATGTGTTTACAGGATTAAAATTTCTATAATCCATGATTGAATCGGAAGCTGTTGCACATGCAAATCATGACCATGAAGAATATTTCAATAGGCTTTGTTACTCCCCCATGCCTAGAGGTAACTAAAGGAGAGCATGTCTCAAGGCCTGCAATGGAGAAAATGATCTACACCAGGATGGTGATGATCAGCATGTCTACGGATGGCAGCCCAGCAGCCCCCCTGATTTGCCTCCCAGTTGGATCAACCAAGGCTCATCACATTCAAGCAACCCAGAGTATGGGAGATGGTAAGCCATTGTCACCATGAGGTATGTTAGTCCTTATTTCATGCAAAGTGTTGTGCTTAATTTGTCGGGCATGTTGATGAAGATCTTTGGTTGAAATCGGATAATGGATCACTGGTTTAGGAAACTGTGTCAATTGCTTTGTTTCACTTTGGTGGTTAGCTTTTGTGCCCTAGTCTCGTATTGTCACCACCCAGGGAAAAGGGATAGCACTGGGGGGCCTTCCCAAGGGTAACGTTCCGCTCCCGACCATACTTAAGACCTTCCATCTTAAAGCCTTTCACATATCCTAAACTTCGGCTATGGTCCACTCTCATGAAAAGAAGGGGTCGACGGCCCAGAGGTTGTTTCGCAGCTGCTATAAAAGAATAAGAAAATGACGCTAAAAAGAAAGTGAACATAGAAAATAAGGACCAACAAAAACTGGTTCAACTTGAGCTCTACTCATTCAGGGACCGCCCTGGTCCCAAATTCCAATGCTAAAGCTTGAAACCTTTTAAAGAAGACTAGCAAATATAATATGAAAAAGGCAAGGATTGGAAAGATGGTTAATAAAGGGGTTTGGCAAAAATAGAATGCAAATATTGGGTAACTCAAGAGCAAGTGCACTCTCTACAAAGATGCTCATAGAGATGGATTTACTACACCATAATTCATGAAGGAAGCCCTGAACCATATCACTTTCACACTTACTCTTGGTGGGTTTTTACTTTCCCTTGTCACACTCGAGACCTATCCCTCTACTTGGGTTATTTTATTTCCTGTCTAGGTGGCACAACTAATAGGGTTGGAGGAAGACCCTCCCATACTCAAACACGGTTGCTCACATGGGGTCCTCGGTTGGCTTGATGCTTGAAGGGGATACTGAGGTGAATTATCTTACATGGCTTATGTCTTAAGTTACAACTTACTTTACATGTTTCAAGGACTGATATTTCTTATGAACTTTGGTTTACCTTGTCTTATATTCTGCTCTGTTTTGAATGGCCCTGACATGGTTCTTGAGGGACGTGTTGGGTTGTGCCTAGAACGTTATGTCTTTATTACAGGATCTTGGCATGTGTGATGGAGAGCAGTGAGTCATGTTGTGACTCAACACCCTCAGATAGTGGCTCTCACATCCTTGGAACCTTGGACAATGGACAGATGGGCTTGGTTTGAGCAGTTCTGGTCAATATGCCACATACATGGGCTAGAAGCCCACAGGCTAGGCGGAGCACCCCGGAGCTCTTGTGCATAGAGGATGGGGGACGTTGCCTTTGGAGGCACCTTGACATCACTTGGGGACGAGATTGCACTCCTTTTGCACTTGGACGTGGCCTTTGGAGGCCTGTGACATCATCCTCTAGCCTTGACGTCACCTTTTGGGGCTAGGATTTGATGGATTTTGTGGTTCTGGAGGTGATTTGACATGAGGAGACACCTTGCTTCACACTTTTGCACATTGGAGCATGCCATATGGCCTTTGGAGGCCTAACGTCGCACTCCTTGAGGCTTGACGTCACACATTTGAGCATTATGTCACCCTTCTAGGGCATGACATCACCCTTTTAGGGTTTTATGATGTACATTTTGTATTTTGGCATTATGATAGAGGAAAATTAAGGGATCGGCCCTCTTTCTATTTTGTAGTTGACAAATTATGTGGACAAATTGTATTAGGGTGGCCTCATATAAAAAGGCCACCCTCACATTTCATTTTTTATCATCACTTCTCACCTTTGTGAGAGATTACTTCTGAAATTTTCGCCCTATTGGGCTATCTAGCTCTTCTACACTCATGCTCTATGTTTGGGAAGTCAATTGTGGATGCTCTTTGCTGATTTTGGAGGAAATTTTCTGCAATTAGGGTTTTATCTCATTGTTTCTTGGTGAAATAAGTGAATTTTCTGCAATTTCATTCTTATGCTATTACTGTGTCATGGTAAATTAACCTTTTGATGCTAGACGTCTTGCTTGGTGAAACCCTAAGAGAGGAGCATAAGTGCTTCCTCCTCTCGCAAGGTTAATTTTGTCCAAAATTTGTGAATGAATCCTTGCTAGGGTTAGATTCCTAAAGCACTAAAGTGCTAGCACTTTAGGATTTAGGCCCTAGACCTTTGATATTTGATCTAGTTGAAGCATTAAGAAGGGAGAAAAGATTGCTAGATCCCAAACATGCTTGCACTCTAGCAATCCTTCTCTTCAAGGTTCAAACCCTAAAGCCCTAATGTGCTAGCACCTTAGATTTTGAACCCTACCTCTTGGTTTCTACTAGCTCAACCCTCAAGCTTAGTTGCATTTGCTGTTATAAGACTCCATAACCCTCAAAGGCATTGGTTTTAAAGCTCTCTTGTGGTGAAATTGATCAACAAACACTCTCTTTCAACTCTCTTAAGCTCTCTACTAACATTACTAACACTAACACTTGCAAACTTTCCTAATAACTTGCTGCTGTTAATAAAGTTTGCTACAGCCACCTGATAACACTTTGTTTTGCTGCATACACTCTTGTAAAGGTGGTCTAACCTACTCGGAATTTCTCTTAAACAATTGGATAATGTTCTATGTGATGCATGCTTAATTTTCATGGTTAATTGTTGAAATTCTGAGGTCTTTTTATTGCTGCTGTTACAAATTTATATTGCTGTTATAAGACTGGTATACTGCTGCAAATTTGCAACAGCCATTAGCAATCATCAAAGTCTAGTGTCTTAAGAGGTATTTATTGCTTGTTTGAACTTGGAAATAATCATATATATGCTATAAAGTGTTCTTGTTCCAGGCAGGTACTCAAACAGCTTCATACCTCTTCCACTACCTTGACCTAGACCAATCTTTAGGTGATCAAGAGAGGGGGCGGTAGGCTTGGCTATTATACTTGTTACTTTGATCCCTTGAGGTCACCAGGGAAGCCTCCCTTGTGGTGGACCTCTTCCATCACTAAAATGAGGGAAGTTCTTACTAAGGTGACAGTGGTAGGATCTTCCATAGGATTTGTAATTGTGCAAAGCCCCACCACAAGTCCCCAAATCTTGCGTAACTGGCTTCAAAGAAAACCAACATTATACCGTTGATCATGAAGAGTAGTGTTGTGTCTAAGGTAGTAGCAGGCCTTCTTGAAGAAGACGCGAAGGATGAAGAGGTGAGGAATGGGTGATGCACATTTAGAAAAGTGACTACAGTCTGCATTCAAGTATCAAGAACCATTTTGGCTGCCTGAAGGTCTTACTTAGGTGATTTTTGCAGTGTGGCCAAACTGTAAAATCTTTGCCTCCACCTGTGGAAGAGAATGGTGAGCCTATTGTGGAGCATGTGTGGGGATTCTGGCTGGAGGAGGAGGTGCATGCAATGTTGGTAGTGCTGGAGACTCCATTGATTGTTAGATGTATTGGTAGTTTCTTTTTATTGTGAGGGAAATTTGCTGTAAAGGAGCCTAACTGGTTGGATGCAGCTGGAAGCTGGCAGCTTTTTATTTTTATTTTTTTTATAAAAATGTGGTGGAAGCTGAATGTTTCATATTGTCTGGAAGCTGAGTGTTTCAGATATCCACAATTGTATGTGTGTGTGTGTCTGTATGGTGAATAATAATGGCCATGATGCATAGTTATTGTGCACATTTCCTCTGTTGTGGCTGTCCCTCTGTGTTGTGGCTGTAATTTATTTTCTGTTATTTAGCAGTTATTGAAGATCCCACAGGTTCAATATAGATCCATATCTAGGAGCTGGGCCTAATGTATACGGATTGGACAGCCACCAAGCCACACTAAAATGTGGGCACCTAATAGATGCAGGGTTATATTAGAATTATCAGTCTTAAAAACTCGAAATAAAAAACAAAGTACAAACCATTTGTTCTCTTTCAGATTGTCCCATGAACATTCTGTGCAAGGGAGCACATATACACAACCAAAATAGAGAATCTCATTAATACACCATGAGGTGGCAAGAAAAGAAACCTTTAGGTAATCTGACCGCCAAAGACCCATGAACTTACCAAAGGTCTTTGTCTTTAACATTAAAGATTTTAGTATTTTACTAATACAAACAACTGAATTTTCTTGGCAAACTTCAATTGCAACTATTTGAGGATTCTAAAAGCTTTCTCCAAACTCTGGAAGAGGGCATATATGAAGGACACCTGGTTTACAAATAAATGGAACCCTCCTTTTCACCTTTCTAAGGAGACTCGTTTGTAACTAGAAGTGCTCTCTCTTTTCTTTAAATCATGGAACCCTCATCTTTACCAATTATGAGAAGGATACATGTGATTGTGAACTCTCACTTTCCTTGTGTAATGGAATCTCTTCTACTTCATGAGGTTGGTCTTTATTTTCGGCCTTTAATGAACAATTTCTTATAAGATGTACATATTCATGGCATCCATTGACTAGACCAATTTGATATTCCATATTATCGCGATCCAAGCAAACTTTGAAGCGAATCCTCCAAATCAGCCACATACTCTTAAAACTACAAATTGAATTGCATTCACTAAGCGCTGTTTCTTTTTCACCTTGGACGACAATGGTGGGGCTTGTTTCCAAATGCTTCATGCATTATCTAGCTCTCATATGCACTTCATCCTTCTCTCATCGCCATTGATACACATGTTACAGTAAACTATAGAATGATTTTTCTCCCTGCCCTCAATCATACTAGCAAACTAAAGTAGAATTGAGGAAAGAGACGAAAGACACCAGTTTTGCATCATTTTCTTCCTCTTTCATGCAAATGTTCAATGTTTTGATTCTTTGGCAAATTGTGGTCAACTCCTTCACCACAACCAACTCCTTCACCACAACCCAAATATTAACAAACACGCAGATTGAACCCGTATGGATAGAAACTAAACGATCCTCAGACTATAGTTTTCTTGCATGAACCTAAATTTGAACTTCCTTTCTCGTGTCATTTTCCTTACTTTTTCTCAAACAAGACTACTATGCCATAACTGCTAAGTTCATGGCCTACACGACTTCTCTCAGAGGAGCATTGCCTCTCCAATCAGAAATATCCATATCCTGTTTGCACACAAGAGCTGAAAACCTTATCCTAAAAAGTTGCAAAGAAAGTCTTCATCAATTTAGAAATTTGGAGCGGAGTCATCCTCTCAAAAAGTTTGTAAGCGACCTGTGTGGACCTCCCAATCCAAAATGAGAAGGTGGGTGCCTAATAAGCATGGTATTACATCCAAGCCTCGAGCTTGGCCCGCTCAAAAATTAAAGAAAAAATTAAGTTCCTCTTGCATCCATTAAATACTTCTAGAACATTTCCCACCTGAACTTCCCAGCATCTCCCACATGCCGGTAGAAATCAAAATGTGATCAATAGAGATCCCCATCGTAATAAAAACTATTGCTGAATATAACTGGATACCCTAACCCTAAAATTGACCTAAAGGCTAAAACCCTGGAACTGGCCTAAAATCCTGTTCCCAGGGTACAGTTGAACTGGAAAAAAAGAATAAGTGTTTGTTGACAAGCTAAAAAAATCGATCCTCCAGCCTGCTTGTGCTTTTGGTTTCTTCTAATTTTATAGTTGAACTTTCAATTTCAACATTCGAATTATTTATTTCATAAAACGAAAAACACAATTCCAGTAAAACAGCATTTTCATACACCCAGAAACTAGTCCCCACAGACACGGAGACGTAACAGTAGATAGTCATTTAAAAAAAAAAAGTGTTCAACCAAAAACTGGGTTTCGTTTTAAATTTCAGATATATTGATCAAGCAATGCAGATATTGAAAACTCTGGATATCATGGAGGTATACAAATTGTGTATGTCAATATGGAAACAAGAGCCAACTTTAGTCTGTAAAGATTTTACCTGGAGGGCAGCAGCCCAAGTGATGAGGAAGGTTGCAGCCCAAAACCTCTTGTCTCGTAAAAACTTGGGTTCCATACCCAGAAGTAGAACTACCAGAGATACTCGATGGAGTATTTACAATAAGCTTTAAGATTTCGAGTGCAAAATATCAAATTTCTTGATTTGAAACTTCACAATTTAAAGGCTTGTTAAACACTTCCATCACCAAGTCACTCGCTAGAATTAAGCCAAATGGATTTCCTAGCAAGGTTGGCCTACTAACTTAACTGTCCTGCGATTAATTAGAGAATAACTATCTGAGTAGCGAGAGAGGAGATATAACCTCTTCCAAAATGTCAATATTATATTTATGTAAATTAAATAGTGTATAACTATCAGACTGAGGGGAGATCGAAGAAATGTCATAATTAAACTTTCTCAATATTATATTGATGTGAATTAAAGAAAAAACATAATTACTTTGAGAGCTTTCGAGTTATAGTGTACTCTTTGATGTCGTGAGAATATTTGATGTTATGTAACATATTTATTATGGAATTAAGTTTATGTATGTTTATTGTGAAAAATAACTTTATATAAGTTATTTTGTTTATAATTACGTTGAAGGTGTTTTTTTAGGGGAGTTTTCTCTTGCTTTTGCTTTTTTGTTGTATGTCCGCAACCAATTAAACATTGTCACCTACCAATTAAACATTATTACCTATTGACACATTGTCACTTATTGACACATTCTGCATTCAATTAAACACTGCCACGTACATTGAAAACGCTATTGTAATCTTTGTCATGTTCCGTGGCATATTCCTCGTTTGTGCAGCATACAGTTCTTCATCTACTATTAAAATTTGAGGATGAATTCACAGTGTGATGACACAGCGAAGAAATTCCACCAGATCTCTTGAATCTGACTCGCAAATAAAATCTCACATTTTTTCCAAAAGTCCGCGATGATCTGAAAAATTTATTTTAATCCACAGAAAACCATACACCTGCAAAGGGGCCAGTGCCAAGGAATTCTAAATCGAAGAGATCAAAGCTCGAATCACTGGACGCATCTACTAAAACTCAGGCCGACGTTAAATTCTCCAAAAATTCCATCCGTTTGGATCTCCTCGGTGACCAATCTGTTTTGGCACCATGAAGATCGTTTACGTTGTGCATTGTTATGGGCATAGACACGAAATCTCTCAGCGAGTTTGGTTGCGTCGCTACATAAGCTATCAATGGAGAATCGAGAATCTAAAGCCTTCTCGGCCGCAACCAAGAAACTTGAAGACTCCCTTGTACCTGCAAGGAAATCCACATGAATCCTGAGGAAACATTTTTGTTCAAAATGGTAGGGACTATTTTTAACAAGGCTGCATGGCAGCGTATACCTGTCGCTATGAAGGTATAATAAAATAAAACAATAGTTGTATTGAATCCACCGCATGTGTCGAGATGAATAACAAATTCATTTGTTGAATATGGCAGGCAAGTGTCATCTCATTAAAGGACGTTGAGCCTCATCTCATTAAAGGATGTTGAAGATCCTTCCGTAGCCGTTGAAGATCCTTACGCAG
>ML787621.1:974104-989265 GCA_009831015.1 Picea engelmannii
TGAACTTTGAGTTAGAATCCTCTATATGATAATTCTAAAACCTGTCCATTAGAGGCGAAATATTGTTAAAGTTTTTATTAATTATTTTATGTGAATTGAAATGCTTTGTTGTAAATTAGTGGTGAATTATAAATGTAAAATGGCTATATTATGAAAGTTCTTTTCGTGACTTGGTAAAGGTATTCTTTTCTTCAAAACCATGAAGGTTCAAATTAAATTTCTGTCAATGGTGTTTTATATTATTTTAATATAATTTATTAAATTTTACTTTTCAATTGGTCTTATATTATTTTAATATAATATTAAATTTTAATCTTGAATTTCCAAAATTGTTAATAGAACCATTATTACATTAATATGGCAATGGTATTTCAGATATGAATTTTGGAATATATTCATTGTGATTATATTAAATTTTGGTTTCATAATTTTGTGCTTTGGCATTGTTTGATTATTCCAATTTACTAAACCCTATTTTTATAGCCCTCTAATGTAGCTGCCTTCGCCCATCCATGAGCAATTTAGGTGTGTTGGCAATGGTTGATTACTCCAATCCAATTTTATATCGTCTTTATGGCTAATACTAATATACAAAAAGAAGAAAAGTGTAATCATTGTACTTAAACCCTATTTTTATAGGCATCTAATGTAGCTTCCTTATTTTGTGTGTCTAACTTTTCAAATATGTTTTTTTTTGTTCATTCAACTTATAAATACATATAGATAAATAGATATTAGTGGCACATCCATGAGTAATCTAGGTGGGAATTTATTAAACTCTTATATGCACTTATCAAGGAATTGGAGTAAATGTTTTACATTGATTCTAATTGAATCTTAAAATTCTAATATGCATGTCTCTTTCTCTTGAAATGAGATCAGTAGTAATTGATCATTTTATCATCCACTAAGTTACTGAAAGGAAATTGTAACTTCCAAGTGGGTGCATAACTTGGCCACAAATGAGTTTAGGATGCTAAGACTTAGCTATAAACAAGGGGATTTTTCAAAATCTTTATCTGATGATAAACACAATTATGTATAGAAGTTGTTTAATTTCTTAACACATTTTGTTTTGAGTATGAAATAAGTTAATATTTTTTTACTTAATATTTATCATTTTTATCAAATTTGTAATTAAAAATTATTATTTATAAAATTAACTAACTTTCGATTATTACTTAACTATCATTTATTTACAAATCTTATCTTAAAATAAAAATCATGTTATTTTAATGGACCATATGGGACGTGTCACTTAGATATAATTAGTTTATCATCTAAATAAACTAATAGAAATGTGATGTGTCACTTAGATATAATTAGTTTATCATCTAAATAAACTAATAGAAATGTATAAATAATTTAAGGGGAATTATAATTTAAAGGGAATTTTTATATTATTATTATTAAATGAATCATAAGATCATTTTAATAATTATTTGCTTGAGAATTTGTTGGTTATTTTGATAATGGCCTCTTATATGAATCTCAATTTGGTGAAAAGCTTGTGTTGCAATCAAATTTGAACATGGGTCTCACCCATGTTCCCCTACATCTTTAAACATAATCCCATATAGTTGTGTAACGCACCTCCCGTTCGTCACGACATCAAGCCTCTCCTAACAAGTGATTTTTTTTTATTTTTTTTTTGGGTGTATGAAGGTAAACATGACATTATATTCAACGATGCAACATGACGACGATGAATACTATGCAAGCAACTCTCGCAACCACAACATGACAACCTGACAAGAACAAGAATGACTACCCGCCCGTCCTACCCTGCAATGGTTAGGACCTCCAGGACACATAAGCCACACTCAAGCCCAGGTTCCCATCGATCTTGACCATTTAAGGTCTCAGGGCTGGTGACTGTTTTGAGGAACAAGGAGGTGTCTACATCCCGCCCGACACAAGCAGACCAAGCCTACTAAGCTAATGACAATAACATAACCCTCAAGATCGCAATCAACAAGGTTATCTACATTAAGGAATATTGCGATAGTGAATCATTATTAACTCATTAAATTACTCACTACTATCACAATATTGCATGGGAGGTGTACTTTTAATCAAATTACAAGACAATGACAATTAATATAGCAAGTAAGGTAATTAACACAGTCTATTGCATCCTCCATTACGAGCCCGACTTTGCATGTCTAAAGTGCATAATGACATCAAGGTATAATCTAATTTAGTCTTAAGGCTAGCCCACTTGCGCAATTTTAAATTACAAATGGTCATCAAGATACTATTTAATTCATCGTTAAAAGGACACTAATAAGCATTTTGAACTTTGACTTGCGCTAATTATTCAAGGATATAATTAATCATTAATTTGATCTCACCAACTTGCATAAATTATAATTTAGCCATAATTTATTATCAAAGACATCATACACAACCCATTTATTATCAAGAACATCATACACAACCCATTTAGCAAGGTTAAAAATATGCCTTCATATCCTTACTCACCATTCAAATTAAATCATTAATACAACCTGTAGGGCCACATTTATTTTAATCCTAATCTCCCTCCAATTAGTCATAATTTTCGATACAATGGTAACAATCTAAAACTAAAATGCTATCATTAAATAAACAGTAAAGCAATCAAGGCATTTAACATAAAGCAAAAAGTGAGGTATTTAATACAAGAGCATTGATAACAATACAACCTGGCATTTAACATGAGCATATAGTCGGGCATTAAATAATTAAGCAATAAAAAGGCGTTTAATACCATTCGTTGCCAGGTAAGGGTAAAGTCTCAGGGCGAGGGTAAAATCGGGTGTTAATACTGAATCATTTAGCTTGACGGAAATTTAACTTGCTGCCGTGAGTGATTAGGGAGAACTGTGCCCAAACCAATAAGGAAATTTATGACGAATTAAATATAACAAAATTTGATATGAGACCTAAGGCAATGCAATACATCTGTGCAAGGCACTGCAAATAAGGGCAGGGCTGTCAATGATTAGGCTAGCAAGGAGTCCAGAGGCGCAGGGATAGATTCTGTCCCAAGCAAGACGCACAGGGGTACAATTGTCTAAAGTTAAGGTTCTGCAAAATTCACTGCCAAAAATTAAATTCATGCATTTCGAAACGGTCACTAAAGGTTACTGCCCCAACAATTGTCATTCCTTCTATTTAAATAGTGAATGCTAAACCAACTGTCACTAAAAACTTCTATCAAGCATTAAGGAGATAGGCTACCAATATAATCGCTGGAAAAATTTAAGGCGGGGTTCTAAATCTGTAATACTGTGTATTCGATCATCTCAAGGTTTACAGTTATAAACAACTCTTAAAAATTTCAAGTAGAGTTAGGAGCGTGTAACAGTTTAAAATCGCTAAATGTCAAGAAGTTGAGAATATCTTAGCCGTTGACCAGATCATGATTCCATCGTCGTCGATGGCTCAGACAAGTAGTTTTATATTTATATATATATATATATATTTTACTTCGATGCTTCTCACAATGATGACTGCTCCAAAAGCAATGGAAAATAAATTATCCAGAATCAGACTTAATCATTGAGGCCTTGATTAGAAATGGTTGGAAATGATACACCAATTAAAATGCGTTTAACACTATATTTGTCAACATTAATACCTCCAACGCATTATCACATCCGGAGATCAATTGGCACTGATAGTTCATCTAAGATCAACTCTTCACAAAGTCCCTTGATTAGCAACGACTGAAGCAGAAGTTCAATTTAAGTTAAGAGCAAAATGTGTGTCATATCAATTTTGGGAGAATCATGGTTAAGCAAGGGAGGTAGCGTCTATGCTAGTGACCTCAGTACACAGGTCAGACCAGACCGATGAATACTTCGTACACAGTTGGCAGCTCACCTCTCTACCAGTGGACATTAGCGTAGACCCCCTTTCAACAGAGACTTTACAAGGAGGCTCGAGCGTGTGCAACATCCTTTTTGTTAATGGGTTCAGTTGGGCCGAAAGTTACAGGGTGAAATTCATAGACAAGGATGGTTCCGACTCAAGAAAGACTGCTTCCAAGCAAGGCTCTATTCAAATTGAATCAGAGACAAATTCCAATACATAGATGTTGCAAGTAAATAATACAACTTACTAACAGTTTTATTCCTTTAAAAATGGAACTCGAGGAACTCCATAACGTTCATTCCTCACAATTTCTCTCCCTCCCTTCAAACAAATTTCTCCCTCATCAACGCATATGGCCGATGAAGTAGCAATGCCTGTCAAGCAAACGAGATAAAAAAAAAACGTCGGACTTCCCAATAAGGTGTAAAGTGAGATATAAAAAGAGAGAGCAACGAGATTAAAAACAAAACACAGAGCCGGAAATTCAGCAATATACCACATTCAAGAATGCCATACACAGAATGTCCCATGAGATATATATAAAAAAAGAAGTAAAAAGGATTTAACAATAGGTAAAAAAAACATGCCGAGTTTATAAAAAAAAAACTTGCCAACAATAAAATTATGCAGGAAAAATCAGGATGCAAGGCAACCTTCAGCCAAGGACAACAACAGAGGTGGACGACTGATAGGTTCAACGTCGTTTCATCATCCTCGCACAGAAAAGTAGGGCGTTGAGATCCATAGGTCTTTTAACGCTAAGGTGACAATCGTAGATCAAGCTCATGGTCGACTACTCAGGCGAGGACTGACGAGCTAAGGGCGAAAGCTAAACAACCTCAAGGACACAATCAACACCACAGGGCGGTCACGACATGCGGGAAATGACGGTCATGGAAAATCATTCAACCAATCAATAAGCTAGGCTACAAAACTTTCAGTCATGAGACTAGATACTCAGTTTACCTACCCAATACACATGCAGATCTAAATCATAAATCCTACCACATTCTATCATTCAACAAGAAGCATATCGTTGCCTATTCGCCTGCTTTGGGTGTCGTCCACGCGCTCCGTGCAACTCCCGCTCGTCGACCGTTGAGACTTCACTAGTACCTCCCAGCCAATGCTAGGGGTACTTTTCTTCCCCCTTAGCCCCCCGAGCCGCAAAGGGGCCACACACACTATCCAGAGATCTTGTCTAGCTCCCAGCTCGCCTCGCAAGGCCGAGCTACCACTCCTCTCCGAGCTGGGTATCCCAACTCCCACAAGTAAATCAGTCAAGTCGATATTTCTGCAGCGTAACGTTACGCAAGCAGAAGATGATCCTTCCTCCTTCTCCTCTCTCTCTTTTATATAGTTTTGAACTTCCTTTCTTTCCTAAAATCTCATTTAATTAAAGTTTTAAAATAAATTCCCAAAAATTCCTCTCCGTACAAGTGTCCCTTATCCCCTACATTCCTCCATTAATTAATTTCTTTAATTAAGTAAATATCTTTATTTCCTCACCCACCTAGAGTTACTCCTAGAATCACTCATAGGTGTCCCTAGATTCCCTTACAGGTTTTAAAGGCTTTCCCTATTATGAAATTGCTAAATCAGTTTAAAATTAGAAAGCTCATAAATGTGGATTCCTTACTAAGTTGACTTCCCGCTTTTTCCCTTAAGTTCCCCTTTTTCCTTTTTATGTTACCTCCTTTCCCTAGTTTCCTATTTTATTTTTATTTTCCCTCTTTCCCCTTTTACTTAGAACTCAAAAAGGCAGGTGTGGAATATAACCCCTTTTCCCTTTTATCATTAATTTAGTATCTTTTAAATTATCAATGATAAAATAATTAATTCCCTCTTTACTTTTTATATCCACAGATTTTATTTCTTATTAATAATTTAATTTCTTACTCCCTTCATGTTACAAAATTTATGAAGACCATAATTATTACTTAANTTTACCCCTAGCGAAATTTTAGACTTAGAACTTAGATTTTGTACTGGGTGACATTTAATTAGGGAAATTGTTTTAAAATTTCTTAACCTGTTATTTGTCTTAGGGCCATCTAGGTTCATCCCTCTATCATCATCTATGTGACGTGCCCTTCAGGATGCACTAGGTGCTCCAAGGGTGCCACTCGCCTCATCTATTCCCTTGCGTGACATGCCCTTCAGGACACACTACGTGCTCCAAGGGTGCCACTCGCCTCTTGACTGATTGATAGACATCAATAACCCCTGGAGTCAACACTCCTCCATGTGAACATGTGGGAGACTAAGGGATTCTAAGGAATAAGGCCCCCGCCTTATTGCACACACCTTAGAATCATCGTGAGAGACTGTCGCAGTCTGTCCTCACGACATCGTGGGTCCTCTCGAACTAGGTAATCGTTAACCTACAATTCGAGCCACGACGGGAGTGTTGGTAGGTTGTGGCAGGGCTGCTGTCCACACCTCTCCCTCAACATCTCTGGTAGTTGTGTGTGGCCCCTTTACTCCATATGTGAGTCTGGTCGACAAGCTATCATTAGCCTGCATCATCAACAAATCATGTCAGAACATATCCACATCATATCATCTAATCAGATGCACTAATATCACAGTAAAACAATCAAACCCCAATGGCACACGCCCTTACTCGATCCAGAGTCCAAGGGGTTCTATCGATGCCTCTGCATCATCAAGGTCCAAAACCCTGCACACTCAGTAAAACTGAGTTAATAACACATGTCCATGTCAATGTAGTAGAACAACATGTCATCAACCCATAACGCATCCTAATCAAAGTCAAAAAATTTAATAGCATAATAATCTGGATCACTTGCGAGCAAGTGTCCTCAAAGAATAAGTTTGCTCAGTGCGCCAGAGCGGGATGTTACATACACCCCCTCTTGGTCTAAACTTCGTCCCGAAGTTTCACAGTATATATGCTGAAATAAAGTGTATCACAATATCATATGTCTATCTATCAAACAAAAATGGAAACTGTTGGCGCATATCATATGTGTCCTCCCAGGTCGCCGAGTGCAGACTATAATTGTCCCATTGGACCTTGACCTGATCTACCGTTTGACGTCGTAGCTGTCGAACGCGATGGTCCAAGATGTGGACCAGCTTAGTCGTGAGCGCTCCCTCATCCGATACCTGGAAGGAACTCATGTCAATAACATGTGTAGGATCACTAATATAATGTTTCAAAATAGATACGTGAAAAACATCGTGCATACGCCTCAAAGAATCAGGCAAGGCTAGTCAATAGGCCACGGGCCCCTTTCTCTCAACATTCTCGAAAGGTCCCATGAACCTAGGAGAGAGTTTATCTCCCTTCCCAAACTTGATCGAACTCTTGTGCGGTTTAACCCGCAAGAAGACTCGATCGCCAATCTCGTAACTACGGTCGACACGGTGCGCATCGGCATAACTCTTCTGTCGATCCTGCGTTTCTTTAATCTTTTGTCTTATTGTCTGCATTTTCTCTTCCATTTCTTGGATCGCTTCTAGTCCCACCAGGACCCTATCCTCAAGCCGATCCCAACTCAAGGGCGTTCGACACAGTCACCCGTAAAGAAACTCAAAAGGCGCCATCTTAATGGTGCTCTGGTAACTGTTGTTGTAAGTGAACTCCACTAGTGGAAAGAATTCTTCCCAACGCTTTTGTTGGTCCATCACATACATGTGCAACATGTCTTCCAAGGTTTGGTTCATTCTTTCGGTCTGCCCGTCCGTCTCTGGGTGATACGCAATACTAAAGTTAAGTTGGGTTCCCAAGGCCTCTTGGAAACTCGTCCAAAATCGTCCAGTAAACACCGATCCTCGATCGGATATAATCCTCTTAGGAACGACATGCAGCCTCACAATCTCAGTGATGAAAAATCTAGATATGTCAGGTGCCTGATACGTCGTACGCACAGGAATAAAGTGAGCACTCTTCATCAGAGTGTCTACTACTACGAAAATCAAGTCATGTCTCCTTGCCGTCAGTGGCAATCCAACAATAAAATCCATCGAAATAACCTCCCATTTTGATTCTGGAATAGCATGTGGTTGTAGAAATCTTGCTGGGTGTCTATGTTTAGCCTTTACCTACTGAAATTCGAGACATCTGGCCACATAGTTGACTATGTATACCTTCATTCCCTTCCAAAAGAATAAGGGTTTAAGGTCTGTCCTCATCTTCGTGACTCTCGGATGAGCCATGCACATTGCTCTATGAGCCTCGCTTAGGATCAACATCCTCAACTCGTCGTTTGGCGGCACGTAAATTCGACCTTTAAACCTCAATAAACCATCACCATCAAATGAAAATCCCTCAAATCGTGGTACCATCATTGTGTTTTGTCTGATAAAACCCTCTACCTCTTTGTACCAGTCATCGTCACACTGTAAAGTTAGAATCTTTTCACATAGATTCGCCTGAAGAGGCAACACCAAAAATATGCGTGGTCTCCGACTCAATGCATCCACCACTCGGTTCACTGTTCCTTTTATGTAAGTAATCTCGAAGTTGTACTCACTAAGCAATTCCGACCAACGTCGTTGTCGCGCGTTCATGTCACTTTGCGTAAATATGTGTTGTAGTCCACAATGGTCAGTCTTTAGTTAAAATTTTCGTCCAACAAGGCAGTGTCTCCAACCTTCAAGGCATATATGATGGCTAATAACTCCAAATCATGTGTCGCGTAGTTCTCCTCATGCCTTCTCAGTTTCCTCAAAATGTAAGCAATCACTCATCCGTCTTGCATCAAAACTCCGCCTAAGCCTTCCTTGGATGCGTCAGTGCATACCAAGAAGTCCGCGTCCATGTCAGGGACCTTTAGTATCAGTGCGGTTGTCAACAATTCCTCGAGCCTCCGAAACGCTTCCTCACATTTCTCGGTCCGAACAAACTTCTTGTTCTTCTTCTGCAACTTCGTGATCAGATTTGCTATCTTCGAAAATCCCTCGACAAACCGTCGATAGTATCTTGCTAGACCCATGAAGCTGCGCACTTCCGGGACATTCGTTGGCGCAGGCCATTCCATGATAGCCTTGACCTTCGCTGGATCCATGACGATGCCTTCGTCGGAGATGACATGCCCTAAGTAGTGAATCTTCGATTGATAAATTGAGCATTTGGACAACTTCCCATACAATTTGTGCTCTCGCAAACACTGTAATACCAAGCGCAAGTGCTCATCATGCTCTTCCGTCGTCCAAGAGTAGATCAAAATATCATCAATGAATACTTGGACGAACTTGTCCAAGTACTCGCGGAACACCCCGTTCATCAAACCCATAAATACCCCTGGGGCGTTTGTTAGTCCAAACGGTAAAATAATAAACTTGTAATGTCCAAACCTCGTCTTAAAGGTCGTCTTAGGGACATCATCCTCCTTTATCCGAAACCAGTGATACCCTGATCGCAAATCGATCTTGGAGAACACCGTCGCACCCTTCATTTGATCAAAAAGATCATCAATTCTCGACAATGGATACATATTCTTGATCGTAGCCTTGTTCAGTTAACGGTAGTCAATGCAAAGCCTCCACAATCCGTCCTTCTTTCGTATGAAAATAACAGGTGCACCCCATGGTGACACACTAGGATGTATCAGTCTCAGGTCCAACAACTCCTTTGGTTGCATTTTCAACTCTTGTAACTCCGGGTTCGACATCCGATAAGGCGTTCTTTCTATCGGTTTAGTCCCCAGTTTTAGGTCTATGGTAAACTCCAATTCCCTCTCTGGCGGCATCCCAGGTAACTCCTCCGGAAACACGTCCTGCAAAATCTCTCACCACCGAAAGGTGTTCTAGACCTTCCGCTACTCCCTTCTCGTTTAACGCAAGGATCACATAAAGCTTGCACCCCTTGCGCATACTCTTCCGTAACTGTAAGGAAGAGATGAACCTCAGGGAAACTCCCTGGTTCCGTCCTACAATCACACGTCTCTATCCCTCATCATAGACCAAGCTCAACCATTTCGTCTTACAGTTGAGTATCACCTCATGCAATTCCAACCAATCCATACCAATCACAACATCATAAGATCCTAAGATCGTGACGTACAAGTTGGCCCTGGTGACAAACTCTCCCAGGTTAAGGGCACACCCTGTAACCTTTCCTTCAACCTTTTGTTTGGTTCCCGAGGCCATCTCTACGAAGCTAAACTCATCATGTTCAAATACCTTTACCTTAATCCTTTTTAGCGTTGCACCAGA
Organism: Picea engelmannii; assembly: GCA_009831015.1. Lineage (NCBI taxonomy): Eukaryota > Viridiplantae > Streptophyta > Pinopsida > Pinales > Pinaceae > Picea > Picea engelmannii. The sequence goes on from ML787621.1 coordinate 984,152, forward strand.
AATGAAACTCTCGGTAGCACCGGGATCTATCAAAATACTAAGGGTCTGGTCAGCGACGGTACTTGTCGTCTCGAGCACAGTCGACTGATGCTCTGCCTAGCGGTTATTCACTGCTGCATGAATCCGATGGACCTTGCCCATATCTCCCACGATAGTGGGTCTGGCTAATCCGGACGCTCTGGTCCTCTCCACAGGGTAGTCGCGCTGGTAGTGTGGCTCCCCACACGTCCAACACCCCTTCTTCGGCCCAGTAGTCCTGGTACCCGAAGTAGAAAATGACGGCCCACCGACCGGGAACCCTAGTATGTTCTGCTGAACAGGCCTAAACTGTTGCTGCTATGGGCAGCACTGCTATTGATGTTGTGGTCCTTAATAAGGTGTCTGCTGCTGAGGCATCGGCCACCGAGGTGTAGTGAAAGTGGATCCCCTCTAGAAACCACGATATCCTGGCATATGTCTCGTTGGTGTTTGATGCTGTTGTGCTCCAGATGAAACCTGCCCAGTTGGTCTCGCTGGAGTCCTGGTCTGACCCCCACTGATAAGCTCCTCTTCCGCTATGAGGGCCTTCTGGACTGCATCATGCAAGGTTTGAGGCATCAAAATCCTAACCTTTGCACGTAGGCTGTCGTTAAGGCCGAACACGAACCTATTGACCTTAAGTTTCTCAGTGTTAAGGTGCGGAGCATACCGGAGCAGCTCCATAAAACGGGCCTCGTACTCGGGCACCGTACGACCTCCCTATCGTAAGGCATTGAACTCATTGAGTTGACGCTCAATGAATTCCTCTGAAAGGTACCTCTCTCGGAACCGTTCCTCGAACAGTTCCCATGACACATCTTCGATGACCATGTTTAGCTGTGGTAGGAGCGTCTTCCACCATAGAAGAGCGCTCCCCTTCAATTGAAAGACCGCCATGCAGACCTTCATGTTGGAGGTACAATCGCGAAGTGCAAAGCACATCGCCATGTTCTCCAACCATGCCTCGGCAGCTATGCCATCCGGGGCACCAAAGAACTCAGGAAATTTGACCTTCTCAAGTTCACGGTGAATGCTACTAGTACCGACCAGAGCGCATGGTGGAACCTCAGTGGGTGTCGGTGCCCTGGCCTCATCTCTGTCCAAATGACTGATCAGTGCCTCGGATGTGCACTAAAAAGATCTCATCATTCCGACTACATCGACAACTGCTATATGCTCCTATCTGAGAACCTGCTCGTCTCCCTGGGGGTTAGCTCCCTCAGGTGTGGTTGCTACTAGAGGCGTCACGCCCCCTCCCCTAGCACCCCGTCGTCTACGTCCGTGGCATCCTCTAACCATGATTACCTCCATGCACACAAGTCAACTCGATTAGCAACAGTATAATCAACCATATCAACGGAAGCCGCAACGATCCCAAGTCGCGGGTTGAAACTCGCTCTGATACCATATGTAACGCACCTCCCGTTCGTCACGACATCAAGCCTCTCCTAACAAGTGCAATTTTTTTTTTTTTGTGTGTGTATGAAGGTAAACATGACATTATACTCAACGATGCAACACGATGACGACGAACACTACGCAAGAAACTCTCGCAACCACAACATAACGACCCGACAAGAACAAGAATGACTACCTGCCCATCCTACCATGTAATGGTTAGGACCTCCAGGACACATAAGCAACGCTCAAGCCCAGGTTCCCATCGATCTTGACCATTTAAGGTCTCAGGGCTGGTGACTGTTCTGAGGAACAAGGAGGTGTCTACATCCCGCCCGACACAAGTAGACCAAGCTTACTAAGCTAATGAAAATAACATAACCCTCAAGATCGCAATCAACAAGGTTATCTACATTAAGGAATATTGCGATAGTGAATCATTATTAACTCATTAAATTACTCACTACTATCACAGTATTGCATGGGAGGTGTACTTTTAATCAAATTACAAGACAATGACAATTAATATAGCAAGTAAGGTAATTAACACAGTCTATTCCATCATCCATTACAAGCCCGACTTTGCATGTCTAAAGTGCATAATGACATCAAGGTATAATCTAATTTAGTCTTAAAGCCAGCCCACTTGCGCAATTTTAAATTACAAATGGTCATCAAGATATTGTTTAATTCATCGTTAAAAGGACACTAATAAGCATTTTGAACTTTGACTTGGGATAATTATTCAAGGATATAATTAATCATTAATTTAATCTCACCAACTTGCATAAATTATAATTTAGCCATAATTTATTATCAAAGACATCATACACAACCCATTTATTATCAAGAACATCATACACAACCCATTTAGCAAGGTTAAAAATATGCCTTCATATCCTTACTCACCATTCAAATTAAATCATTAATACAACCTGTAGGGCCACATTTATTTTAATCCTAATCTCCCTCCAATTAGTCATAATTTTCGATACAATGGTAACAATCTAAAACTAAAATGCTATCATTAAATAAACAGTAAAGCAATCAAGGCATTTAACATAAAGCAAAAAGCGAGGTATTTAATACAAGAGCATTGATAACAATACAACCTGGCATTTAACATGAGCATATAATCGGGCATTAAATAATTAAGCAATAAAAAGGCATTTAATACCATTCGCTGCCAGGTAAGGGTAAAGTCTCAGGGCGAGGGTAAACTCGGGCGTTAATATTGAATCATTTAGCTCGACGGAAATTTAACTTGCTACCGTGAGTGATTAGGGAGAATTGTGCCCAACCCAATAAGGAAATTTATGCTGAATTAAATATAACGGAATTTGATATGACACCTAAGGCGGTGCAATACATCTGTGCAAGGCATTGCAAACAAGGGCAAGGCTGTCAATGATTAGGCTGGCAAGGAGTCCAAAGGCGCAGGGATAGATTATGTCCCAAGCAAGGCACATAGGGGTACAACTGTCTAAAGTTAAGGTTCTGCAAAATTCACTGCCAAAAATTAAATTCCTGCATTTCGAAACGGTCACTAAAGGTTACTACCCCAACAACTGTCATTCCTTTTATTTAAATAGTGACTTCTAAACCAACTGTCACTAAAAAATTATGTCAAGCATTAAGGAGATAGGCTACCAATATAATCACTGGAAAAATTTAAGGTGGGGTTCTAAATTTGTAATACTGTGTATTCGATCATCTCAAGGTTTACAGTTATAAATGACTCTTAAAAATTTCAAGTGGAGTTAGGAGCGTGTAACAGTTTAAAATCGCTAAATGTCAAGAAGTTGAGAATATCTTAGCTGTTGACCAGATCATGATTCCATCATTGTTGATGGCTCAAACAAGTAGTTTTATCTTTATTTTTATTTATTTTTACTTCGGTGCTTCTCACAATGATGACTGCTCCAAAAGCAATGGCAAATAAATTATCCAGAATTAGACTTAATCATTAAGGCCTTGATTAGAAATGGCTGGAAATGATACAACAATTAAAATAAGTTTAACACTATATTTTTTAACATTAACACCTCCAACGCATTATCACATCCGGAGATCAATTGGCACAGATAGTTCATCTAAGATCAACTCTTCACAAAGTCCCTTGATTAGCAATGGCTGAAGCAACAGTTCAATTTAAGTTAAGAGCAAAATGTGTGTCATATCAATTTTGGGATAATCTCGGTTAAGCAAGGGAGGTAGCGTTTATGCTAGTGACCTCAATACATAGGTCAAACTAGATCGATGAATACTTTGAATAGAGCTGGTAGCTCACCCCTCTGCCGGTGGGCATTAGCGTAGACCCCCTTTCAATAGAGACTTTACAAGGAGGCCCGAGCGCGCGCAACATCATTTTTGTTAATGGGTTCGGTTGGGCCGAAAGTTGCAGGGTGAAATTCATAGACAAGGACGGTTCCGACTCAAGAAAGATTGCTTCCAAGCAAGGCTCTATTCAAATTAAATCAAAGACAAATTCCAATACATAGATGTTGCAAGTAAATAATACAACTTACTAACAGTTTTATTCCTTTAAAAATGGAACTCGAGGAACTCCATAACGTTCATTCCTCACAATTTTTCCCCTTCCCTTCAAACAAATTTTGCCCTCATCAACACATATGGTTGATGAAGTAGCAATGTCCGTCAAGCAAACAAGATAAAAAAAAACGCCAGACTTCCCAACAAGGTGTAAAGTGAGATATAAAAAGAGAGAGCAATGAGTTTAAAAAAAAAACACAGAGCCGTAAATCCAACAATATACCGCATTCAAGAATTCCATACACAGAATGTCCCACGAGATATATAAAAAAAAAGAAGTAAAAAGGATTTAACAATAGGTAAAAAAAAACATGCCGAGTTTATAAAAAAAAAACTTACCAACAATAAAATTCTGCAGGAAAAATAATGCATCAGGACGCAAGGCAACCTTCAGTCAAGGACAACAACAGAGGTGGACAACTGATAGGTTCGACGTCACTTCATCATCCTCACACAGAAAAGTAGGGCGTTGAGATCCATAGGTCTTTTAACGCTAAGGCGACGACTGTAGATCAAGCTCCTGGCTGACTGCTCAGGTGAGGACTGACGAGCTAAGGGCGAAAGCTAAACAACCTCAAGGACACAATCAACACCACAGGGCGGTCATGACATGCAGAAAATGACGGTCATGGAAAATCATTCAACCAATTAATCAGCTAGGCTACAAAACTTTCAATCATGAAACTAGACACTCAATTTACCTACCCAATACACATGCAAATCTAAATCATAAATCCTACCACATTCTATCATTCAACAAGAAGCGTATTGTTGCCTGTTTGCCTGATCCGGGTGTCGTCCGCGTGCTCCGTGCAACTCCCGCTCGCCGACCGTTGAGACTTCACCGATACCTCCCAACCAACGCTAGGGGTACTCTTCTTCCCCCTTAGCCCCTCGAGCCGCAAAGGGGCCACGCACACTATTCAGAGATCTCGTCTAGCTCCCAGCTCGCCTTGCAAGGCCGAGCTACCACTCCTCTTCGAGCTGGGTATCCCAGCTCCCACAATGATCCAGGTGGATATTGGTGGCCACCCACCTTCTCCAACTGGCCCAAAACATGTTTCTGGCAATTTTGGTAATTTACTATTTTTAGCAGTTTTTAACTTCCGGGGCCATTTTGAGGCCTTAAACGACGTTTTTTGGGA
>ML787621.1:997193-1010520 GCA_009831015.1 Picea engelmannii
ACATGGTTTTGTATTTACTATTTATTAGTGATGATAATAAAAGTTTCATTTTGTTTTATTTATTTTTCATAACAAATTATGTTTTGATATCTAGGTAGCACATAGCTTTAGATGATATATAGAATTAAAAAATGTACGAATATCTAGGTCTTTCCTATTTTGAGAAGATATATATATATTGTCTTACAAACAATTAATGTAAAATTAACATCAACCACATGGTTTTGTATTTACTATTAATTAGTGATGATAATAAAAGTTTCATTTTGTTTTATTTCATTTTCATAACAAATTATGTTTTGATACCTAGGTAGCAAATAACTTTAGATGATATATAGAATTAAAAAATTTATGCATGTAATATCTTTTGTTTTTGCTATATACTTGGAAAAATTTATTACACCATTCACTTCTCTATATTATCATTGTTTCACTATTTGTTCTCTCACTAAGTATAATGATCATAAAAAATGTTACTCAATATTTTTCGGCGTTCCCTTTCTTCCACTTTGGGGGTATGCTAGTAATATTTTAGGTTTAGATATGATAATTTAATAAGTTCATATTCATGTAATAAGGGTATACTTTCTCTTAGTTGTTAAAATTAGTGTAGAATATAAGAATTTATATATTTAGTGAGGTAATTGATGAGATTAATAGTAAATACTAATATTTGGCAACAAGGTAGAATAAGGCAAAAGCTTTAAGGTTAGATGGTGATAAAACAATGATGTGGAATGTCTCTCTAGAGAATTTACACAGAAGCCATGTTAGAATAACTAAGGAGCAAGATGTGGTTATGTGGTCAAAAAATAAAACTTTAGAATATTACTTTGTTAGGTTGGGCTATTAAGCAAATTTTTTATATGAGCCTGAAAATAGAGCTTAGTGGTGGAAATTGTTATGGAAGGTAAAGACTCTAAAAAATCTAAAATTTTCTTGTGGTTAATTTTAATGAATAAAGTAGCACCAATATATTCCTTTAGTTTCTACTATCATAACAACCTAATAATTGAGCTCTTGGCAAAAACAACAAGCCAGAGACTCTGCAAAAAAATGGTGCTAGGGTTTCAACGTCTGCGTGCATGCATTAATGGCCCCTCTGAGGGAGGGGATTCGCCCCTGGGATCCCCGTCCCCAAATCTGCAGGCCTTCCAGGCCCTCATCTCATCTTACGCTAAAGTTCCCAAGCCCTCGCCCTCTCAATTCATCAAAAAGGCGGTTGGAATCCCCAAGGTTACTGTATTCGCCCCTTCAACGCGACCTTTAGCACTCAGACTCGTAGATCAAGGATTAATAGGCCAATTCACAGGACTGTGGCCATCCCCAAAATCCATGCACATCTGGTTGGAAGAAAACTGGTGCAAGTTGATCAAGGGACAATTGTCGACAACCTTCTATGGTAAGGGATTCTTCACCTTTTTGTTCAAAAAAGAAGAAGATAGAGATTTGATTTTCATGGGGCCCAGAGGAATGTACATGAACAAATGGACTCTAGACTTTAGCCCAGAGAATGATATCCCCTCAGCAGTCCCAGTATGGGTGAGGCTGCCCTTCCTCCCCCTCCATTTTTGGAACAATGAAACCATTAGAAAAATAGGAAACACCCTCGGCAAGTACATCAATCATGTCGAACCCCAGGAAGGCCTTCAAGCCTATGCCAGACTGTGTGTAGAAGTGGATCAGGAAAAAGGTCTCCCATAAGCAATAGAACTGAACTTGGATAGCTGGTCCTACATTCAACATGTATAATATGAACAAATTCCCTTCAAATGTAAAATATGCCACGAATATGGACATTTTTCAAAATCTTGTCCCCAGGCCAAAGACATGTAGGACCAAGATCCCAAACAAGATCAGTGGAAACAACCAAAAAGGAAAAAAAAAAATGGGAAAACCTAACCTATTCTGACTCAAAACCAAAGGGAAAAACCTCCTGATCCAAAAGAAAAAAGTCTTGGATCCCCAGAAAAAGGAGAATCAAGATACAATCGATATGTAGAGCTCCACCAAGATGGCTACCTCTAAGAAGTAAGGGAATCCTAGGAAGAAAAAATTGGAAAGGTACAAGAAGAGGAAAGAAAAGGAAATGATAAAGCCCCAGAAAAGGAAAAAGAAGTCCCAAATCTAAGTGGAGAATCCTCAAAATCTCTCCACACCCAAAATATGGAAAATCCATAAATGTCAGAAGAAGAAAGACAAGAATCCTTAGAAAGTGAATCCGACCTGGAATTAGCTCAAACTTTAAACAAAAGGAGACCTAAAAGGAAATCACACAGAAATAAAAGAGAATTGAACACAGATAGAGAAAAGGAACTAGGCATACACAAAACAATCGAGGAAACTCTAAAGAAAGATGGAAAAAATGAGAAGAAAAAGGCAACCCAACATAAGGGAACAACTTCATAGCCCTCAAGAGAGGGGGCACCCAAACATCCTGATAAATGATGAAAATCGTCTCCTAGAATTGTACGAGATTAGGAAGTAATCTCAAGAAAGAAGAAGTCAAAAAATTGATACAAGCAAAAAACCTTCAATCCTCATGCTCTAGGAGATGAAAATGAGGGAGCAGGAAACCCTCAAAGACTTGCAAAAAATATGGAACAAATGTGATGGTGGTGTAGTGAGCTCCATAGGGGCTTCAGGCAGAATCAGAATTACATGGAAGATGGAAGATTTCGACCTACAAGTTCAAATGCAAACCCAATTATGGCTTATGGTAAATCTTCTCAACAAAGTCTCAGGTATGCTTTTTTCCATCATCAATGTTTACATGCCAAACAACTATAATGAAAAAATTGAATGTTGGCAATCCTTGCTAGACCTTGTCAAGGACAATCCTCCCGAAAACCTCATTATTGCAGGAGACTTCAACACAACCAGAGCCTCAAAGGAAAAAAGAGGAGGCTTGGTGGTAAGAGATCAATTTCAGGAATGATTGGAGGACCTTATATCAGACCTGGATCTCTATGATGTTCCCTCGAACAAGGGAATATACACTTGGAATAAAAGAAGAGCAGGGCCTAGACACATAGCCACAAGATTGGATATATTTCTGATCAACAACTCACTATTGTCCCTCCCCGAAAAGCCTTGCTCAACGAAAATTTCTTGGGTGAGCTCGGATCACCACCCCATGAGACTAGCCTTCGAAGTTCAACATAACTGGGGTCCTATTCCCTTCAAACTAAACCCCCTCTAGCTGGAAATACCTGAGATCATTCAATCCATATCCAAGATATGGAACCAGTGGATCACAGACTCACCAAATTACATCCGGGAGAAAAAGCTCAAACTAGTTAAGGACCTCTTAAAGAGCTGGGATAAAAACACTACACAAAGCAAAGCAAAATACAAAAAGTCTCAGCTGGAGGCTCTTCAAGAAGAAATGGAAACTATAGAGATTCAACAGAACCTCCTCACCCAAGAGAAAAAACTTCACAAAGAGTACCTCCAAGCTCTAGCTGGAGAGGAAAACTCTTGGCGACTTAAATCTAGGAGTCTATGGCTGAAACCAGGAGACAAAAATACTTCCTTCTTCCACAATCAAGCCAAAGTCAGGAACTGGTCAAATCAAATTTCTGAACTCAAAACCCCTGAGGGTGAAATCCTGAAGAATATCGCCCAAATCAAGCAGCACGCCTCCTCCAATTTCCAAAATCTGTACACCACATCTGGCAAGGACGAGGATCACCTTTATTAAGCCTTTCTCTAGCATATTCCTCGAAAGATTACTAAGGTTGAAAACACCCACCTTGATAGACCCATCAAGGAAGCATAAATCCTCAGAGCATTGAACCAATTCCAAGATGACAAAGCTCTGGGTCCTGATGGCTTCACCTTGCATTTCTATAAAAAAATGTTGGCATATCATCAAGAAAGACTTCATAAGAATGGTATGTTTCGCTCACAAGGCTAAAAAGTTGGGTGGAGAAACTAAATCTTCTTTCTTGGCTCTCCTCCCAAAAGAACCTGGAGCCTCCTCCCTTAATCGCTTCAGACCCATCTCCTTGTGCAACATTTCCTATAAAGTCTTGTCCAAAATAATTGCAAACAGACTCAACCCCCTCCTCAGCCCGCTAATCCTTCCAAACCAAGGAGGCTTTGTAGTTGGTCGCCAGATTTGGGACAACTTCATTTTTGTTTGTCCAAGAGGAAATCCATGCCAGTAGCTCCCGAGGGGACTCTGCCATGGCTATAAAACTAGACATGGCCAACGCTTTTGACAGAGTGGAACATAACTTCCTCTTCAAGGTTTTGAGAAAATTTGGTTTCAGTCAGAGCTTCATAGATTGGATCTGCTCCTGTATCACCTCTCCTTGGATAGCGCCCCTAATAAATGGTAGACCAGGTCCCTTCTTCAAGGTGTCCAAGGTCTAAGACAAGGCTTCCCCCTTTCCCCCCTGATCTATGTGATCATGGCCGAATCACTAAACATAAATCTCGAATGGGAAAGCGCAAATGTCAACATTCCTGGAATAAAAATCGCTCAAGGAGTAAAAAGACTTAACCACTCTCAATTTGCAAAGGACACAATCCTCCTAAGTGGAGCTTCCAAAACCCTGTCCAGAAGAATCCTCCAAGTCCTGGATACCTACCTTACAGTTTCGGGAGGTCTCCTAAACAAATAAAAATGCCAAATTTATACCTGGAATGTCTCGGCAATTATTAGAGTGGGAATAACTCAAATCATGGGGTTTGCCATTACCCAAGACTGGAAATCCTTCAAATACTTGGGCCTTCCTCTTTTCATTAAAGTGCTCCCTGGAGAGTTTTGGCACCATTTCATCCAAAATATCAGGGAAAAGATGGAAAAATGGAGGTCACGGTGGCTCAATCCAGTAGGTAGGGTACTGTTGATCAAATCTGTTCTCTCAGCCCTCCCCCTGTATCAATTCTCTACCCTTCTATCCCCAAAGGTAATCCTTAAAGAAATGGCCCAAATCATGTGCAAATTCATGTGGCAAGGGGGAAAAGCCAACCACAAAAAATTCCACTTGGTAAATTGGGAAACAGTCACTCTGCCCAAAAAAAGTGGGGGTCTAGGAATTAGGGACCCCGAAATCACCAATTCTGCAATGGGAGCCAAACTCCTTTGGAGGATAGTTTCAGGTGGTAATGACTGGTGGAAACGAGCACTCATCAACACGTACAGACTGGGTAAAATAAAAAGGAGTATGGACAATCCACAAACCCATCAAACAAGATGTCAAATATGGAAATTAATAAAGGTCATTGCCCCTTTCTTCAAAGAACACCTTTCCTGGATCCTGGGCAATGGGAAAAAAATTAGAATATGGCAGGACCGAATCTTTGGGGTGACTTTCAACCCTCACGAAGGAAATCTCATGGAGCTAAAATGTTGGATGCTAGGCACAAGCAAGCACACCCTATATGACATCTCAACCTAGAATGACAATGGCAGCTGGAGAGACTGGAACTTGGGGGATGTCCCACAACATCTAATAGCACAGGCTCATCACCTAACCATGCTTCTGAAAGGGGAACCCCCATTCAAAAAACCTTTCCAGATAACAGGGGTTGGGGGGACAAAGGATACTCGGTCAAAGATGGTTATAACAATATCCTCGATATCACGAGAGACTATCAAACCTCAGCAAAATGGAATAATGTCTGGAATCGAGACTCCCTCCCCAAAATCAACTTCTTCACTTGGACTCTAGTGCATGATAAAATCTTAACAGGGGAAAACCTCATGAAAAGAGGCTTTCATGGCCCCTTCATCTGCCCTCTTTGCTAAAACAGTCAAGAGAACATCAACCATTTATTTTGGGATTGCTCTTTTGCGAGAAAGATTTGGATCTTAGCCTTTGGGGATCTTGCTAGAAATATAAGATGACCCTCTTCTCCCCATCCCAGCATGGGAAACTGGGACAAGTACTACCGAGAATCCTTCAAGGACAAGCCAGCTCTGAAGCACATTTAGCAGGCAATGCCAAAGTTTATCTACTGGCATATCTGGATAACGAGAAACAAAAAAATCTTTCAAGGGAAGGCCTCCCTTCCCCAAACAACAACTGCTAAAATGAAGTTGCTTCTCTCAGAATCCATAAATTCAAAACCCCTAAAAATAGAGGACCCAACCAATTGGACCGCCCAGGAAAAAGACTGGATGGAAAGCTTCAATCTCAAGGCTTCTAAGCACATCAATGCAACAAATAGATCAAGCTGGCAAGTTCACAACACTCTCAACATAGAACTATGGATCCAAAAGAAAAAATTCCATACCCTTTGTTTTGATGGAGCTTGAAAGGGAAACCCAGGGGAGGCAGGCACTGGGGGGGGTACTCTTTGATCCCGGAGGAAAAAAAGCCTCAAGCTACCATTGGAATATGGGAATGGAAACTAACAAAAAAGTCGAGGCTTACGCCCTCTTAAAAGAAGTACAACTAGTCCAAACCAAGGGAATCTGAGAGCTTGTAGTTCTAGGGGACTCCAAAACCATAATAAGAATGATGATACGGGGAACAAACCCCAGAGACCCAAGCCTAAAGAAAATCATGGAAAAAACCAGATTGGTCTCTCGAGATATCAGAACCATCTTCTACCACATTCTAAGGGAAAACAACAGTGAAGCCGACAAGATGGCCAATGCAGCAATAGGGGAAAAGCTGGGTGCCCTAAGTATAGACGGGGTCTCAATCCTAGCGCCCCTTTACTAATTATTGTCTTGGATCAGAAGATGGCCAGCGCAAGAAGGTGCTACCCTTTGGGTCCAACCAAAACTCCTGGGCACATGGGTAGGAAGGAATGTTGCACGCCCAAAATAAGAAGGAAGGGGGCTTATTCGCGCAGCTAAGATTGGGCCCACCGGGTGAATGGGTAAGCAACCCCAAGAACATAAGGTGGATGCTTGCAGTCATCCACATGGATCAGGGAAAATGCAGGCCCACCAGGTGGCATGCACCACACGTGGATCTCTCTACCTAAGACAACGAGGTCGTCATCATCACGGAAAGTGTGAAATCCCTGTTTCGCGTGGGAAATCCAACCTCTCTCCCACATTTGTGTGTGATTGCGGTAGGAGACTTTTAACTCCCACAATGCAGTAGCTCCTAATTCGTTATCAGCATCACCTCCACCCTCCCTTCTATGGCATGAGATGGAACAGTTTGCAGGAATCCTCCCACGAACTCGCAGGTAAGTACGCCATTTCCTTTTTCATAAATCATGACGTCGTCCTTGTCCAATGTATGGCTCCTGTGGGATTTCCCATCCACTCGTTTGTCTTCTTTGGTCTAGATGTTATTTATCTTAGCATCCTCGCCACCCTCACGGTATGCCAGGCTTTTGTTAAGAGTAACCTGGATCTCTCTTTTCCCTAGCTCTGAGTCCTACTTCCTGGCTTTCGAGACTCCCTTCTCCCCCATCCTCAGAGCCTGGTTTGGCCCCACGCTTCTTCACATCCCCCTGAATTCTTACCCTACTAATCCTTAGAACTACTGTGTTCCTTTGTTTTCTACATCGTTCTCTAACTTCTTGCTCTTTATATGATCTTCTATGCCCCTACAAGTCGTCCCTTCGTGTTCGCAGGCTAGCCTCTCCTTCTGCTCGAATTTCCTTCTTTGCTCCATGCAGAACCCTCAAGAGACATTCAGGTTTGGCCACTCCTCAGGAAACAACGAAATGCAGCAAGCAACTATAGCTCAGGAGGACTCGGGAAGATGGCCATAGGATGAATAGGAAGTAGATTGTGGTGGTTGCAGCAGTCTAAGAGTCCAAATGTGTGCAATGAGTGCCAATCATGCCTTCGAGCTGGAGACCTTATCCCAGCACTGATTTCAGATAAGCAATATTCAATATGAAAGTGATGCCCAACACAGCCAAATTGAAACCAACCGCTTGAACATTGAGATGTTGCAACAAAGATTGGATTAGCTAGATGACTCTCAGGCTCCCCCGACCAACTCAGAAGACCAACAGGGTTACTCAAGGAACGTCCAATCGAACTCAATCAACCAAGTTCTAGACCTGAACAAACCCCTCCCAGAATTCAGGGTGAACATGCAACAAACAAAAGTGGAAAAGGGTAATTAAGCTGAAATCTTTGTATGTTTTTCCGAATAATATATATCAGTGGCTCCTTTTGCCGAATATATCTAGGAAATTCAACATACATAAATTTTGAAAATCATGGGGGATGCTACTTACTATATGACAATCCCTGCTTTTGTAATCAACTCTCCTTGAGAGGCAAATCGACACAGTCTGTGAGGACCTTTTTTTTGTAACACCAGTGGATTCATCCACACAGTTAATATAATTTCTCCAGTTTTTGTTAAAATAAAATAAAATTAATGAATAATGTACTAACTTGGGATAATCTATAAAAACAAGCTAAATAGGGGCTTGGAATATGTATTCTATGTAGGGAAGATGAGGAGATTGTAACACATTTGGTCATAAAATGCACTTATGTCAAGCAATTGTGGGAAAAAGTGGATGAGTTCATAGGTTTAAAAGATGTTTGGGTGGGAGATTTTGTAGAGAAATGCATAAGAAGTACTACAAGATATTGTGAAAAGTAATACAGAACAAACGTACATTTAGACCATGACTCATCATATGCAAAGATAAATGTGCTTTGGACATTATTCATGAAACTCAAGGCATTCAGATACATTTCCATACACAAAGGATGAATCTTTCTCAGGATGCATTCACAACAAAACAAAGGTGAGTCATTCGTTCAGATCTCCTTTCTCTCTCCTATTTACGCACATAATATCTCTAAACATAAGCATTATCACAAAGACAAACTGCAGCTCTAACTTTTCTACAACTCACATACAATCCTCTACTGAAAGAATCACTACTAATGAACAAAAACCCAACCCTTTCATATTCTCATGCATCCCCCATATCTCCCACGGAGCGTGGAAATCATAAAAACCTTACCAGCTCACCCATGACCTCGACCATGATCAATCAATTCATTACAAAAATGGTTACAATCATTGAATATCTTCTAAGATCCAACCTGCATGTGGTTTCTTTGAGTCCTTGTGTGTAATACAAAACTAGGTTGGTGTGCACAGTATATCCTTGCATGGTGCAGACGCTGAACTTGGAACCGTGAGGTGCATATTCTTGGGTGTGCACACAATGCTGACTTTTGGCACATGTGTAGTCTCTTCAAAACCTTAGGGTGTGAATAGTCCATATGGAGAAATAAAATCCTTCTAGGTTAATTTTAGACTTCAAGGCTTGGCCAAAAAAATCCATGTTAATTTAGGAGGTGTTCTAAACTTAACAATGAACAATGGAAAATTATTGGCAAGCAATCCAAAACAAGATACTGTAGTTGATTATTTCTCTTAGATGTATGAAGATCCAGGACTTTGTGAAGTGGAATCTAATATGTTGGTTCCAACATCAAAGAATTATAGAAGTTGAATGAATGGGGTTTCAAAAAGGTTAGATAAGGTTTTGGCAAAAGAGAAAAATTTGGAGGCTAGAAGGTTGAAATCATGGAGAGGATAAGGATCGTCTTCAAATCACCTCTCTATTCTATGTCAAAGAAAAAAACATGACTATAAACCTTAGAGACCCTTTAAATTCAATCATACATGGCTCAAATAAGGATTTAGAAATATGGTTACATAGAATTGGAGGAAGTTTGAGACAAACTCAAGAGAAACAACTCAAAAATAAAAAAGGCCAATGGACAAAGAAAAGGCCAATGAAGCTCAAAAAGAGTTAACAAAAATTGAGGTACATATTATGTTATTGTTTGAAAGCAATAAAAGAGGTATCTTTATAGAGAAAGAGAGCATAAAACTAAAACTTTTAAGAGAAAGGGAAAGTTATAGAGCAAGAATTGGAGTGGAGATTGAAAAGTAGGGCTATTTGGTTGACAAAAGGTAATGAAAACACTAAATTCTTTCAAAATTGAAGTGGAGTGGAGATTGAAAAATTGGGCTATTTGGTTGACAAAAGGCAACAAAAACACTAAATTCTTTCAAAATTATGCTAAACATTGTAAGAATATAAATATTATATGGAAGATAAAGGAACATGGGGCATTCTAAGGCTAGAACTTTCTTATAAATAACAATGTTGATGATTAAAATGGCAACGAGGATTTTGCCCACAAAGTATTGCTAAAAGCCTATTATTATAAGCTAATTATATATATATAATACTAGTAGGTGGGACCTCCTTGTAGATTGGAGGATCATATGAGTTTCTTATTTGATATTTATATTTATTGATGATGAAATCTTAGTTTTATTTGCGACATAATGGCAGATGGATAATGCATGCTATGTGTGGGTTTCGTTACTCTAAAATATCAATTCCATGTCATGATGGCTTATGTGAATTGTTATTACAATGTTATTGGTGCCATGACCTATTACATGTTACACCTGCCAAAACACTTGTTAGTCATGACAAAAGATAAAAGAAATATGGAAAAATCTAAGGGGAATAAACTAAACTATGCAATACTATGCTAGACTATATGTATTGGAAAATTAAAAGGGTTGATGTTAGTCCTAACTAGCAATGTTAGTGGATGTTAGTGGCTATACGATATATTGAGTCATATGAAGGCACATTTGATATGCGTTGTGGTATGTTTTGCAATGGTTAATGTGATATAGGGTGGCACACTTGGCAAGTAATGGATGTTAGTTTCGATGCATGGATTAATTGATGGTTGGATGGTGTGTACTAAGTAATTGAATAAGTGGAGGATGGAAGCGATGTGCATTTACTGCACATCACTCCATACCTCTCCTAATGGTCGTCATCCTAGTTTGGCTATTATTCAATTGTTGTTCGTTGTGGTTAAGCTCTGATTTTCAAGCAAGGAAAGAACTACTCGACCAAGCTCACGTTTTTAAGGCTTTTTTGTTACAGATATGTATTTTCCGCCATCCATGAACTCGCTCTGGTTATGAAATAGATATTGGCTTGTGATCCAAAATCGGATCCAGAAGCCTGACAGGGCTTGAAAAATGCTCAAAAATAAAGTGCTCAGAATCCAATGAAACCAACGCCATTGTGTTCGTCTCGTCTTCCTGATTCCGACGTTATATTTACTTTGTCAAACGGGCTCCGTATGCAAAAGTTATCGTGTTCTGATCGGAAGCCCAAACAGGTAAAAAGTCAAAGGTCAACTGGTCAAAAAGTCAATGATGATGACATCATCATGTTGAATGTGCAGGAGATGACGTGGCACTCTCTGGCTGATGGTGATTGGGCAGGTTCGCTGACAAGGAAGACATGTGGCAGGCAACTGGACCAGTCAATAACTGACAAGTGGCATTAATCCGTCAAATGGGGAGATGCCACGTGGCTCAGTCATGCGCAACCACGTGGCACCCAGTCATCAGTTGAAGTGGCATGTTTCAAAAAAAAAAAATTGGGGTCCATGGGATTTGAACCCATGACCACCACCAAGCCCAACACCTTAAGAAATGGTCTTTTGCCAATACTCCAAATGATTGCTTATGATATAAAACCTACAATATGAAATATATTGCAAAGTATTGTATGTAGGGCGGAAAGGGGTTGGGGGCTTAGCCCCAGCCCATGGTTCAACCTGTGGTCTATATGACCAACCACTCAAAGAGGGCACGGGCGCATAGCGCGCAAGGATAAAATTGTTAGCCATTGGGTCCTATGGTTGCGCCGAGAACCGGGAGCTAGCGCCAAATGGAGAGGGGCCAGCGCTTAGCCCTTTGGACTAGCGCTTGGCCATATGAATCCATGTGACCCTGCCAAGGGGGCGCGCGCGGACGAAGGGGGATTATGCCCAATTATAGTTATAAAGTGGGTTTTATAACTAATTTTTGGTTTTTAATTGTAATTAAGCCTATTTTTAATGGTTTTTCTCCATTTTTGGGGAATATTGGGCATTTTTTGGAGCCTAATTTTTGGGAGGAAGTTGGAGATGAGTAACCAACTTCCCATCTATATAACCCAGGCTTGTTTGAGGCCATAAAGGGAATTCAGAGCAGAATAATGCTGCGGAGAAGCCAAGCCAAAGCCATTTTGAGGCAGAGAAGCTTTTGAGGAGGAGACGTTGTCGGACCATTTCTGGGAGCTCCGGACGTCCGTTTTGCGTGCCATTTTCTTTGCATGGTTCTAGAGATCTGGAAGAACATGAATATATTAGTCTTGTAGCCATTTGGCATTGCAGTGATGTAATTTTGATCTTTTGAACAGAAATAAAGAAGCCTCCCCCATAGAGAAAAAGGCCCGGAGACGTAGGCAAAGTTGTGTCGAACTCTGTTATCAATCTGCGTGTTATGGTTTGTTGTCTATTATTTCATTTCAGATATGCATATGTGTATATGGCTGTAATAATTCCTCTTATTTCCTCATTCTTCACTAAGTTTTCTCAAATGGTTAATTAACGCATGCAAAATTAAAACTCAACCATAGTTGTTAAAAGATCCGACGGATCAAGTGGTATCAGAGCTAGTTGACGTTTGGATTTGAGTTTTGCATGTTAACCGGGGAAAAGCTACATCATGGTGAAGGCGAGCTTGTTGCAGAGAATCCATTAATTGGATTGAGAAAAAGAGCTTCTCACAGCGAGAAGATGGCATCGGAAGAAGGGATTTCTCAAGATGAGAAAGAATTCCGGAAAACATTCCTTGCTATGTCGGAGATGGTGAAAGTATTGTACGAAGATTACTTGGAACAGAAGTGACCAGTTTTGGGTGATTTTTCAAAGGGCAGAAGTGAAGAGGAAGAGGACCATCCTCAGATTCCTCCTTCACCTCCATCAACACCTCCTTCTTCTCCTTCTCCTTCAAGTTCAAGTTCTAAATCTAGTGGAAAGAAAAATGTTCATAAGAATAAACATGAAATGCCATTGTTAAAACTTGATGTAAAATTTGAGTTGCCCATATATGATGGTGAAGTAAATGAAGAAAAACTTGATAACTGGATCAGGCGGATGGAGGTATACTGCAGTGTGCAACATATCAAGGATGAGGCCACACAAATCAAGTTGGCATCTTTGAGACTTGCAGGTACAGCTCTTATCTGGTGGCAAAGCAAGCTGCAAAAAGGAACACAAAATGTGGGTAATGTATTTCCATCATGGAAGGATTTCATTTCTGCACTTAGGAAACAATTATATCCTTTGGGTTATAAAGAAAAAGCAATAATTGAATGGTAATCTTTAAAACTAAGAAAATGACAAACAGTGCAAGAATACACCGATGGATTTCAAAAAATGGCATTAATGTTAGACATTCCTTTGCAAACACAAGAAACCCTTATGAAGTATATAGGAGGTTTGCCTGCGCATATTAGAAACATTGTTTTCATGTTTGGACCCACT
>ML787621.1:1031543-1045035 GCA_009831015.1 Picea engelmannii
CCCCCCTCAGTATTCCAACATCTATCAGTGCATTTCTCTTGTACAAAAAAAATGATGGAAGGTACCAAATCTGACAAAGGAAAAGGAAAGTTTAAGGGGATTATATTTCCAATTGCTTTGAAGGATGGTATAAAGATAAAACAATATCAAAGCACAAGCCATTTGTAAATGTGTTGAACCTGAACAAAATATATCTAGCTAGAAAATACCACACACATTTGCAAAGAGAAATTGAGAAAGAAGAAGCAAGAGAGAAAGAATGGAAGGATTCTCATTAACCATAATGAATAATGAATAATTTACACATTATATACTCTGTATAACTCAATCAATGCACACTGTAGGAGAAACAATGCGCCATAGTGGTGGTCTAGAGTGATATGGACACACACCAATAGTGATGGGAGCGAGCTGCCATATAGTCTAGTCTCTCAGGTAGTTACGGGAGTGAACTGCCACCTAGTTGAGTTAACTAGTCAACTAGTCTTCAGTTAACTGACTGAAACAAAGTGTTGTGAGAAGTAGATCAAGGAATCAAGGGTAATGCACAAGTATGGTGATGAAACCAAGTCTAATGTGCATTAGCATGGTGATGATCCTAATGTTGCATGGTGATGATCCCAATGTTGCATGGTGACAAAACCAATGCAGCATCTAGATTCAACTCAACTAGTCAAACTGAAGTGTCAACTGAAGAGAATACTCTCCAGGTGGAATATTCTCTCCTAAAATATAGGATACCGAATAATGACTAATAAACAAGGAAAAACCTTAAGAAAAAAAAATCCTAGGTGTGTGTGAAGTAACTCCAACACACCCCCTGAACATCACTATGGTGAAAATAAAGAATGGGTCCCGACAACGAGGCCATGTTAGGTACCCAAATACAAAAGACACACTGAAAATAAAGTGAGGAAAGAGGGAAAACCTCATGGGAAAACCGCCCTGTCAAGGTACAATGTATGTAAAAAGAAGAACTGACAGTTGTTAGGCAAATGTGTCTTTCACTCCAAGACGAATTTGCAAAGAATGGAACTTCTGCTTAGTGAAGATGTTTGTCGTCTATTCTGATGAAGGAAAAAACTGTAGGTCGATGATCCCCTCATGTAATAAGTCATGGATGTAGTGCATTTGGATCTCGATGTCCTTTTTCCACTGCCTCTGAACTGGATCTCTACAAAACTTCAGAGTGCTCTGGTTGTCACACCAGATGACGATCGACCGATGAAACTGAATGCCCAACTCAATGAGAAAATGTTGTAGCCACATAGCCTGAATGCTTATGTTAACTACCCCTTTGTACTCTGCCTTGGATGAAGATAGAGCAATGGAATATTGCTTCTTGCTCGACCAACAAATAGGTCTGGAACCAAAACTGAGTGAGTAACCAGATGTGGACTTACGATTAGTGTTATCGCCAGCCTAGTCAAAATTAATAAACCCGATGAGATATAATGTAGAGTTTGTTTCATAATGAATCATAAAAGTTATGGTGCCCTGTACGTATCGAAGGATATGCTTTGCATCCTTCCAATGTAGCTCATGCGGCTTCTGCATGAACCTAGAAACTGTGCCAACTGCATAGGAGAGGTCTGGTCTGGAGTGTGTGAGATACAATAAGCTACCCACTAGTTGTTTGTACAATGTGATGTCAACCAATGGAGTGTCCCCACCATCCTCAAGTTTGACTCATGGTAGGAAAGGAGTCGGAGCAGTCTTGCAGTCTGTCATGTGAAATCTCTCAAGGAGATCTTGTGCATACTTGGCCTGAGACAGTTTGATGCCTGATGCATCCTGACTAATCTCAAGTCCAATGAATAAGTGTAGTGGACCCATGTCCATCATCAAAAACATGTCATGTAGAATCCTCTTGACTGCAACAATCGTTGAATTCGAGCAACCGGTGATCAACAAATCATCAACATACAGAATGAAGAGTAGAAGTGAATCAATCGTCCTGAGCATGTAGACATTTGGGTCTGATTTACAATGTACAAATTTCTGTGACAGAAGGTATAAGGCCATCTTGGCATACCATGCCCTCGGAGCTTTCTTGAGGCCATAAAGGGACTTCTTCAATCGACAGACTAAAGATGAGTCCTGCATAAATCCCTGGGGCTACTCCATATAGATCTCCTTAGAGAGATCATCATGAAGAAATGCATTATTCACGTCCATCTGATGGACTTCCCATACCTTGGTTGCTGCAATGGAAAATGCTAACCGTATGGAATCCATCTTCGCTACTGGAGCAAAGGTCTACTCATAGTCAATAACATGCACCTGTTGAAATCCTTTGGCAACAAACCTGGCTTTGTATCTGCTAATATGTCCATATGTTGCACTCTTGGTCTTGTAGACTCATCTGCATATGACAAGTTTCTTTCCAAAAGGAAGGGGAACCAGATCCCAAGTCTGGTTCTCGAGAATGGATTTGTACTCCTCCTGCATGGCAGATTCCCAAAATGGATTTCCAACGGCCTCGCCATAAGACTGTGGATCTAAAGACTGAACCAAGAAAAGATGCCTGGAGGGAAATGGTTTAGTGTAAGTGAATGCAATAGGAAGCTCCTCGAAATCAGATCGAGTTCTCCTAGTATCGACTGGATCACCAACAAGATCCCCTACATCCTGAATAATAGTTTTTTCCCACTTGGGCCTCTGCTTTGGATCTGCATCTGCATCTAGATGCTCTGACTCTACATCTGACTGTACTGACTTTGTATTTGAATCATCTGAGTCCTATGAATCAGAATTCTCATCTGGAGAAGAGTAGGCATGTGCATGCTCATCATATCAAACAGGTGGAAGAATGAAGGTGTATGCATGCGACTGCTAAGGTACATGTGAGACACTTTCCTTGAATTGGAAACTTCGCTCAATGATGAGTCGGTCCGAGGAAAGATCAATAGGTCTATATCCCTTCACACTATCGAGGTATCCAACAAAAATACACTCAGTGATCTGTGGATCAAGTTTCTTCCTCTTTTCAAAGGGAATTTGAGCCCATGCACGTGAATCGAAAATACAAAAGTGAGTCACTTCTGGTTTGAGGCTGCTCCAAGCCTCGTAGAGGGTCTTATCCTTGATAGATCTATGGGGAGATCTGTTTTGGATGTATGTTGCACAATTAAGTGCTTTGGCCCATATTCTTTGTGGTAGTGACTTTGAATGCAACATGTAAGATGCCATCTCTTTTAGAGATATGTTTTTCCGCTCAACAACTCTGTTTTGCTGCGGAGTATAGGAAACTGTGTGCTGCAATTGAATCCCTGCCTCATGAAAAAGATTCTAGATCTCATGATTGACATACTCTCCCCCATTATCAGTTCGGAGGACTTTGATTTTCTTTCCGGACTATGTCTCAACCAGGGATTTGAAATCTTTGAGGTGTTGAAAGACCTCAGATTTTTTCCTGAGAAAGTAAATCCATGTGAAACGTGAGAAATCATCAACAAAAATGAGAACAAACCTCACTTTGCTGATAGATGGAAGCGGAAAAGGACCCATGAGGTCACTATGGATCAGATACAAAGGTGCATAAGCTCTCTGAGACTTTCCTTTGTTGAATTTGTCTTGAGGGTGTTTTCCAAGAACACATCCCTCACATACTCCCTTGGAGAAATGGATGTCTGGTAGACCATCAACCAATCTTTGCTTGCTAAGATGTTGCATATATCTGAAATTCAAATTTCCAAAACTTTTGTCCCATACACTACTACTTTCATCAGCATGGGTAAGCAGTAAAGCAGAATATGGTTCAATAAATTCAGAAAATGTATACAATCTAGATTGATGATTTATCTCACCGATAGAAACCCTGGAGTTGGTTTGCATGTCATAGATGTCCACTGCATTTGGCATGAATATGAATTTCTTTCTGGTGCTGTAATTCGTCATCTGATACACAGAGAGAAGGTTGACGAGAAGTTTGGGAACGTGCAACACATTCTCGAAGCTTTCGTTGGTGAGTTCAATCCTTCCTTTGTTGGTGAGTTTGACTGGAGAGTTGTCCCCCATCATAATAGGAGGAACTTTGCATGCATCCAATGAAGAATAGACTGCTTTTTTGGCAGCCATGTGATGTGATGCTCCTGAATCTACGATCCAAGCATTGAGAGAGGAGTTGATGGCAATCCAGGCATGGCTAGAATTTCCTTTCTTGGGATTCTCATATTTTGGCTTCTTCTTCTTGGCACCCTGGGGGATGTGATCTCCAAGGTTGTTTTACTGAAGTATTTGAGTCATTAGATCTATTTTTTTCTGCATGTGTGCGGATTCTAGATGGAATCTTTTATGGCAATATGAGCATTTCTCCCCTTTGCTTCCCTTCCCCCCTTTGGATCTGGAGGCTTCAGTGAACGGTTTTGTGTACCCTTCCTTCTTCGTATGTGCATGCGATTTCCTTTTTTCTTTATCTTTAGATTTCTCATATTGATGGTTTCCATATTGCACAGTAAGTGCATGCGCCTTTGGGCCTTTGATTTTGGCCATGTTGATGAGCTTGGTTTGCTCTTGTGTGAGGGATTCGATAAAGTCCTCAAGAGAAGGCATCTTCCAGGTGGCTCCAGAGGCAAATCTGACTGAAAGGAATGTAGACACAAACACAAATAATTTAGGACCAAGTTTGGAGAGAATGGTGAGAACCATTTGTTTCTCCTCCTTATGTTTATCAACCCTGCAAGCTTTGAGTTGCGACAATAAATCCTTGAATTTTGTAAAGAAATCTTGAATATTGTCGAAGCTTTTTGGATCCAATGTGAGCAATTCCACCTCCAGCATGTGTCCCCTCATCTCATCATGTTTTCCAAAGATCCCTTCCCAGGTGGTCCAAGCTTCATTGGGAGTCTTACAGGAAGATATGTGAAAAAGGAGATCAAGAGAAATAAGACTGCAAATTGTTTTGAATGCTTCATCCATTCGATTTAAATACTTGGATTTTTCTATGGTTGATGTCGGTTCTGTATCTGTATTCAATTTTAACCTGTACAATCCTCTGGTTCGGAGATGAATCATTATTCTCTCCTTCCATGCAAAGTAGTTGTAAGGTGTAAGAATGAATTCTTTTGGGAAATTCATCTTTTCGTTGTCTTCAATCTTTTGTACCTGCAAAAAAATTGGTGTAGTTTTTGCTTAGCAGTCCGTCAACTCTGATACCATGTAAATGTGTTGAACCTGCATAGAATAGATATATATAGAAAATACCACACACATTTGCAGAGAGAAATTGAGAAAGAAGAAGCAAGAGAGAAAGAATGGAAGAATTCACATTAACCGTAATGAATAATGAATAATTTACACATGATATACTTTGTATAACTCAATCAATGTGTGCTAGAGGAGAACCAATGCACCATAGTGGTGGTCTAGAGTGATCTGGACAAACACCAACAGTTACGGGAGTGAACTTCCACCTAGTCTAGTCTCTCAGGCAGTTACGGGAGTGAAGCACCACCTAGTTGTGTTAACTAGTCAACTAGTCTTCAGTTAACTAACTGAAACAAAGTGTAGTGAGGAGTAGATCAAGGAATCAAGGGTAATTCTCCAGTCTGGTGATGAAACCAAGGCTACTTCTCATTAGCATGGTGATGATCACAATGTTGCATGGTGACAAAACCAATGCAACATCTAGATTCAACTCAACTAGTCAAATTGAAGTGTCAATTGAAGAGAATATTCTCCAGGTGGAATAATCTCTCCTAAAATATAGGAGACTAGATAATGACTAATAATGACTAATAAACAAGGAAAAACCTTAGGAAAAAGAAATCATAGGTGTGTGTGAAGTAACTCCAACGCCATTTCCATGCACTATTGCTTGGGCACTATGGATAGCAAGAAATGAAATGATTTTCCATTTTAAGTGATAAAGTTATGCTTATGAAGGAATTGTGTAACCATAAATAGTAAACCTAGAGGTTTGTGGCCCAGGGGACACCCTATTCTTAATAGAAAATCCAATAATTTCTTTTAAATCCATTGTGGAGAAAGGAACAAATAACACTATTGAATTGCATGATCTATGCTTACTGCTCAAAATTGCATCAAAAAGAGGTATTGACAAATAACACTATTGAATTGTATGATCTATGATTCCAGCTCAAAATTTCATCAGAAAAAGGTATTCCCAATCTTGAGATCTTGGGGGATTCCAAGCTCAATATTCACTTGGGAAAAGAGGATGCTTGTTGCTCAAAATTGCATCAAAAAGAGGTATTCCCAATCTTAAGATCTTGGGGGATTCCAAGCTCAATATTCACTTGGGAAAAGAGGAAAATAAGATGGAAAGAAAGTGGTATTCCCAATCTTCATATCTTGGGGGATTCCAAGCTATTAACTTGGGAAAAGAGGAAAAATAATATGGGAAACTATTGATCATCCCCATCATGGAAGGAATTGAAGGGGTAAGGAACACATTTGTAAATGTTACCTTCCACCATATGCAGATAAGCTCTTTAAAGAGGCTCCACTTCTACAAGAGGGTTTTTTATATGAAAATGAATCAAATGAGGAAGCAATTCTCTAAGAAAAGGTTCATCCCCTTATTCGTTATCAGTTGAATCAAGGAAAATCCTACATATATGATGAAGTTATGAATTCAGAAGTTGGCTCTAGGCTGGCTAGTTCTCCTTGTTGTTTTTAGGCCTTGCACTTTAAGCCATCAACCACTAGATCAGAGTAATATCAAATATATATAGGATGTCATTTCGTTAGGTTTTTATTTTCGTTGATGTTGAAGACACCTAATTACGTAAATTTTGATTTCTCCTTGAAATATCAAATATCAAATTTTCTTCTTTAAATAAAAACCTAGAAAAAATTATGTAATTTATCCAAATTCAGAATTTCTTACCATCTCTCTAGATTATCCATAATGATTTATGATTAGTTTTCAATTTCGTTGGGTTATTATTTTTGTTGATGTTGAAGACACCTAATTATATAAATTTTGATTTCTCCTTGAAATATCAAATATAAAATTTTGTTCTTAAATAAAAACCTAGAAAAAATATATAATTTATCCAAATTCATAATTTCTTACCATCTCGCTATATTATCCATAATGATTTATGTTGGACACACAAATGGATAAAGTGTGAAGCACATATTTTATTAAATATATGATACATATATATACAATGATTATGACCCTTTGGTTCGTCTTCCAAGGGTCTCTTGGACTCCAATGACCGTTAACTTACTTTATGTTTCATATTCTTTCTCCATATGGATTAGGTTTCCAACATTCCCCCCCTTAATCTGAAAGGGTATATGTGAGCCTAAGGTGAGAGTTGATATCTGAAAGTGGGCAACTCAAATCTCAAAGTGTGTCATTGCTGACAGCTGAATGTGCTCTCTGAATTTGGTGGTTTTGGGATGACCACAAACCGAATGGCTAGCAGAAGTGGATGTCTTCTATTAAATGGTGATGGTAGTTTAAGGAAGACCAAAAACTAATCTGGTGGTTTAAGGACGACCACAAACTTTGGAACCGTGCTCTAGGCTCAATGGTTCCCTGAACATTTCCTAAGTTAGCTAGAATATGGAAGTTTATTATGTCTTCTACTAATTGGAAGTGCTCTCGATGTTGAAAATTTAAAGATGACCATAAACTGTGATGTGGAAGAAGCTAAAAGTATTCTACCAAGTGGAGGTTTAAGGGAAACCACAAATTATTGTCTAGCAAAAGTTGTAGGTCTTCTACTAAGTGGTGGTTTAAGGAAAACCACAAAGCAATCACACTCACTTGTTATTGCTCGATTGATAATACTTCGAAACTGGAAGCCCAAATGTCATTCGTTGATGTTGTTCCCCCCTGTCAGGTACAAAGTGAGAAGATGAAAATTGTTTCACTGTAAAACGCCTCAATACTCGAGACTGGATTCGTCGGTATCATTGACATATCTTCTTGACTATTGATGACCATCGCCAAGAAAAAATCCACCCATAGTGTTTATTTACTCTTGCAGTTGTCTTGTGTTTAAAAGACCTATCTAAAGTGTGATTGTGTTGTCCACAATGTTCGCAAGGATGAAGATCGAAACACAGATCTTCCATGTGGCCAACTCACTGACAATGTTGGCATTTCTGAATCTACTCTTCAACTAGAGAAGGTGAATTTGAAATTTCTTGTAGCAATCCAACACTCCGGAACCGGATTGGCTTGTTGTAATCTGGATTATGAAAGGTGACATCCTTTTCATATATGATACATATTACATGCTTGTTCTTCGTGATTTCTGCCCAAGGTCTAATGATCCTCTTAGAAAGAGGAAGTTGATATTTATCTCTACTTGAATCTGGAGCTAGCTCACTAAGTGGCTACTGCGCTAGTTGTTGGTTTGAATAGGAAACATCATCTTCATCATCTTTGAAAAGAGGGTTTTGAACAAGAACTAGTTCATAATGTTGTTGCAGATTCTGTCACTCAAGTGCATCATGAAGAAGACGAGTATGAGTTTGCAGCAGTGTTGCTTTGACTTGCATAACTTGCAAGCAGGTCACAACAGACTGCAAAGTAGTTTTGCCAATGGTGATTGTATTATCCACAGAAGAGAGGACTAGAGTGTTCAATAACTCTAATAGTTCCTCAACTCGATCCATATAGACAGAATTAGACGTCACAGATTTTCTTACAAATCCACCCTTGAACAATTAAACTCAAAAATACAAACTCAAATGTGCAGACTTAGCAAATGAAAGGTGTCGACTTCTATCCACAGCTTTCCCTTCTGTAAAGAACATTGGTATTTGATACTCTTTGCCATCAATCAAGCTCCTTGCAAGCTATTCTAATTTGTTGTCAAAAACACCAAGTACGGTGCATATGGAGCTCAAAAGAACATACTCACCTATTTGGAAAATACTCATCATCACATGCTTTGAATACGACTGGAGTATATTATTAAAAGTTGGTTGAGAGCAACTCTACTAGTAGAATTCGTTATGATGCAATTCACCATTGCGATGTGGCATCCCATTCGATTGAAGATTGCAACAAAGATGATATATCCTTGTGTGTATTGTAACAGAGTTCATCCCAAGAATTGCACATACCAAGCAAGTTCCAAAACCTCAACAACGAGATCTTTAAGAACAATAGCAAGGTACAAAGGAGCACTGGCCTCTACACAGACCAACCAATCTTAAGTAAAAATGAGAAGCAATTTTATCTTATACTCTAATATGGAAATGAGGTCGATTGGAAAACCAAAGTTTGTTCTTTATTCGTCAAGTGAGCAGTCGGCATGATCATCATTCAGAAGCAGCGTTGTTATTCAAGCTTTCTTCTTGGTGAAAAAGTTATTCGACGACCCCTTTTCAATGCTCAGATCTGTACCCTCGCTCCAACGATAGGACGAGTCACTTTTGGTGTTGGATGATCATAATCCGTTAGGGTTTTGTAGAGCTCAAATCGGCGGAGTCCGCGTGGAGATAACGTATTAAACCTCCAATCATCAAGACCCAAATAGTATCAAAATTACCAAAACAAATTGATAAGAAATATTTCTTGTTGACCAGTCGCATATCACAGTCGGATCATAGCAACAATTCAACCAAAAGGCAGAAAAAACATGGAAGCTACCATGCATCCATTCATTTTTCTATTAAAAATTGTGAACTACAATATGTTGATCATGGGAGGCCCGATGTGACATACCCGAACATCCTCGCGTGCTTTAATTCATAAAAATTGCATGCTTTGATTCAGTCGAACAATTAACAATTGAGCTCCATTAATTGGAGTCGTTCACCACCTGCAGTGATCCACACGAACCCCATGACCTCATGCACTAGATTCACAGTCCTCTTGCAGACTTCACATAGCGTAGATTTAAACAGAGGGGTCCTTTCTGGGTTTGAGATGGCAGTGGCATGGGTAAATGATTGTGAGCTTTGGATCCAATGTTAGAATCATACCAGGGATGAAATCATTGATAGCTATATTAAAACCCTTGCCCTGGTCGTTGGAAGTGAGAATGAAGAGTTGTTTGATCAATAAGCCTGGCACTGGAAATGTAGAGAGACAAGGTCTTGACGGTGTTGAGAATGGAATTCGGGGTTAAAGAAACACCTGCCACGCTCAGCGTGGGACGCTTTGAAACGGTCACCCACAAAATAACCGCTTAGGTCTAAGTTGACTAGCAAGCAGAGGAGCCCAGAGAATATTCAGAGAGGACAGGCCTGCACAAGGACGTTTCTGCACACAGGAGGAAAGGAAACGCAGAAATGTTATGAACAACTACCATAGGCCCGAAGAGCTATATTGTTCTGATACCGCTGTTGGACACACGAATGGATAAAGTGTGATTAGGCCCCTTTGGTTCATCTTCCAAGGGTCTCTTGGACTCCAATGACCGTTACACTTTACTTTTCATATTCCTTCTTCTCCACATGGATTAGGTTTTCAACAATTTAAAATTAGTTTTCAACTAAATAGTTGCATAGAATGTAATTAACCACTAATTAATAATCACACTTAGCTAAATAATCTAATCTTGAGTAACTAATTGCTTAATTAATGGTCATTCATTATGAGAGGGAAATATGAGGACCGAAATATCTCTAGCATAGGTTCATCTTAACCTAGTAATAGAGATGGATTAAAGAGATATGCTTAATATGAATCTATGCTAATTCTTTTTACTATTAACATTACACACATGAAGCTACATATCTCTTCCTCCTAGGTTTTAAGAGGACTAGAACATCTAGCTTCTCTCAATGCAACCAACCAAATAAAATATTATAACTAGCACTGTAATCGCTAGAGCAATCAATTGTTTGAGAATTTGCATGCCATTTCAAAATGAACGGAAAATACATCTCAATTTTACAGGACATTAAGTCCTACATGAATATGCTCAGGTCAAGTCACATACAGAAAGAGTGAGACCTGTAGTCCATTGTAATTCATGATGTGTAGATATGCAAGACAAAGAATTTGATACTTCTTTCGTCATGTCATGTGATTTGTAGAACAAAGAATGCACTACCTGTAGTATTTGTTCAAGTGGGCACAAAGCATCAATTCCACTCTAATGTAAACAACCGTAGAGTAGTGCCACAAAAAAAATCAATGGCTACAATAAATTCTTATGGTAATGCCATTGCATAGCAATTTGCACTATACCTATTTTTCATGCCACATAACAGTGAACAAGCAACCATACAAGTGGCAAAGAGGCATGCATGAATCTGAGCATTGAGCATATCAAAGTCTGGATGTACATGAACTTGCAGAAGGACATCCCCTAGTTTGTTGTGTGTTATAGGAATTGCAACTTTGACACTTGTGGGCAACAATGTGAAAATTGACTTCAGAGGTTACTCCACAGTCATTGCATAGGATCCAAACCTGCTTAGAGGACCGATGAGAAAGGATGAGGCATTTTCTCTTACGCTACTAATGGGATTTAAAATGTTCCTACAAATCATACCACATGAACATCATGAATATTATCATTTTGTTCTGGTAAGCTTCAGGCACTAGTGTGGCAACAATCTCCATGACGAAAGAAAGTTATCGGAATCCACTCAAGAAACTTAAAAATGCAATTTCCTTTAGACGAAAGCAAGTTTCCAATTTGACAAATCAAAATTAACAAAAACACATATAATAAGCTATTCTCTATAGAACCCATTGCAAGATGACTACAATATGTTCATCTTGTCATCTACCACAATGATATAACCAAAAAAAATACCTCTTGGTCAAGTTTCTCTCACACTTTGGACATATCACAAACATATTTGGAGCACACTGGACAAGAAAATCTGCAAAATACAAATAAACATATTAGAATGGAAAGACATTTAAAATCAAATTAAAGTTGCAACAAGTTGTGACCACAGATCGTCAAAGAAGGTACCATCAATGGGCATATCAAGGCAAACATATGTAGTGGTGTAAAAGTATAGATAGCTAAGACTAGAAACGAGTATAATCTAAAATTATAAAAGACTTGAAAATCTCAAGAGGTTGTGAGCCACAACACAAAACAGGCCACATATGAAACTTACCAAAGATGCTCATGAATCTCTTTTAAGAAATGCATGTGAATAGTGTGACCACAAGGCAATACATTTATGCCCTTTATAGAGTCGAGCAAATAATGTAGAGGAGTCAACGAACGAAGGTTTAGATTTCCAAATAAATTCTATCTAGATTAAGCTTTAAAAATAAAACTACAATTAATACACTATACAAATAAGGGTGACCTACCTCAAAGAACACAAGACAATTGTGGTGCATTGATTTTTCCACACAAGGGTGGCAATCCTTCAAGAGGATAGAGTAGCAACATCTTAGAAAAACATACATGGACAAATAAATTATTCTCACACTACAATAAATCAGAGGGGAAAGAAGTGGTGATAAATTGAGAAGTCATACAAAAAAACATACCACATTTATAACAGTGGAAAAAATTATCCTTTCCGTCGGTTCTGAAAACCAACACAACGAGCTAAAGTCAACTGCAAGAAATACATCTAAATACATTTCACATTAGTATGAAGATTACTTTTTAGAAGAGCAAGGGATATCAAATGCAAAAGAGAAAAACATACTTGCAAATACCACATCCATCACAGTGGTATTGTTGTTTGAATCCTAGAAAACCAAAGTGGCAAGTGCAATTAGCACCAAAAGAAAATATATCCAATTCCATCTTTTCATAATTTTGTTGAGATTTTCAAATTAGACAAAAGTTATTATTTCCTTTCTCTTGCATTTGGCACTCTTACATGAAACCTTTTTGGTTGAACATGGTATGAGATAGTAAACTCTTTGTTTCTATGAACCAGGATTATTAAACCTGAAAAAGGCATTAAGAAAGTACATCATCATCAAAGAAATTACATTTTTCACAAAAATACTTTCCCATACGAACACCACAAGTAACACGGGTTTGTTCAATCAACACAACCACAAAAATCATAATCATTTGTAAAAAATATTGGAGTTTTTGCCTCAACTTTTATGGACGTAATCAAAGTAAACAAGGTTCAATTCTTACATCTTGTTCAGTTCTACAAAGTGAACAGATAACCTGCAAACACAAAAGTATAACTATAAATAACAAGAGCAATATACTAATTCAGCAAGTTAGCTAAGATTTACTAGAAATTTGGCCATTTATTTTTTGAAAAGCATAAAAGTTAAACCTACACATCTTTCAAATCTACCTTTCGAAAATATTATAGTGTTACACCCTATAATACCTTTGCTAACTACAAGCAACACATATGGTTCCCGAGCATTAAGAAAAGCATCATAATGAATAACATGACTGGAAAACGAGATAGAACGTTACCTTTCGAACTTTGTGGCGAGGTACATCATGTATGTCAAGTGAATCGAAGTCCATTGAATTCTTTTCAGATATGAGTTCAGACCAGACTATACCCTCACAAATTAATTTAAAAGTGGAGACAAATTTTCTATTTCTATTTTGACAAGGCATATAAAACAAAGTCAACCGTAGAA
>ML787621.1:1053451-1072224 GCA_009831015.1 Picea engelmannii
CCTTGCCTGCTTCCTTGTTTTCCTGCCATCGAAGACCTGCTCAAGGGTTGGTTGGGCACCATTGAGAATTTCTTTGTTCGTTTCTTTCTCTCTGGCCGCCTTTTTGGTTTTTCTCCCTCTGTCGGGCCGTTTTGGGGTGTCCCGCGCTTCACTTGTCCCTTCCGTTTCAGTTCCTGATGAGATCTCTCCTTCTTCAGTGCCTTGATCAGCTTCGATCCTTTGCAGTTGGCTTTCTTCTTCCTCAGTGCCCTGAGTCCCCCCCCTCTCTTTGCCTCCAGAAGCATATGAGGTTCCTTCGACTTCTTTGTTTTGTATGCCTCTGCCATCTTCTCCTTGGCCGGTGGTGATTGAGGGCGTTGTTTCCCCTTCAATTCCCAAATCTTTGAAACTGTTTGTGTTGCGTTGGATTCCTTGAGTGCTTTGGGCTGGCAGTGCCTGCTCTTTTCGGAGACCACTGGGTTTCGCTCTTCCTTTCCGGGGTTGTTGCCATCCTTCCTCCCTTTCTTTCTCCTGCAGTGCTTTTGGACAGTTCCTCTGGAAGTGGTCGTAGTCATGACAGCCTCTACATTTAAAAGGTAACTATTCATAGTCTAGTTTTTGCATGTGTTGCCATTCCCCCACCTTCAGATTCACGGCTTCTGGCAGCCCTACTTCCAGATCAACTTCAACACAGATTCTGGCACGGGAATATTGATCTTTTGGGTCTGCTTTGTCGATATAGTGGCCAAGTCCGTTCCCTATTGCTTGCAACGACGCGGGGTTCCAGCAGTGGATTGGGAGGTTTGGGAGCCTTACCCATACCGGAACATCCTTTGGTATTTCCAGAGCTGGATCGAAGTTTGGAGTCCAACGATTCAAGTAGAGCCCTTGGGCTCCCATAAAGTAAGGSYYGTTCCTGAATATWAGGTCCCGRTCCTCCTGGGAAATGAATTCRAAGATGTAGAAKCCCTTTCCAACGGCATAACAGGTCACACTGTTCTTTATTAGCGGCCTCCAGTTTCTTTGTATCCAGTTATCAGTTGTTCTTGTGGAAGGCCAAAGCCCCATGAATTGGCCTACCAGACCATGCTCTGACAGAGAGATAGCTATTTTCATTGGTTTTTCCGGAGGAAGAGTGATTACTGGAATGTCCTCAAGTCGTTTTACAAAGCTCGATGGATCTCCGGAGGTGGCCTTCTTCGAGCAGGCTGTGATCAATTTGTTAAAGGTCGCAGAGGGGGAGGGAGGGGGCGGCGGCTCCCCTCCGTCCTGGCTTGCCATGGACGACCGAACCCTGAATCAACCTTCCAGCGCTCCAAAACCCTACTCGCTCCAAATGTCCTTGTGTTATATCATTGTTAAAATGAATACAACTGCTTGATTCTGGTGAATCATTTTTCACTGTATCATTACTTAAATCAATGCATATTGTTTTGCATTATGTCGTTATTGAAATCAATGCAACTAATTGCTCTAAATCATTTATCATTGTGTCATCGTTAAAATCAATGCATTGTATTTTTTGCATTATGCATTATTAAAATCATGGCAACTAATCGATCTAACTCATTTTTCATTGTACCATCTCTTAAAAAATGCACCCTATTGTTTTGTGTTATATGATTGTTGAAATAATTTCAACTCCCTTATTTCTCTAAATCAATGCATGTATTCAATTATTGATATTGAATTCTCTTTTAGTTTCCATGATTGGAACACATCAATAGTATAAGCCCAAACTTCTTGAATTTTTAAACATTTTTTATTTTGATAATTGATTAAAGCATAATTATATATTCTGAGAAGCATTTCATCCTCTTCATATTGAACTATTATCTCCATAAATCTCAATACATTTTTTGTTATTCTACATTTGAAACAATTTGAAAATGGATGGATGTCCAAAACCCTATTACTTTTATCATATTAGACTTATTAAAATGTAATCTTATATATTTATATGATACATAATAAATATGCAATATTTAGTGCTAAATGACCCTAAAAACAAACCTTAATTCAAAAATAATCTTGATTCATGAATAAATAAGAATCTTAATTCATGAATAAATCGATATAATATAAATATATCTGGATATAATGTAAAATAATGTAAATATGATCTCACATATAGAATAATCTATGAATTATAATCTAATACATCATATACATTATTATTTATCATATTATATAGATTATAGATTATTGATCATATATATAAATTATTTGATGCAGATTATGTTATCAACCTCCAACATAATGTTGTTTATGATCATATTGTTTCGATGATAATGATCCCTATTGTGTCTGTGTGCATGATAGATTCGGAGTGAAGTGTGCATTGATTGGATCATTCTTTAGGGTGAATGATCCATATTATTTTCGGACCAAAATGAAAGCAGAGAAATTACAATGAAATACTCATGAAAATTGTCAGAAACAGAGAAATACAACAATACTTGATTTCTATTAATAAAAGAATTGTAAAGAGACTATAAAAATACATAGTGCAAGACTCACTAGAATGGTGGCAGCTTTATCTCTGAGAAGAGATGTGACGACTACGCTCATTCGCAAGAAGATGATTAGAATGAGGCTCTGAAGGCCTTTTTATAATAAACATGAATGTCAAAACCCTAGACATCCAAAAACCTAACCCTGGGAGATGAAACGTCAAAATTCACATGGGCCCTATTTGGGTAAGTTGGTACATTAACTTCCTGGGGTCGTAACTTTTGCATATGATCTTTGTTTTAAGCGCGTAATAGCCTGTTGGAAAGGTCTTTTCGAGAACTACGCATTATGTCGTCAAACTCTAACTCTATCTATAATTTGACTGTGGCATGCCAAAAAACACTATTTAGGGCCCCAAATGGCCCTAAAAGTACATAAAGATGTGCTGACATGAAAACTTCCAAAATAAGCCAATTGAATTAGGTGGGCGGCCACCAGTCTCCACCTGGAAGATGTGTAGGGCTTTAGACAGCCCCAAAAGTGTAGAACCCACAATTACAAAGAAGTACATAAGAACGCGTTGAACTAAAAACTAACAAGTGGAGCCAGTTGGAATAGGTGGGTGGCCGCCAATATCCACCTGAATCAGTCCTCCCCCCTTAGGAAGCAATGGTCTCCATTGCGTTGAGTGCCCAGGGAAGAGGGGAAATCATTTTCTAAATCTGAATCTTGGTGAGTTGCATGCCTTGTTGAAGAATTTGTGTTGCTTGGTCTGTGGAAGACTGTCACAAACATGTTGTTGGCAGGGTTGAATTTGTTCCACCAACCTGTTGTCTTTGGTTTTGATGGGGCATTGTGTAGGCACCATTGTAGATGAAGAAACAATATCTTATTTCTCTTCGGAAATTTGTTTTTGTTGGATAGAAAGTGTTGAGGCTACAGTGGTTGTAGTGGTATTTTGTGCATCCTTTGAACAGACTGTGAAGAGGATGAATTTTGTAGTATGAGAGATTACCTTGCGGCACTATTTTGGTGGATTAGTAGTCAAAACTACCTATGGTATCCTATAGAGCTGACCTCCTAGAGTAATAATGACACTATGGGGTCTAGACTCATAGACAACATGACGTTTCCACATATATGGTTGGCCCAAAACAACATCACAGACATCAAGAGGAGAAACATCACACACTACCTCATCCTTGAAGGGTTGGATGCTATAGGACAAACGACACTGTTGACTGACACAGAGATCTTGTCCCTGGTGAAGCCACCTTGGTGTATGGTTGTGGGTGTGGTGTTGTCGACAACCCCAACTGTTTGACGACCATAGTTGAGATGAGGTTCTCCTGGTTGTCATTATCAATAATGAAATGCAATAGGGTCCCCTTCACCCACATCTATGAATGGAAGAAGCGCTCCCCCTCTTCAGGATCTACCGGTTCTTCTGGTTGAATTGTTGTGGTTGCGACAGTAGCAATGGGGTCTGCGTCGATGATCTGTCTATTTTCAATATTTTCTAGATCGGATTCTGAATCAGGGTTCGACTCTGTGTCTTTGACCTCGGCCACCAATGATTGTTTCGAGCGACATTCATCGGTGTTGTTCCCAGGAATTTTGTGGAAGTCACACCACTTCCCAGTGTTATTCATCATATTTCATTTACCCTTCTTGTCATGTGTCTTAGACTGGTTGTCTAGAGGCTATTGGTTAGGGTTGTCTTTACCACGCTTTGGTTGTTGCATATTTGCAGACCCAAATTCTCATTTGTTCTGGTGCCTAAATTTTTGCTCGATTTTGACATCATATCGATAGGCAGTGCCCAATGATGATATGTTTAGGAAATCCATTTCGGTTTGGATGTACCTATGCAAAGCCCCGCGGTATTTCAGAACCAGATGTTGCTCAAAGTATTTGATACCCATCTTGGTGCGCAAGGTATGGAAAGTATTTGTGAACTCCGACATTGTTTGGCTCTTCTCTTGCCGCAGTGTGGTCTATCTCATGTACTGGTCTTCATAGTTATCAACAGGATAATATTATTCCTTGATCGCATCCACACAAAAAATATCAAGTGGGCTCGGCCTCATATATTCCAGATTCCTCTGTGGAACTTTGTTCCCAGTAAGTTTTCCACCAATGTTTGACATGGGGGAGATCCTTGAGGAGTGCGAAGGTGATCTTTTCCCTGTCGGAAAATTTTTGAACAGAGAAATAACCTTATAATAGATTTAACCATTTTTCTAGGGAATCCACATCTATCTGACCTTCAAATATGAGAATATAAAAATTAACTTGTACCTTGAAGGGAGAGGTTCCTCCAAAATGGTTGCTTGATGAAGATGTGCTTATTGCTATCAACATACGTTGAAGGATGTGTACAAAATTCTCCTTCATTTCATCCCTCAGTCGCACGAGAGCTTGCTCAAGCAACATGTTAATAGAATCTTGTGCTCCGTCGTTTTTATTTTATGTCGCCATCGAGGGTTTCTTAGGCGTGCGAGAGTGATTGTCCTCAAGAGAGACAAGCTCAAGACCCAACCGACTATACTCGAGCCTCATCGGGGACCTGCGCTGAAAAACGACCAAGAACGGCCTACTCTGATACCACTAATCCAAATTATTTTCAGAACGAAATGAAAGAAGATAAATTACAATGAAATACTCATGAAAATTGCCAAAAACAGAGAAATACAACAATAATTGATTTCTATTAATGAAAAAATTGTAAAGAGACAGTAAAAATACAAAGTGCAAGACTCGCTAAAATAGTGGCAGCTTTATCTCTAAGAAGAGATGTGACGGCTATGCTCATTCACAAGAAGATGATTAGAATGAGGCTTTAAAGGCCTTCTTATGATAAACATGAATGTCAAAACCCTAGACATCCAAAAACCTAACCCTAGGAGATGAAACGCCAAAATTCATGTGGGTCCTGTTTTGGTAATTTAGTACATTAACTTCCCGAGGTTGTAAGTTTTGCATACGATCTTCATTTTAGGAGCATGATAGCCCGTTGAAAAGGTATTTTCAAAAAATATGCATTATGCCATCAAACACTGACTCTATCTATAGTTTGATTGTGGCATGCCAAAAAAACATTGTTTAGGGCCCCAAAATGGCCCTGGAAGTACAAAAAGATGTGTTGACATGAAAACTTCCAAAATAAACCAGTTGGATTAGGTGGGCGGCCACCAGTCTCCACCTGGAAGATGTGTAGGGCTTTAGACAACCCCATAAGTGTAGAACCCACAATTACAAAGAAGTACATAAGAACATGTTGAACTAAAAACTGACAAGAGGAGCCAGTTGGAATAGGTGGGTGGCCACCAATATCCACCTGGATCAGTGAAAAAAATTACTTAATTTTGTTTGCATGTTAAATGAAATGGAATCTAATATACGGTATGGGAATCATGACTATGAACCATAAATATGCAAATTGACAATTATAACAAATAAAAAAAAATTATAAGCTTAAGTAATATTAATTATATAAAACCCCTCGGATGGGGTGCCACGTCACTAGCATGCAGAGCCTAGTATTAAAGGATCCTATCGTTTTCCTCACTCTCATTTCTCGTAGGGAAGGAAACATTCAAGGTGCTTCAGAGCAGGTTTGATAGCTTCCTTGGGCAAGTTTAATGGCGCCTTCAGTGCACCATGGCTGGTGGATGACGATGGGTATGGGAGGCATGCGCAAGGTCATTTCATCTCCCGTAGAACCCGTTCACTTCCTCCGGGTATGTTATGGTTCCTCCCACTCGGCTCAACTATTGAATTTTGGCTTTACTCTTGTCGTTCTCCTCGCTTTGCAATTTCTCAAGCTGCTTATAGTCTAGTTTTTCCTCACCGCCATGCCACAGGAGCGTGGTAATCCCAAGAGAGGACCTTCCTCGTACATCTATGCTTCCAAGAAGTGTCGAATTCGCAGGCTCACCCAGGCATCTTCGACCTCTTTGATTCTCACCCAGGCATCTTCGACCTCTCTGATTTGTCGGGATGGGGAGCAAACTATGCCTCTAATTGCCATTGTAGAGGAGGTGATTCCAGAAGAGCCAATTATTGTTCTGTTGGATTCCCCCCTGTACACAGTACCAGACCCCCATGACCTGCCTAGAACCAGTCACTCTGTCCCTATTGCA
Organism: Picea engelmannii; assembly: GCA_009831015.1. NCBI lineage: Eukaryota > Viridiplantae > Streptophyta > Pinopsida > Pinales > Pinaceae > Picea > Picea engelmannii. The sequence goes on from ML787621.1 coordinate 1,060,030, forward strand.
ACATGCGCCTTGGACTGGGTGACTTGCATAATTCAGGAAGATATTTCGTCGATCGACTGTCCAATAGAGCCTCCACCACTCACCTCAGCTCTGGACTAGGACTCGCACTCCACTTGCCTACTCACGCCAGAGCATCTGGAACTCATATCTGAGCTACGCAGGGACACGTAGGAACAACTTCATATGCATACCTTGCTCAACATCTGACTCGACATTTTGTATGGAGTGCTCTCGAGCTCATAAAGCCAACAACAATGCCTGACTTGCACGCAACCATATGTCTTCAATCCTCATGGTGGAACCCATGCCATCACAGGGTTCACTGGTTCTTTTGATGTTTAGTCCCTTCCCTTTAGTTTTATGCATGTTTTTTGCAAAGACACAGTAGATTTTCCATACTCTTGTTCATAATTCTCTTTGCATGCTCAGACAGTTCAAACACTACATTCCTCTGCCACTTGTTCTGGTTTCCAATTGTTTGGTGGAATAGGTGGTAGTTTTTTGTCATGATACAACTAAAATAGAAGGTCATCTGTTTTGGTTTTCACTTGTATGGCAGAACTTGTGGCAGACCTCCAGACATGGCTTCATTATGTATGATTACAAGAATTAAATCTTTTTATTTACAAAAAGAAAAATATTAATTATATAAAACTAATTTCCAAGCTTAAGTAATATCAATTATATAAAACTTGGCAATTATAACATATAAATAAATCTTTCCATGTTTAAATAATATTAAATATATAAAACTTAGCAATTATAACATGATAATTTATACAATATGTAATTAGGTTTTAGTGATTACTTCGAATAGCCCAATATGGAGGAGATGTTCATGTAACATAACACATTAAAATAATAATAAAACATTAAAAATTAAAAATTAATTTTTTAATATAATATATTAATATATTAAAAAATATTTTAATATATTTTATAATATTAATATTTTATAATACTTTAATATTGATGTGTTAAACCAACATAGATCCATTTATCCCCAAATCTATCAAGCACCAAGAGGGATCAAATCTCTTGGAGGTGAAAACTTTTTCTAGAGTGCAAAACTTGAGGAAAGGTTAAAGGTTTGCACCCTTAAGCTTGATAGATCCGGGGTTAAAATGAATCTATGTTGGTATTGAATATGCACTTGTAATGAAATCTCATATAGATCCAACCTCTAATGCAACTCAATGCTACATGTGTCAATATTAAAGCCTATATTATATATTTAAATGTACACATGTCAATAGAAGAAATTACACATCTCATTCTCTTTCCTTTAACTTTTACATAAAGCCTACATTGTTTTTTATTTAGTCAATATTATATTATTATTTTTTAAATGGACACATGTCAACTTCATGCTGAGCATGGAAGGAATTACACATCTACACATCTCCCCCTGAGTTGTAGAATGTATCAAAATTGTATTCAATTAAAGGTATCAAGGTTATAAACAATTAAAAGGTACAAATACTATGTCAAAGAAACAATGCAGAAACTCGCTACCTTCAAAATTTATGTTAAAGATAACAAATGACCAAGATAAATTCCCTTACATTAACAAATAAAAATAAAAATATGTTGAACGTGATAACCCCACACATAAATGAATGTCATTTTTACACAAATTCAATTCCTGATATTCATTGTCATAGTCGAAAGTGAATTAAACTGAATTCAATAAAAAGACACCCACACAAAGTATTTTTCTCATGTTAGCAATACAAAGAGGAAACTTAAGGCTTTTTTTGATCAAAAGGAAACTTAAGATGGATTTGCTTATGGCCATAATTTGAGATAAATAAAACAAATATTTGGGATGCCATAGACCCACATACTTTGAAATAGTTTTTCAGCTATATAGAAGATAAAGATTAGAATTAAAATTAGTTCCAAATAAAGAACACATTTACCAAGTTTTGAGACAAACATAAAAACAATGTTGATACAATGGTCGAATTATATTAAGTGTTGTTCTATAGACCTCGCTTTCAGAAAGAAATATGAAATAAAACCAACTAAAGGTTCCCAACAGAACATTTATTGCTGGGTCAAGGATACAAAGAGGCTACATCATGACTTCTACTGGATTAAGGGAGTACAGAGTTCCTCATTCTTCATAGAAAGTTCCGTTAGTAAACTAGTTCAAGGGTGCTGTAAATAAGTGTCATGAAAATGTCAGGGTTCAATTTATTTCATAATTGATATGGGCACATTAACTTCCTAACGTTTAGTTCAATGGAAACTGGCAAAATAAAATTGTAAACGGGTCCCTTCTCTTAGTACAGGAGATGGGATGTATGCATATTCTCACATATTTTTCGTAATAAATATGAAATATGTAGGCATGCACTCATATGGCAAGTTGTTCAAATTGCCAATTGCATGCTCCAAGTGCCATCTTCACACCTATGCTGGTGAGGGCAGTAGCTTGAAACCAGGCTAGCTGCCATTAGAATCCGAGTGTCCCGGATCCTTTTCTTCTCTATCACCCTGCCATTGAATGCATCAAGCAAGCAAATACTCAGCCAATATATCGCTTGCCCGATGTCATTACACCACTCAATGGTTCCCAGTGAGAGGATATTTTTATATTAAAAAAACAGTTTGGATTTCTTTATAATAGGCAAATTCATGATGTTGTGGGAACTACACAGAGATCTTTGCTCAATGAAGATGAAGAAAATTCCAACTCTCCTGATGAAAATAGATTTGGACAAGGGCTATGATAAGGCTAGTGGACTACATATCAAGTTAATGTTGATTTAAAAAGGGATGAGAATCCATGTAGTTAATTGGATAATGGGGTGTCTCTACCCAACGTCATTCGCAATATTGTTAAATGGCTTAGCATCAAAGTTCTTCTATGTCACAAGGGGACCAAGCAAGGGCTTCTGAGGTCCCCTTTTCTATTTTTACTAGTGGTTGAGGGTTAGAAACATAGGATGATTTCATTATTTAAAAGGGATGGGTACTATTAAGGACATCAAGATGGGGAGTTCACTCTTACTATCCCATCTTCTATTTGTGGACAACATTATTTTGTTTTGATTAGGAACAATAAGAGAAGTATAAAGAAGTTATTGATCTATATAGCAAAGTGATATGGATGTAAGTGAAAGTCCACAACTCCTCAATTCTATTTAAATTTAATTATTACGAATTTAAAGATTGGTATGGTTTTATGAAAAAATCAAAAGTAGGATGACAAACATGTGTTATAGATGGTCATCTAGTGGTTGTAGGTAGACCTTGGTAAAATCAGTTTTGGAGAGGATTCATGTTTATTCATTGTCTTTAGTACACATTCTTAAATGAATGTTGGAAAAAAATTGAAGGAAAATGCTTTAGTTTTCGAGAGATAGAAAAATGAGAAAAGGAAAGAATACCCCCAATTAAGTAGAAAAAACTCACAAAGCCAAAAGAGGCAAGGGGATGAGACTTAAAACACATCCACCTATTTGGCCAAGCATTAGTAAAGAAAAAGCCTGCAAAATGAAGGTTATGGGAAAAGTGATGGTGGCGAAGTATATAGCCCTTGGGTCAATGGAGTACAAGATTAGAAGAGAAGAATTTAGAAGAGAATTTATGATTTGGAAGGCTTTTGTGAGTCTTTAGTGGGTCTTTCCACTATTGGGGAAATGGTTGGATTGGATGGTAGGAAAATGAAATAGAAGAGTTGGGAAGGACCCAGGGGTGGGTTTTCTTCAAGTAACATCAAGCTATCATAACCTTAAAATAAATGCCCTTAATAACCTAAGATCTAGCCTAATAGTTAAGAACATGTGTTTTCTCCTTGAAGGTCACAAATTCAAAACTGGAGGGGGGTAGAGTCTATACATGTAGGTCTATTGTGATAAGACTATAAGGGTAGACACCCCTAGGTGGGACACCTCTACTCTTGCTAAGTCACAAGTTAGCCTAGCAGATGCAACTAATCCAAAACCGGAGGGGGTAGTGTCTATACATGTAGGCCTAGTGTGATAATACTAGAAGGGTAGATGCCCCCATGTGGGACGCCTCGGCTCTTGCTAAGTCACAAGTTATTGGTATATATGGCTTGTGGGCTGTTGAATATACTCTTCAGTTATACCATGGTTAACAAAAAAGAAATCCATAACCTAGCAGATGCAGCTAAACCAAAGTCTAGTTCTATCTGGAATCAAGGTTGGAAATCCACTAAACAATCAAAACTCAAAGGAGAAAATGTAGAAAAATGACAAAAATGCATTTCCAACCGTAAACACAATGTCATTAGACTCTAGGATGAAATCATTTGATCAAAGAATAAAGATTTTGGGAACTATCCGATGAAGCTAGGATGGAAAAGGATATAAAAGGAGAAAAAAAAAAGCCGGTGGAAGCCTATATGGATGTTGAATGATGCTTTAAAACTGGATTTTCTTTACAAGCATTATCTAACAAAGTACTTACCTGGGACAATTGTATGAAAAAGACATGGCAAGGCCCACGTAAATGTATTTTGTGTAGAAACAATAATAAATCTATAGATCATCTATCAGTGCATTTTCCTTGTACAAAAAAATTTGATGCAAGGCGCCAAAGCTGACAAAGGCAAAGGAAAGTGTAAGGAAGTATATTTCCAATTGCTTTGAAGGAAGGTATAAAGATAAAACAGTATCAAAGCACAAACCACTGCCATGCACTATTGCTTGGGCACTATGGTTAGAAAGAAATGAAATGATTTTCCAATTTAAGTGATAAAGTGAGATTTGCTTATGAAGGAATTGTGTACCCATAAATAGTAAAGTTGGCTTGAACTCTAAAATGTCTAGATTTAGATAAATCTAAAACTTTGAGATATTTTGATGGAACATGTCAAAAATTTGTGGCACAGGGGACATGCTATTCTTAAAAGAAAATCATATAATTTCTTTTAAATCCGTTATGGAGCAAGGAACAAATAACAAGGCTGAATTGTATGGGGACATGCTATTCTTAAAAGAAAATCATATAATTTCTTTTAAATCCATTATGGAGCAAGGAACAAATAACAAGGCTGAATTGTATGATCTATGCCTGCTCAAAATTGCATCAGAAAGAGGTATTCACAATCTTCAAATCTTGGGGAATTCCAAGCTCAATATTCACTTGGGAAAAGAGGAAAAATAAGATGGAAAACTATTGCTCATCCTGATCATGGATGGAATTGAAAGGGTAAGGAACAAATTTGTAAATAGTATCTTCCACCATTTGCAGATAAGCTCTTTAAAGAGGCTCTACTTCTACAAGAGGGTTTGTTATATGAAACTGAATCAAATGAGGAAGGACTTCTCCGACAAAAAGTTCAGCCCTGTATTCATTATCAACTGAAATGAGGGAAAATCCTGCATGTATGAAGTTATGAATTCTTTTAACTGAATCAAACGAAGGACTTCTCCCAAAAAAGGTTCAGCCCCCTGTATTCATTATCAGGGGAAATGGTGAAAATCCTGCATGTACGATGAAGTTATGAATGAAAACCCTGAATGTATAATGAAGTTATGAATGAGGAAAATCCTGCATGTATGATGAAGTTATGAATTCTGAAGCTGGTTCTAGGCTGGTCAGTTCTCTTTGTTGTTTTTAGGTCTGGCACTTTAAGCCATCAACCACTGGATCACTGTACCCACTGGATCACTGTAATATCAAATATATATAAGCTGTCATTTCATTTGGTTTTTATTTTGTTGATGCTGAATACACCTAATTATATAAATTTCGATAGGACTTCTCCCAAAAAAGGTTCAGCCCCCTGTATTCATCATCAGGGGAAATGAGGAAAATCCTGCGTGTACAATGAAATTATGAATGAAAACCCTGAATGTATAATGAAGTTATGAACGAGGAAAATCCTGCATGTATGATGAAGTTATGAATTCTGAAGCTGGTTCTAGGCTGGTCAGTTCTCTTTGTTGTTTCTAGGCCTGGCACTTTAAGCCATCAACCACTAGATCACTGTACCCACTGGATCACTGTAATATCAAATATATTTAGGCTGTCAGTTCATTTGGTTTTTATTTTTGTTGATGCTGAATACACCTAATTATATAAATTTTGATTTCTCCTTCAATTATCAAATATCAAATTTTCTTTGAATAAAAACCTATAGAAAAAATATGTAGTTTATCCAAATTCATAATTTCTTACCATGTTCGCTAGACTATTCGTAGCGATTTCCAATTAGTTTTCAACTAAACAGCATAGAATGTAATTGAACGTGTGTTCCTAACAACATAGAATGTAATTGAACGTGTGTTCCTAACAACATAGAATGTAATTGAACGTATGTTCCTAACAACTTGGCTAAATATCAGATTAGTATTTCAAATAGAAAAAATATGTAGTTTATCCAAATTCATAATTTCTTACCATCTCGATAGATTATTCATAGTGATTTCCGATTAGTTTTCAACCATACAGCATAGAATGTAATTGAACGTATGTTCCTAACTACTTGTTGGCTAAATATCAGATTAGTTTTCAACTAAATAGCATAGAATGTAATTGAACGTATGTTCCTAACTACTTGTCGGCTAAATATCCTAAACTAATTGATTAGCGCAGTTATATGGTAAAACAATGTAAACGCCAAAAATATCCTTGAGTGATGAATTGCTAAATTAATGGCCGGTTAAATATCCTAAACTAATTGATTAGCGCAGCCAAAAATATCCTTGAGTGATGAATTGCTAAATTAATGGCCATGAGAGGAAAATATGCAAACTGAAATATCCCTAGCATAGGCCCATATTAGCATAGATCCATCTTAACCTCTCGTCATATTAGCATAGATCCAGAGATGGATTACAAAAATCCATGTGCAAACCTCTTACTACTTAAAAGATCCTTCTTAATATGAATCTATGCTAGTTCTTTTTACTGTTCTTCCTACTTAATATGAATCTATGCTAGTTCTTTTTACTATTCTTCCTACTTAATATGAATCTATGCTAGTTCTTTTTACTGTTCTTTCTTTTAAAAAGACATTGGAATCTAAATTTATTAGCATTACACACATGAAGCTACACATCTCTTCCTCCCCCAAATTTTAAGAAGAGGAGAGCACCTCGCTTCTCTCAATGCAACCAACCAAATAAAATATTTTAACAAGGACTGGCCAAAAATGAAATCGCTAGAGCAGTCAATTGCTTGAGAAATTACATGCCATTCCAAAATGAAGGGAAAATACATCTCCATTTTACAGGAAATTAAGTCCTGCGTGAATCTGGTCAGGCTAAGTCTCATACAGAAAGAGTGAGACCTGCAGTCTAAGTCTCATACAGAAAGAGTGAGACCTGCAGTCCATTGTAATTCATGATCTGCAGATATGCAAGACAAAGAATTCGATCCTTGTTTCGTCGTGTCGTGAGATCTGCAGGATAAAAAATTCACTACTTGCAGTCTTTGTTCAAGTGGGCACAGAGCATCAACTCCGCTATAATGTAAACAACCGTAGAGTAGTGCCACAGAAAAATTCAACGGCTACAATGAATTCTTACGGTAATGCCACTGCATAACAATTTGCAGTATACCTGTTTTTCAAGCCACATAACAGTGCACAGGCAACCATACAAGTGGCAAAGAGGCATACATGAATCTGAACATTGAGCATATCAAAGACTGGATGTACATGAACTTGCAGAAGGACCTCCCCTGGTCTGCCGGGTGTTATAGGAATTGCAACTTTGACACTTGTGGGCAACAATGTGAAAATTGACTTGAGAGTTTACTCCACAGTCATTGCATAGGATCCAAACCTGCTCAGAAGACCGATGAGAAAGAATGAGGCATTTTCTCTCACGCTACTAATGGGCTTTAAAATGTGCCTACAAATCATACCAAATGAACATCAAGCATCTTACCATTTTGTTCTGGTAAGCTTCAGGCATTGGTGTGACAGCAATCTACATGACGAAAGAAAGTTATCAGATTCCACTCAAGAAACTTAAAAAAGCAATTGCCTTTAAACGAAAGCAAGTTTCCAATTTGACTCATCAAAATTAGCAAAAACATATATAATTAAATTATTAATAAGCTATTCTCTATAGAACCCATTGCAAGATGACTTCAAGATGTTCATCTTGTTATCTACCGCAATGATATAACAACAAAAATACAGCTACCTCTTGGTCAAGTTTCTCCCACAGTTTGGACATATCACAAACAGATTTGGAGCACACTGGACAAGCAAATCTGCAAAAGACAAACAAACATATTAGAATGGCAAGACATTTAAAATAAAATTAAAGCTGCGCCAAGCTGTGACCACAGATCACCGGAGAACGTACCATCAATGGGCATATCGGTGCAAGCATATTAGTGTTGTGTAAAAGTATAGATAGATAGACTGGCAACAAGTATAATCCGAAATTATAAAAGACTGGAAAATCTCAAGAGGTTGTGAGCCATGACACAAAACAGGCCACATATGAAACTTACTGAAGATGCTCGTGCATCTCTTTTAAGCAATGCATGTGAATAGTGTGACCACAAGGCAGTACACTGATGCTCTTTCTAGAGTCGAACAAATACTGCAGAGTCAACGGACGAAGGTTCAGATTTCCTAATAACTTCTGTCTAGATTAAGCTTTAAAAAGAAAACTAGAATTACAACACTATTCAGATAAGTGTGACCTACCTCGAAGCACACAGGACAGTTGTGGTGCATTGCTTTTTCCACGCAAGGGTGGCAATCCTTCAAGAGGATAGAGTAGCAACATCCTTGAAAAAGATACATGGATAAATAAATTATTCTCGCACTAGAATGAATCAGAGGAGAAAGAAGTGGTGATAATTTGAGCAGTTATAAAGAACATACCACATTTATAACAGTGGAAGAAATTATCCTTGCCGTCGGTTCTGAAAACCAGCACAACTAGCTAAAGTCAACAGCAAGAAATACATCTAAATACAATTCACAGTAGTATGAAGATTACTTTTCAGGAGAGCAAGGGATATCAAATGCAAAAGAGAAAAGCATACCTGCAAATACCACATCCATCACAGTGGTATTGCTGTCTTGAATCCTGGAAAACCAAAATGGCAAGTGCAATTAGCACCAAAAGCATATATATCCAATTCCATCTTTTCATAATTTTGCTGAGAATTTCAAATCAGACAAGTTATTGTTTCCTTTCTCTTGCATTTGACACTCTTATATGAAACCTTTTTGGTTGAATATGGTATGAACTAGTAAACTCTTTGTTTCTATGAACCAGGACTATTAAACCTGAAAAGGCATCAGGAACGTACATCATCATCAAAGAAATTGCATTTTTCACAAAAGTACTTTCCCATACAAACACCACAAGTAACGCAGGTTTGCTGAACCTGCATAACCACAAAAATCATAATCATTTGTAAAATAACCCAAATAAGTATTGGAGTTTTTATCTCTAAGTTTTATGCACGTAACCAAAGTAAACAAGGGTCAGTTCTTACATCTTGTTCAGTTCTACAAAGTGAACAGATAACCTGCAAACACAAAAGTATAACTATAAATAACAAGAGCAATATACTAATTAAGCAAGTTAGCTGAGATTTACTAGAAAATTGGTCATTTGTTTTTTGAAAAGCATAAAAGTTAAACCTATACATCTTTCAAACCTACCTTCCTAAAATATTATGATGTTACACCCTATAAAATCTTTGCTAATTACAAGCAACACATATGGTTCCCGAGCATTAAGAAAAGCATCATAATGAATAACATGACTGGAAAACAAGATAGAACGTTACCTTTCGAACTTCGTGGCGAGGTACATCATGTCTGTCAAGTGGATCGACGTCCATTGAATTCTGTTCAGATATGAGTTCAGTCCATACTATACCCTCAAAAATGAATTTAGAAGTGGAGACATATTTTATATTTCTATTTTGACAAGGCATATAAAACAAAGTCAACCATAGAACTTGAAATAGCTAACGAATGAAGCAAAGGAAAGGAAGCATACTTTGGCCTCATTATGGCAATGCCTACAGTCAAAAACTTCATTACAACACGGAGCCCTTATTTGGCATCTCCGGCGGTAGTGTGAACATCTGGCATCAATATCAAGAAAACACACGTCACTAAAATCATCCCTCAATGGCATACTTCTCACCACTTTGTAAGATGCATGGACATACCAACAAGAATGTATATTTTCCACCTTGTTAGATACATGGAGATGCCAACAAGAAAGTATCAAGATTATATTCAATTAAAAGATATCAAGATTATATACAATTAAAAGGTATAAATGCTACGTCAAAGAGCAGTGTTTTGAACATATCCATTCTATCTCAGAAATGTCAAATTTGAAATGAAGACAGCAAGGGTATGCCTGTATATATACATAAAACCAGAATAAAACGATGTAGAAACTCACTACCTTCAGAATTTATGTCAAGGACAACAAATGACCAAGATGAATTCCCTCACAGTAACCAACAAAAATATGTTGGACATCATAGCCCCACATAAATGAATGCGATTTTTGCATAAAATTCAATTCCCTGAGATTCATTGTCATAGTAGAAAGTGAATTAAACTAAATTCATTAAAAAGACACCCACACAAATTACTTTTCTCATGTTAGCAATACAAAGAGGCCACTCCATGCATTTTACTGAATTTGGGGAAGGCAAAACCCTTTCTCTTGATCAATAGGAAACTTGAGATGGATTTGCTTATGGCCAAAATTTGAGATAAATAGAACAAATATTTGGGATACCATAGACCCACATAATTTGTAATAGTTTTTCAGCTCCATCGAAGATCAAGTTTAGAATTGAAACAGTTCCACATAAAGAACACATTTTACCAACTATAGATTGCCTACTATAGCAATAGGAAGAACCCACTCCATTTTTTCTACCATATAAGGAGAATGCCCAAAGTGTCTCCTTCAATAGGGAGCTATGCTTGGTATAATGAAAATTCAAATCGTAAAGAAGGGTAGTTGATGGCCACGACAGCTTCTCAGATAGCAAGTTTTGAGAAAAACATAAAAACAATGTTTATACCATGGTCCAAACAATTATCTGAAGTGTTGTTCTATAGACCTCGCTGTCAGATAGAAATATGAAATAAAACCAACTCCACTAAAGGTTTCCAACAGAACATTTATTGCTGGGTGAAGGATACAAAGAGGCTACATCATGACTTTTACTGGATTACGGGAGTACACAGTTCCTCGTTATTCATAGAAAGTTCCGTTAGTAAACTAGTTCAAGGGTGCTGTAAATAAGTGCCATCAAAATGTCGAGGTTCAATTTATTTCATTCACCTCATATTTTCATGATATGGGCATATTGACTTCCAAATGTTTTAGGTCGGTGGAAACAAGCAATAAAATTGTAAACCGGTCCCTTCTCTTAGTACAGGGGATGTATGCATATTCCCACATATTTTTCATAATAAATATGAAATATGTAGACATGCACTCATATGGCAAGTTGTTCAAATTGCCAATAGCATGCTCCAAGTGCCATCTTCACACCGATGCAGGTGAGGGCAGTAGCTTGAAACCAGGCTAGCTGCCATTAGAATCCGAGTGTCCCGGATCCTTCTCTTCTCTATCATCCTGCCATAGAATGCAACAAGCAAGCAAATACTCTGCTACTATATCGCTTGCCCGATGTCATTACCCCACTCAATGGTTCCCAGTGAGAGGATATTCCCAAAGTAAAAAAATGCGTTCAGCCTGGTGAACCCCAAAAATAAAAGAGCTCCATGAGTTAAAATATAGAAGGAAGAAAAAAATAAAAGGCACAAAATGCTTATGTTGAAATCTAAAGTATACCAACAGCACAGAACCTAAGGCTTAAGAATATTGGAAAACTCACCGATATTGGAAATTTAATGAAAGCGTAAAGAGATTGACAGGAGCATTAATTTCAAATACGAAGGATTTTATTCTGGGACTCTCTCTCTCTCTAGTCCCAGAAAACCCAAAAAATGAAAAAAAACAAGAAGAATATTTAAAGAAAAAAAAATATTGATGGGTTTGAGCACTGCATGTATTCTTGTCACCCATTAATTTAGTGAATTGATTTGAATTTAATTACTGACCCATATTGCATGAATCCTTGATCAAGCGTATCTTCCACCACCATCTTTGGCTTCATGTCAGCTTCACACCCCTGAGCAGAAGACTGAAGGCTGCAGCACGCAACTTCCATGATTCAAATTCAAATCTC
>ML787621.1:1080710-1104385 GCA_009831015.1 Picea engelmannii
CAAGCAAGCAAATACTCAGCCAATATATCGCTTGCCCGATGTCATTACACCACTCAATGGTTCCCAGTGAGAGGATATTTTTATATTAAAAAAACAGTTTGGATTTCTTTATAATAGGCAAATTCATGATGTTGTGGGAACTACACAGAGATCTTTGCTCAATGAAGATGAAGAAAATTCCAACTCTCCTGATGAAAATAGATTTGGACAAGGGCTATGATAAGGCTAGTGGACTACATATCAAGTTAATGTTGATTTAAAAAGGGATGAGAATCCATGTAGTTAATTGGATAATGGGGTGTCTCTACCCAACGTCATTCGCAATATTGTTAAATGGCTTAGCATCAAAGTTCTTCTATGTCACAAGGGGACCAAGCAAGGGCTTCTGAGGTCCCCTTTTCTATTTTTACTAGTGGTTGAGGGTTAGAAACATAGGATGATTTCATTATTTAAAAGGGATGGGTACTATTAAGGACATCAAGATGGGGAGTTCACTCTTACTATCCCATCTTCTATTTGTGGACAACATTATTTTGTTTTGATTAGGAACAATAAGAGAAGTATAAAGAAGTTATTGATCTATATAGCAAAGTGATATGGATGTAAGTGAAAGTCCACAACTCCTCAATTCTATTTAAATTTAATTATTACGAATTTAAAGATTGGTATGGTTTTATGAAAAAATCAAAAGTAGGATGACAAACATGTGTTATAGATGGTCATCTAGTGGTTGTAGGTAGACCTTGGTAAAATCAGTTTTGGAGAGGATTCATGTTTATTCATTGTCTTTAGTACACATTCTTAAATGAATGTTGGAAAAAAATTGAAGGAAAATGCTTTAGTTTTCGAGAGATAGAAAAATGAGAAAAGGAAAGAATACCCCCAATTAAGTAGAAAAAACTCACAAAGCCAAAAGAGGCAAGGGGATGAGACTTAAAACACATCCACCTATTTGGCCAAGCATTAGTAAAGAAAAAGCCTGCAAAATGAAGGTTATGGGAAAAGTGATGGTGGCGAAGTATATAGCCCTTGGGTCAATGGAGTACAAGATTAGAAGAGAAGAATTTAGAAGAGAATTTATGATTTGGAAGGCTTTTGTGAGTCTTTAGTGGGTCTTTCCACTATTGGGGAAATGGTTGGATTGGATGGTAGGAAAATGAAATAGAAGAGTTGGGAAGGACCCAGGGGTGGGTTTTCTTCAAGTAACATCAAGCTATCATAACCTTAAAATAAATGCCCTTAATAACCTAAGATCTAGCCTAATAGTTAAGAACATGTGTTTTCTCCTTGAAGGTCACAAATTCAAAACTGGAGGGGGGTAGAGTCTATACATGTAGGTCTATTGTGATAAGACTATAAGGGTAGACACCCCTAGGTGGGACACCTCTACTCTTGCTAAGTCACAAGTTAGCCTAGCAGATGCAACTAATCCAAAACCGGAGGGGGTAGTGTCTATACATGTAGGCCTAGTGTGATAATACTAGAAGGGTAGATGCCCCCATGTGGGACGCCTCGGCTCTTGCTAAGTCACAAGTTATTGGTATATATGGCTTGTGGGCTGTTGAATATACTCTTCAGTTATACCATGGTTAACAAAAAAGAAATCCATAACCTAGCAGATGCAGCTAAACCAAAGTCTAGTTCTATCTGGAATCAAGGTTGGAAATCCACTAAACAATCAAAACTCAAAGGAGAAAATGTAGAAAAATGACAAAAATGCATTTCCAACCGTAAACACAATGTCATTAGACTCTAGGATGAAATCATTTGATCAAAGAATAAAGATTTTGGGAACTATCCGATGAAGCTAGGATGGAAAAGGATATAAAAGGAGAAAAAAAAAAGCCGGTGGAAGCCTATATGGATGTTGAATGATGCTTTAAAACTGGATTTTCTTTACAAGCATTATCTAACAAAGTACTTACCTGGGACAATTGTATGAAAAAGACATGGCAAGGCCCACGTAAATGTATTTTGTGTAGAAACAATAATAAATCTATAGATCATCTATCAGTGCATTTTCCTTGTACAAAAAAATTTGATGCAAGGCGCCAAAGCTGACAAAGGCAAAGGAAAGTGTAAGGAAGTATATTTCCAATTGCTTTGAAGGAAGGTATAAAGATAAAACAGTATCAAAGCACAAACCACTGCCATGCACTATTGCTTGGGCACTATGGTTAGAAAGAAATGAAATGATTTTCCAATTTAAGTGATAAAGTGAGATTTGCTTATGAAGGAATTGTGTACCCATAAATAGTAAAGTTGGCTTGAACTCTAAAATGTCTAGATTTAGATAAATCTAAAACTTTGAGATATTTTGATGGAACATGTCAAAAATTTGTGGCACAGGGGACATGCTATTCTTAAAAGAAAATCATATAATTTCTTTTAAATCCGTTATGGAGCAAGGAACAAATAACAAGGCTGAATTGTATGGGGACATGCTATTCTTAAAAGAAAATCATATAATTTCTTTTAAATCCATTATGGAGCAAGGAACAAATAACAAGGCTGAATTGTATGATCTATGCCTGCTCAAAATTGCATCAGAAAGAGGTATTCACAATCTTCAAATCTTGGGGAATTCCAAGCTCAATATTCACTTGGGAAAAGAGGAAAAATAAGATGGAAAACTATTGCTCATCCTGATCATGGATGGAATTGAAAGGGTAAGGAACAAATTTGTAAATAGTATCTTCCACCATTTGCAGATAAGCTCTTTAAAGAGGCTCTACTTCTACAAGAGGGTTTGTTATATGAAACTGAATCAAATGAGGAAGGACTTCTCCGACAAAAAGTTCAGCCCTGTATTCATTATCAACTGAAATGAGGGAAAATCCTGCATGTATGAAGTTATGAATTCTTTTAACTGAATCAAACGAAGGACTTCTCCCAAAAAAGGTTCAGCCCCCTGTATTCATTATCAGGGGAAATGGTGAAAATCCTGCATGTACGATGAAGTTATGAATGAAAACCCTGAATGTATAATGAAGTTATGAATGAGGAAAATCCTGCATGTATGATGAAGTTATGAATTCTGAAGCTGGTTCTAGGCTGGTCAGTTCTCTTTGTTGTTTTTAGGTCTGGCACTTTAAGCCATCAACCACTGGATCACTGTACCCACTGGATCACTGTAATATCAAATATATATAAGCTGTCATTTCATTTGGTTTTTATTTTGTTGATGCTGAATACACCTAATTATATAAATTTCGATAGGACTTCTCCCAAAAAAGGTTCAGCCCCCTGTATTCATCATCAGGGGAAATGAGGAAAATCCTGCGTGTACAATGAAATTATGAATGAAAACCCTGAATGTATAATGAAGTTATGAACGAGGAAAATCCTGCATGTATGATGAAGTTATGAATTCTGAAGCTGGTTCTAGGCTGGTCAGTTCTCTTTGTTGTTTCTAGGCCTGGCACTTTAAGCCATCAACCACTAGATCACTGTACCCACTGGATCACTGTAATATCAAATATATTTAGGCTGTCAGTTCATTTGGTTTTTATTTTTGTTGATGCTGAATACACCTAATTATATAAATTTTGATTTCTCCTTCAATTATCAAATATCAAATTTTCTTTGAATAAAAACCTATAGAAAAAATATGTAGTTTATCCAAATTCATAATTTCTTACCATGTTCGCTAGACTATTCGTAGCGATTTCCAATTAGTTTTCAACTAAACAGCATAGAATGTAATTGAACGTGTGTTCCTAACAACATAGAATGTAATTGAACGTGTGTTCCTAACAACATAGAATGTAATTGAACGTATGTTCCTAACAACTTGGCTAAATATCAGATTAGTATTTCAAATAGAAAAAATATGTAGTTTATCCAAATTCATAATTTCTTACCATCTCGATAGATTATTCATAGTGATTTCCGATTAGTTTTCAACCATACAGCATAGAATGTAATTGAACGTATGTTCCTAACTACTTGTTGGCTAAATATCAGATTAGTTTTCAACTAAATAGCATAGAATGTAATTGAACGTATGTTCCTAACTACTTGTCGGCTAAATATCCTAAACTAATTGATTAGCGCAGTTATATGGTAAAACAATGTAAACGCCAAAAATATCCTTGAGTGATGAATTGCTAAATTAATGGCCGGTTAAATATCCTAAACTAATTGATTAGCGCAGCCAAAAATATCCTTGAGTGATGAATTGCTAAATTAATGGCCATGAGAGGAAAATATGCAAACTGAAATATCCCTAGCATAGGCCCATATTAGCATAGATCCATCTTAACCTCTCGTCATATTAGCATAGATCCAGAGATGGATTACAAAAATCCATGTGCAAACCTCTTACTACTTAAAAGATCCTTCTTAATATGAATCTATGCTAGTTCTTTTTACTGTTCTTCCTACTTAATATGAATCTATGCTAGTTCTTTTTACTATTCTTCCTACTTAATATGAATCTATGCTAGTTCTTTTTACTGTTCTTTCTTTTAAAAAGACATTGGAATCTAAATTTATTAGCATTACACACATGAAGCTACACATCTCTTCCTCCCCCAAATTTTAAGAAGAGGAGAGCACCTCGCTTCTCTCAATGCAACCAACCAAATAAAATATTTTAACAAGGACTGGCCAAAAATGAAATCGCTAGAGCAGTCAATTGCTTGAGAAATTACATGCCATTCCAAAATGAAGGGAAAATACATCTCCATTTTACAGGAAATTAAGTCCTGCGTGAATCTGGTCAGGCTAAGTCTCATACAGAAAGAGTGAGACCTGCAGTCTAAGTCTCATACAGAAAGAGTGAGACCTGCAGTCCATTGTAATTCATGATCTGCAGATATGCAAGACAAAGAATTCGATCCTTGTTTCGTCGTGTCGTGAGATCTGCAGGATAAAAAATTCACTACTTGCAGTCTTTGTTCAAGTGGGCACAGAGCATCAACTCCGCTATAATGTAAACAACCGTAGAGTAGTGCCACAGAAAAATTCAACGGCTACAATGAATTCTTACGGTAATGCCACTGCATAACAATTTGCAGTATACCTGTTTTTCAAGCCACATAACAGTGCACAGGCAACCATACAAGTGGCAAAGAGGCATACATGAATCTGAACATTGAGCATATCAAAGACTGGATGTACATGAACTTGCAGAAGGACCTCCCCTGGTCTGCCGGGTGTTATAGGAATTGCAACTTTGACACTTGTGGGCAACAATGTGAAAATTGACTTGAGAGTTTACTCCACAGTCATTGCATAGGATCCAAACCTGCTCAGAAGACCGATGAGAAAGAATGAGGCATTTTCTCTCACGCTACTAATGGGCTTTAAAATGTGCCTACAAATCATACCAAATGAACATCAAGCATCTTACCATTTTGTTCTGGTAAGCTTCAGGCATTGGTGTGACAGCAATCTACATGACGAAAGAAAGTTATCAGATTCCACTCAAGAAACTTAAAAAAGCAATTGCCTTTAAACGAAAGCAAGTTTCCAATTTGACTCATCAAAATTAGCAAAAACATATATAATTAAATTATTAATAAGCTATTCTCTATAGAACCCATTGCAAGATGACTTCAAGATGTTCATCTTGTTATCTACCGCAATGATATAACAACAAAAATACAGCTACCTCTTGGTCAAGTTTCTCCCACAGTTTGGACATATCACAAACAGATTTGGAGCACACTGGACAAGCAAATCTGCAAAAGACAAACAAACATATTAGAATGGCAAGACATTTAAAATAAAATTAAAGCTGCGCCAAGCTGTGACCACAGATCACCGGAGAACGTACCATCAATGGGCATATCGGTGCAAGCATATTAGTGTTGTGTAAAAGTATAGATAGATAGACTGGCAACAAGTATAATCCGAAATTATAAAAGACTGGAAAATCTCAAGAGGTTGTGAGCCATGACACAAAACAGGCCACATATGAAACTTACTGAAGATGCTCGTGCATCTCTTTTAAGCAATGCATGTGAATAGTGTGACCACAAGGCAGTACACTGATGCTCTTTCTAGAGTCGAACAAATACTGCAGAGTCAACGGACGAAGGTTCAGATTTCCTAATAACTTCTGTCTAGATTAAGCTTTAAAAAGAAAACTAGAATTACAACACTATTCAGATAAGTGTGACCTACCTCGAAGCACACAGGACAGTTGTGGTGCATTGCTTTTTCCACGCAAGGGTGGCAATCCTTCAAGAGGATAGAGTAGCAACATCCTTGAAAAAGATACATGGATAAATAAATTATTCTCGCACTAGAATGAATCAGAGGAGAAAGAAGTGGTGATAATTTGAGCAGTTATAAAGAACATACCACATTTATAACAGTGGAAGAAATTATCCTTGCCGTCGGTTCTGAAAACCAGCACAACTAGCTAAAGTCAACAGCAAGAAATACATCTAAATACAATTCACAGTAGTATGAAGATTACTTTTCAGGAGAGCAAGGGATATCAAATGCAAAAGAGAAAAGCATACCTGCAAATACCACATCCATCACAGTGGTATTGCTGTCTTGAATCCTGGAAAACCAAAATGGCAAGTGCAATTAGCACCAAAAGCATATATATCCAATTCCATCTTTTCATAATTTTGCTGAGAATTTCAAATCAGACAAGTTATTGTTTCCTTTCTCTTGCATTTGACACTCTTATATGAAACCTTTTTGGTTGAATATGGTATGAACTAGTAAACTCTTTGTTTCTATGAACCAGGACTATTAAACCTGAAAAGGCATCAGGAACGTACATCATCATCAAAGAAATTGCATTTTTCACAAAAGTACTTTCCCATACAAACACCACAAGTAACGCAGGTTTGCTGAACCTGCATAACCACAAAAATCATAATCATTTGTAAAATAACCCAAATAAGTATTGGAGTTTTTATCTCTAAGTTTTATGCACGTAACCAAAGTAAACAAGGGTCAGTTCTTACATCTTGTTCAGTTCTACAAAGTGAACAGATAACCTGCAAACACAAAAGTATAACTATAAATAACAAGAGCAATATACTAATTAAGCAAGTTAGCTGAGATTTACTAGAAAATTGGTCATTTGTTTTTTGAAAAGCATAAAAGTTAAACCTATACATCTTTCAAACCTACCTTCCTAAAATATTATGATGTTACACCCTATAAAATCTTTGCTAATTACAAGCAACACATATGGTTCCCGAGCATTAAGAAAAGCATCATAATGAATAACATGACTGGAAAACAAGATAGAACGTTACCTTTCGAACTTCGTGGCGAGGTACATCATGTCTGTCAAGTGGATCGACGTCCATTGAATTCTGTTCAGATATGAGTTCAGTCCATACTATACCCTCAAAAATGAATTTAGAAGTGGAGACATATTTTATATTTCTATTTTGACAAGGCATATAAAACAAAGTCAACCATAGAACTTGAAATAGCTAACGAATGAAGCAAAGGAAAGGAAGCATACTTTGGCCTCATTATGGCAATGCCTACAGTCAAAAACTTCATTACAACACGGAGCCCTTATTTGGCATCTCCGGCGGTAGTGTGAACATCTGGCATCAATATCAAGAAAACACACGTCACTAAAATCATCCCTCAATGGCATACTTCTCACCACTTTGTAAGATGCATGGACATACCAACAAGAATGTATATTTTCCACCTTGTTAGATACATGGAGATGCCAACAAGAAAGTATCAAGATTATATTCAATTAAAAGATATCAAGATTATATACAATTAAAAGGTATAAATGCTACGTCAAAGAGCAGTGTTTTGAACATATCCATTCTATCTCAGAAATGTCAAATTTGAAATGAAGACAGCAAGGGTATGCCTGTATATATACATAAAACCAGAATAAAACGATGTAGAAACTCACTACCTTCAGAATTTATGTCAAGGACAACAAATGACCAAGATGAATTCCCTCACAGTAACCAACAAAAATATGTTGGACATCATAGCCCCACATAAATGAATGCGATTTTTGCATAAAATTCAATTCCCTGAGATTCATTGTCATAGTAGAAAGTGAATTAAACTAAATTCATTAAAAAGACACCCACACAAATTACTTTTCTCATGTTAGCAATACAAAGAGGCCACTCCATGCATTTTACTGAATTTGGGGAAGGCAAAACCCTTTCTCTTGATCAATAGGAAACTTGAGATGGATTTGCTTATGGCCAAAATTTGAGATAAATAGAACAAATATTTGGGATACCATAGACCCACATAATTTGTAATAGTTTTTCAGCTCCATCGAAGATCAAGTTTAGAATTGAAACAGTTCCACATAAAGAACACATTTTACCAACTATAGATTGCCTACTATAGCAATAGGAAGAACCCACTCCATTTTTTCTACCATATAAGGAGAATGCCCAAAGTGTCTCCTTCAATAGGGAGCTATGCTTGGTATAATGAAAATTCAAATCGTAAAGAAGGGTAGTTGATGGCCACGACAGCTTCTCAGATAGCAAGTTTTGAGAAAAACATAAAAACAATGTTTATACCATGGTCCAAACAATTATCTGAAGTGTTGTTCTATAGACCTCGCTGTCAGATAGAAATATGAAATAAAACCAACTCCACTAAAGGTTTCCAACAGAACATTTATTGCTGGGTGAAGGATACAAAGAGGCTACATCATGACTTTTACTGGATTACGGGAGTACACAGTTCCTCGTTATTCATAGAAAGTTCCGTTAGTAAACTAGTTCAAGGGTGCTGTAAATAAGTGCCATCAAAATGTCGAGGTTCAATTTATTTCATTCACCTCATATTTTCATGATATGGGCATATTGACTTCCAAATGTTTTAGGTCGGTGGAAACAAGCAATAAAATTGTAAACCGGTCCCTTCTCTTAGTACAGGGGATGTATGCATATTCCCACATATTTTTCATAATAAATATGAAATATGTAGACATGCACTCATATGGCAAGTTGTTCAAATTGCCAATAGCATGCTCCAAGTGCCATCTTCACACCGATGCAGGTGAGGGCAGTAGCTTGAAACCAGGCTAGCTGCCATTAGAATCCGAGTGTCCCGGATCCTTCTCTTCTCTATCATCCTGCCATAGAATGCAACAAGCAAGCAAATACTCTGCTACTATATCGCTTGCCCGATGTCATTACCCCACTCAATGGTTCCCAGTGAGAGGATATTCCCAAAGTAAAAAAATGCGTTCAGCCTGGTGAACCCCAAAAATAAAAGAGCTCCATGAGTTAAAATATAGAAGGAAGAAAAAAATAAAAGGCACAAAATGCTTATGTTGAAATCTAAAGTATACCAACAGCACAGAACCTAAGGCTTAAGAATATTGGAAAACTCACCGATATTGGAAATTTAATGAAAGCGTAAAGAGATTGACAGGAGCATTAATTTCAAATACGAAGGATTTTATTCTGGGACTCTCTCTCTCTCTAGTCCCAGAAAACCCAAAAAATGAAAAAAAACAAGAAGAATATTTAAAGAAAAAAAAATATTGATGGGTTTGAGCACTGCATGTATTCTTGTCACCCATTAATTTAGTGAATTGATTTGAATTTAATTACTGACCCATATTGCATGAATCCTTGATCAAGCGTATCTTCCACCACCATCTTTGGCTTCATGTCAGCTTCACACCCCTGAGCAGAAGACTGAAGGCTGCAGCACGCAACTTCCATGATTCAAATTCAAATCTCTGCTTTCTCACAATGTACCTGGAAAGAACACCAAGAATCAAACCCTAATACCCCATTTTGCCAAATTTCATGGCAAGAATAGCAATGCACACCAGAAAATTCAACATACCCAAAAGCACAAAATTAAGGCACTAGCTTTGCCCTATTAAAACACCACCAAATTTCGGCCTTATAAACCCACTACTCAAATCAAAACCGCCAAGAGCAGTCCATCGAAACCGCCACCCCCATCACAGTAGAAAAATATAACAATAAAGAAACAAATCTACAGATGCAACATAGAACAAACGCGGTTTCACGTACTCACCTGAAGTCTGGTTTCTCTGAAGCGGTTTACTGCTCCAATGGGCGAAGGAGGCCCCCTACTGTTTATTTAAATATAAGTAAAATATCTCAGAAACCCTCCGCGCCTTCAAAACAGGCAGCCGTTTCCCGTAATTCCACGTCATCGTTTGTCACGATCTCCGCGAAAAGCTGGCCACCGGCCAATCTTGACAATTTCGATGCAAAAAGCCCAAAGCGGATTCACCATCCACGGTGTCTGCCGTTATCTACTGACTGTGCATGGCTCCACATGCCTTTGCTTTCGGAAAGTAGATAAATTCAACTGTTTTTTCTATTAAAAAAAACAATCGGAATTTTGTCCAAAATTTTTGGCTTAAATTATGTAATATTTTTAAAAAATCTATTTTCATTTAATGAATGTATCGAAACAAAATTTACATTGCCATGAAAAAATAAATTTTCAAAAAATATCTGTTTTTAATTCCCTCCCTTTTTTAACTTGCCAAATGTAATCTGATCTAAATTAAAATCTCAAAAAGTGATTAGGACCCACCTTGTTTTTGTACCCTTGATGCCAACTTCTAGGAACATTGCCTTTCCATTATTTGAGGTCTTTTATTACTGGTTTTGTCTCTTTGTCTTACGTGTTCTCTTTATCAATCAAATTTCTATATAAGTTGATATTTTCGTACTTTCTAATATAAACGTTTTCAAAGAATCTTGATCATCAACCATATCGTGTCCTTACTAAAAGTCCAAAACTCGCCTATCACTTACATGTCCTTATTTGAGTGTCATCCCACATGTACCATGTGTTGCTACAATCAAACCCTTGAAGCAATTGGATTCTCTTATGTTAGAATAAGGGTAAGCTCTATCCTTTAGACCAGGACTCCTCCACCAAATTTGCAACTAGTGATCCATGGTCCCCTACATGTGTTGTCATAAATATCAACTTTTGATCCATGGTCCCCTACATGTGTTGTCATAAATATCAATTCTCAAGTCCTTTTTATTGAAATTAAAAGTAGAGTCAAGTATGGAAGAGATTAAAACTTTGAAATTCTCCATGCATTATAGGTTCACTCGGCATGATATTTTTTTCAAACTTGGAGTTATCCATGATATCTAAGTCTATTTATTATGACTCAATGAGGAGATTGGTTTTGAATCAAAGAAGTGATAAGATGATATGCTTTGTATGTAGTTGTATTCTTGTAAGTTGTATACTTTTGATCCAAATTCATATATGAAATTTGCAACTATAGTAATACATGATAGTAACACATGGTTCCTTGCATGTGTTGTCACAATGACCCATGGTCCTTTGCATATGTTGTCGCAATTTTTTGTATTATGTTTTCTAGGCTTTTTTAATGACATGAAAGGTAGATTCAAGCATTGGAGACACTCAAACTTTGAAATTCTCCACATATCATAGATGTACTATGTATGATATTTTTTCTCAACTTGAGGTTATCCATGATATCCAAACCCAATTATTATGACTTAACGAGGAGGTGAGGTTTTCAATCAATCATTGATGACAAAGTTGTAAATTTTGAAATTCTCCACGTATCATAGATGTATTATGTATGATATTTTTTCTCAACTTGAGGTTATCCATGATATCCAAACCCAATTATTATGACTTAACGAGGAGGTGAGGTTTTCAATCAATCATTGATGACAAAGTTGTAAATTTTATTTTCAAATATCATTTATGAAGGAATCTAGTAGATACATTGTATATAGTCATATTCTTATCTTCCAAGTCTAGGTTCATGGACAATTATTGATCTTGTCACAAAATCCTTCACTAAATTAATATAGATTTGTGTATAGGTGATGATTTCCATGGTGCCTTGATATGGCTTAATCTTATGAAATATGTGTCTTGATATGGCTTAATTTTATGAAATTTATATTTATGTAGAGAATTTTTTAATTTTCATTATCCAAAGGTATATGTCTAAACATGATAGTCTTACTTAACAGTTTCACATTTTTTTCCACAGAAAAATTTCACTTTATATTAATAAGGTAATATAAATTGGTCTTTACAAAGAGTTCCCATACAAAATGTTGCAATACAGTGCCCTTATCAGGGTAGTGTAGCTGACAGAATCTAGTGTCCAAAACCCATTACATCCTCAACAAAGAAAAAACCAATTTGTCAAATGGTCGAGGAATAAAAAGTGACAAACAAGGCAAGGCAAGAAAGTCCATAACGATAACAGCCTTATCCCAAACTGAAATAGTAGGCAACTAGTCAAAAATCAAAGATCGCATAATCTAATAAAGTTCAAGTGATAGAAGAGGACCCTCATTTTCCTCAACGCACTGGAAATAGTAGATTTTTCCAGGATCTTTGAGAAGTGCCTGCTTTGAGAGTCTATCAACCACTTCATTGTCTTCTCTATAAACATGAGTAAAAGAGATATAATGGAAATGGTCAATTAGTCTCCTTAATCTGAGTTTCTAGCATTCTAATGTAACAACTTGGAGGCGACCCTTCTCCTTTAACCAGTCAATGATAACCTTGGAGTCACCTTGAACTTGGATGGATTGAATGGAAAGTCAAGAAGCGAGTATGAGTAGTGCCTAGGCTCCCAACAATTCCACTCTGGTGTTTGTCCCCTACCCACAATTGATGAGCCATTTGTAGTTGCATTGTCCATCCAGCTTGATAATGCCTCCTGCACCACTATTCAAGCCCGAAGACTCCATTGCTCCATCAAACCAGCCAGTCGGCCCACTCCAACTGTGGCAGCAATGCCCCTTTTTCCGATAAATATTTCTCGGAATCACTTTATGATCCTGCAAGGCAATTGTAACTCGATGGACCACCCGCTGAATGGATGAGTGTTGGCCTTCAAACAATACTGTATTCCTTTCCTGCCACACAAACCAGCAGATGTATGCTAGCAAAGTTGAATGTATTGCTTTGTGTTTATGCCAGGTATTGAAACAATCCTCAAGACTGGTGCCCAACCAAGTAACCACAGAGTTAAAATGAAGTAATAATCTATTCCAAACCGCCACAGTAAATTCACAATCAACGAGTAGATGGTGTGTAGTCTCACGAGTAGTTTTGCAGAGAATACAAATGCCAGGTCCTATGAAACCTCTTCGTTGTAGTAACTCCCAGGTGAGGATTCTGTTTTCAACTACCAGCCAAATGAAAATTTTGATTTTTATAGGGCAGGCCCAAGACCAAAGTGCCTTTCTCCAGCCACAGATCGTATAAGTCCATTTCTTTTTTTCCACCGCCAAGTAAAAGTTTTTGATCGAGGTAATACTCATCTGGTCTCCACCTATCCAGATTAAGACATCTGGTGAATTGTGTAAGAGGATGCCTGAGTTGATGAGGTCGCATCTAAAATTTTTCCATTCGATCAGGAGGTGCTTCGTTAGATTTAACGCCTCTCCAGAGTACCAATTTGTTGATGTTATTCCCGCTCGGGTATCCTTAACTGCCTGGTAGAGGTAATGAATCCCTTGCCTATTGATTGCTTGAATAAGTTCCTTCGATAAAATGGTTGACTCCCCCATGCCCAAGATGCGATCACGACCGATCATAATAGTGTGTCCTGTACCGGGTCTCCACGCAATCCAGTGAAGGAGAATATGCACAGATTTTAATAAGTGGACCCAGGGTCGTGATCCTTTTGTCCGATGGTTGCTAACAATGTGAAGCCAATTGTCCATTGAAATGGCTGGAAAGTATTTGGATTTTAATACCCGATGCCAGAGGCCATCATGCATCAAGGCCCTCGAAAGGGTGTTTGTTGCCAGGGCTCTACCAAAACAAGGTATGTTTCTCAGTCCCCACCCCCCAAGGGTCTTAGGGCGAGCAATGAGATTCCAATTGCAAAGGTGGAAGTTTTTTTTTTCTTACATCCAGACCAAAGAAAACCAAATATAAGTTGGAGGATCCTATGAAGGGCAGTGGCAAGTAAGTTTGATAAGGCCAACCAATACACTGGTTGACTCTCAAGAACTACTTTTATCAAGACTAGGCGGCCCCCGATGGACAACCACCGGTTGCACCAGTGTCTAATTCTCTTTTCAAATTTTTCTAAAAGCCATAACCAGTCCTCAATTTTGTACCGACCCATCTTCAGAAAATATCCAAGATACTTGAATCCCTTCTCCAAATCCTGAATTTGATATTGATCATGTGCTTTAATACCATCAAGTACCTGTTCACTGACACCAAACTGCAACAAAGTTGGATATGGAGGCTCGTTGCACTACAGAAAAGAAGCAAGACTTTGATAATTTCCCTCCATTCCTCTAAGGAAGCTTTTGTCATGATTAAGACATCGTCAACAAATAAAAGATGCAGAATTTGAATGTATCTGGAAACCTTGATTCTGGTCAGAAGTCCTTCCTCTTGTCTATGCTTAAGTGCCAAACTCAAGCCTTCCATAATCAAAACAAATAATAAAGGCGAGAGTGGGCAACCCTGCCTGAGACCCCTTTCGTTGTGGAAGAAAGTCGATGGCTCGCCATTAATCAAAACTGAAAATGTTGCTGAAGTAACACAACCCATGATCTAGTTGGTAGTCGGAAGGCCAAAGCCACTTTGCAATAAAACCAGTCTGAGAAAGTCCCAACTGATAGTGTCATAGGCTCTTTTTAAGTCGATCTTGAGTATAAGTGCCTGCAGTTTTTTTTCTCTGATGTTGTGAAGACACTCTTGGGCAGTTCCTATCGCATCTATGATTCGTCTTCCTTTTAAGAATCCAAACTGCTCCTCTGAAAGTGTGCGTGAAAGGATCAGCCTGAGTCTCGTGGCAATGATTTTAGTAATGATTTTGTAGCAGAGATTACATAAAGCGATCGGTCGAAAATCGCGAAAGGTGGCAGGACCATTCACCTTGGGAATTAATGCAATGAAGGTTGAGTTAAGTGATCTGATGACAACACCCTTGAGGCGAGTTTCTTCAATGGCTAGTAGTAAATCATTAGCAACCAACTCAAAAAAACAAGTGTAGAACTCCACAGTCCACCCGTTAGGGCCCGAAATTTTTTCTTTGGTCATGCCTTTTAGTACCTCAAATTTCTTTTGTAAGTGAAAAATCTAAGATGAGGATGTCTTCTGTCGTAAACAAATTAGGATACAGTCTCAGTAAATCAACTTGATCAACAATAGTGTTATATTCCAGAGCTTTCTAAAAGGAGGAAAAGTGGAACTTTGCTTGTCTTTTTATGGCTTCCTGATCGAGATGAATTTGTCCCTCGTCATCTTGGATTTCCCACAGGTACTTTTTATTGCGTCTGTGGCTAGCAAAACTATGGAAATACTTAGTGTTTTTATTGCCAGATTTTATCCACATGGCCCTGCTTTTCAAGCGCCATCGTTCTTCTTCCTCAATCAATAAATTATTGCGTTCAGTTTCACAGTGTTTTAATCTGATATCCAGGTCATAATTGTGGCCAATGCTGAGGCTTGAATGTAGTAGACTAGCATACTCTGCTTCTAAATTTTCATAAAGTAAAGTTTCCTTCTATTTCTTTTCTGAAAGCCATATTTTCACTTGAGATTTTAACTTCATAAGTTTGGCAACGAGTCGGTGTTGCACACCTTCCTCTCTAGTATCTTGAATAGAACACTAAACTAAGTGAACAAGATCACTAAATGACTCGTCACCCAAATGAGTTGGATTAAATTTGTATGGATATGCAATCTTTTTGAGTCCATAATCCAGTTAGAAAAAAACAGGTGCATGATCTGAAACAAACAGATAATTTACCCACGATCGTACCTAACAGTGTCAATCAAAAGTGAAGCTGAGACAAAGACTCTGTCCAATCATTTTTGAATGCTTTGGCTCCTGAGTCTGCCATTGCGCCAAGTAGGCACCAGCTTTGCCGATTGGACGTCCACTAACTGGTTTTTAGCAAAGAGGTCTATGAAGTCTCCTCCCAGAGGATCAATAATTACGTCGGCACCCCAAACTTCCTCAATGCTAGTGGTAAAATTAAGATCCCCTGCTAGTATGAGTGAGTCTAAAGTTAGCAAACCTTTAGCTTGAACTCGATCCTAGAAAACTCTGCGATCAGAACACGACCCATACAAATTTATGAGAGAAAGTTTTTTATTATCCGGAAGATGTGTACCTGTAAACTTGACAGTTTCCCTTAAGTTAAGGTTGTGAGATGTACATTAAGTGTAATCTAAACATGTTATGATTTGGATCTTTTCTAGCCACATTTTTCTTGTCAATTTTTGCTCAAAATTTGGCCAAAAATTCAAAATAATTATTGTAATTGTAGATATCAATTGTTAAGATTGCACACTTTGGGTGCAATAGGGGTTTTTCAGGGCACTGGATCCATTTTTGCATTCAAAAAAGCAATTTCAACAATGAAAATTTGTAATTTGACCAAAAATTATATTTGTCGGATTCCAATTATGATTGTCCTAAAAAGTCTAAATCATACAACGCTTAGAATTATTCATTAACATTATAGTTAAGTTGAACTTCAAGGATTATGGGTTGAAGAAGAGGTATGTGCTACCCAAAACCATGGTCCTTTTTTCATACTTTTCTATAGTGTTCTAGATTGGTAAAAGTGACAATAAAGAACCTCTAGAGCAAAAAATTATTGTATATGATGTGGCTTAGTGGTAAGCAATCCATTCGATAAGCGGTGTAATGATAGCCATGACCCATTAAATTTGCATATCAAAACATTATCTTTATTATGAGTGATTTTCCTGCTAATCATTGGTGGCTAACTCTGTAACTTTGGGATGTCTTTTAATTTCTCCACAATCAATTCTCCTAACTAAGGATTCTTGAGATCCAAAGGGGGAAGATGATTTATTCTACATCGTGTTTTTGGGAAAAAGAGGATTCAAAGATTTATTATTGATGGCTCCTCTAGAGAGGGAGATTCGTGGAGCCTTTAAGAAATAGGTCATTCTTTTGTTGTAACATGTTTTTTTTTTTTTAAATGTTATAATAAGCTTGGATATAACCATTTTTTAGCAACATTCCAAAAAAATCAATGTCTAATGACTAGGTGTAAGTTGTTCCTTGGGTTTAGCCTTCATATTGTCTATAATGTTCAAACTCTCATCTTCACGGTATTGATATTCCCATAAATAATTTTTACAAAACTTTGAAATTGCAATACCCTTAGAAACTCCCAAAATTATCATTGTTGCAAAGAAACCACCCACATTTTTTTAGCTAAAATCCACTTCCTTATGATGACTCTATGATAACATAAACCCACTTATAAAAAAAAATATCTCATCCTTCCATTTTCCTTTAATCATTTCCTCTTTTATAAGAGAATTTTAAAACATATTACATTCTACACATAGTAGTTAAAAATTGAATAATGGTGCATTGCAAAGAAAGGACTCTATGATAACATAAACCCACTTATAAAGAAAATCTCATCCTTCCATTTTCCTCCAATCATTTCCTCTTTTTAAATAAATTTTAAAACATATTACATATTTTAAAAATTGGAGAATGCCACATTCCAAAGAAACATTCTACACATAGTAGTTAAAAATTGAATAATGGTGCATTGCAAAGAAAGGACTCTATGATAACATAAACCCACTTATAAAGAAAATCTCATCCTTCCATTTTCCTCCAATCATTTCCTCTTTTTAAATAAATTTTAAAACATATTACATATTTTAAAAATTGGAGAATGCCACATTCCAAAGAAAAAGATAAAATGGACATAAACATTTTCGCATTAATACTTTATGTAAAAATAAAACATAGTCTCATCTAAAATATTAAAACCCATTAAAATGGAAACTAACAATCTACATCAAAGTAGGATAAAGTCCCATCTAGAATCTTATCACCCACTACAATGAAAGCTAATAATAACTCTGGAAACTAGCACTCTACATCAAAGTAGGATAAAGTCCCATCCAAATCTTATCAACATCATTACTAAAGGTTTGTTAAGTCAACTAAAATTTATTTCCATATAGTTATGATAATAAACACAACAATAACAAGTGTTGCATAGCAACATAGTCTCTGTCAGGTTGGAACGAGAGTAAATGCATGGGTTGTAAGTTGCAGTACATGTGGTATCCATGCAGAATTTAGTATTCCCGAATTAATTTTATTTGAAATTTCTAAAAAATTATTAATGTCTAGTACTTCAACGAAGGTTCCTAGTATCTAAGTTTGTTAGTACATGAAATATTTAATACATAACGCATGTAACCCAAAAATTACGGAGTCGCGGGTTCACATTTTTCATTTTTATGTCCAGAGTGTTCCGTGATATACATTTTGCACCCAACACTTCCGCCATATACATTTTGCACCCAATAATTCTGTCATATACTTATACGTTTTTAAATGTAAATTTGGAATTTTGGAATTTTGATTTTGTTTATGATAATAAAGGTGAAATTTATTTTAATTTTTCATTTTTCATGTCGCGCTTGTTATGTGATATACTTTTTGCACCCAACACTTCCACCATATACATTTTGCACCCAACAATTACGGAGTCGTGGGTTTGCGGAGTGGCAAGTTCACATGTTTCATTTTTCATGTCATGTTTCGTGTTATACATTTTGCACCAAACACTTCCATCATATACATTTTGCACCCAACAATTCCGTCATATACTTATACGTTTTTAAATGTAAATTTGGAATTTTGGAATTTTGATTTTGTTTATTATAATAAAGGTGAAATTTATTTTAATTTTTCATTTTTCATGTCCAGCTTGTTCCGTGATATACTTTTGCACCCAACACTTCCACCATATACATTTTGCACCCAACAAGTATAAACAATTATTTAAATTCTATTCAATATTATTTTTAAAGTTTTTAAATGTAAATTTGGAATTTTGGAATTTTCATTTTATTTATGATAATAAAGGTGAAATTTATTTTCATTTTTTATTTTTCTTGTCCAACTTGTTTCGTGATATACTTTTTGCACCCAACACTTCCGCCATATACATTTTGCACCCAACGATTACGGAGTTGCAGGTTGGTGGAGTCACGGGTTCGCATGTTTCATCTTTCATGTCCATCATGTTCTGTGATATGCATTTTGCACCCAACAATTCTGTCATATACTTATAAGTTTTTAAATGTAAATTTGGAAATGAAATTTATTTTAATTTTTCATTTTTCATGTAAAGTTTGTTCTGTGATATACTTTTTGCACCCAACACTTCCCCCATATACATTTTGCACCCAACAATTACGGAGTGGCGGGTTGACGGAGTGGCGGGTTCATTTTTTAAATGTAAATTTGAAATTTTGAAATTTTGATTATGTTTATAATAATAAAGGTGAAATTTATTTTAATTTTTAATTTTTCATGTCTAGCTTGTTTTGTGATATACTTTTTGCACCCAACACTTCCGCCATATACATTTTGCACCCAACAAGTATAAACAATTATTTGAAATTTATTCAATATTATTTTTAAGGTTTTTAAATGTAAATTTGAAATTTTGATTTTGTTTATGATACTAAAAATGAAATTTATTTTAATTTTTCATTTTTCATATCCATCTTGTTCCATGATATATTTTTTGCACCCAACACTTCTGTCATATACATTTTGAACCCAACAATTACGGAGTTGCGGTTTGGCGGAGGGGTTCACATTTTTCATTTTTCATGTCCAACATGTTTCGTCATATACATTTTGCACCCAACACTTATGTCATATACATTTTACACCCAACAATTTCGTCATATGCTTATACGTTTTTAAATGTAAATTTAGAATTTTGAAATTTTGATTTTGTTTATGGTAATAAAGGTGAAATTTATTTTAATTTTTAATTTTTTATGTCCAACTTGTTCCATGATATACTTTTTGCACCCAACACTTCTGCCATATACATTTTGCACCCAACAAGTATAAACAATTATTTAAATTTTATTCAATATTATTTTAACGTTTTTAAATGTAAATTTGGAATTTTGGAATTTGCATTTTGTTTATGATAATAAAAGTGAAATTTATTTTAATTTTTCATTTTTCATGTCCAGCTTGTTCCGTGATATATTTTTTGCACCCAACACTTTCGCCATATACATTTTGCATCCACCAATTACGGAGTTGTGGGTTGGCGGAGTGGCAAGTTCACATGTTTCATTTTTCATGTCCATCATGTTTCGTGATATACATTTTGCACCCAACACTTCCATCATATACATTTGCATCCAACAATTACGTCATATACTTAAATGTAAATTTGGAATTTTGATTTTGTTTATGATAATAAAGGTGAAATTTATTTTCATTTATCGTTTTTCATGTCCAACTTGTTCAGTGATATACTTTTTGCACCCAACACTTCCGCCATATACATTTTGCACCTAACAATTACGGAGTTGCGAGTTCACATGTTTCATTTTTCATGTCCAGCATGTTCCGTGATATACATTGTGCACCCAACACTTCTGTCATATACATTTTGTACCCAACAATTCTGTCATATACTTATACGTTTTTAAATGTAAATTTGGAATTTTGGAATTTTGATTTTGTTTATGATAATAAAGGTGAAATTTATTTTAATTTTTCATTTTTCATGTCTAGCTTGTTCCGTGATATACTTTTTGCACCCAACACTTCCGCCATATACATTTTGCACCCAACAAGTATAAACAATTATTTAAATTTTATTCAATATTATTTTTAGCGTTTTTAAATGCAAATTTGAAATTTTGATTTTGTTTATGATAATCCGTCATATACATTTTGCACCCAACAATTCCGTCATATACTTGTACGTTTTTAAATGTAAATTTAGAATTTTGGAATTTTGATTTTTTTTATGATAATAAAGGTGTAACACACCCACTACCTAAAATCATACTTTTTCGTTGATTTCTCAACAATGAGAATCCCCGAAGCTCGCAGCAGCGAAATGCCAAACCCAATGCATAGGTCCTTAATTCCCTGTCACGACCTCTTCTTCACGTGCCTGTGACATTTCCCCGATGATAATTTCGGGTCTCAGGGTTTCGTGATTCCTGATGACAAGAGTTCATGTCCTCTCAAACTCCCGATCTCTGATTTGTCGATGCACCCCTTTACGTGCTATCCCTCCTGGCTAAACTCCTGGCCCATATGACCATTATTTCACAAGACCGCAGCCTTATCTCCTTTCGGGGTTTTGGGCTTCCAAAAGCTGATGCGTTCTGACTTCGGCTAGCCCTTCGAGCTAGACCTTTGGTCCACGTGACCTTCCCTCTATGACCGCAACCACTCTTCTTATCGAGTTTCAGACTTTTTCAATGCCGAGATGCATTTGTCCTCAGGACTCACGATCCTCCGATTCCCGATACGACGTCAGTTAATAACCCCTTTTTTGCCTTTAGCGCGATCAACGACTGTGATCGCCCATGAAACCAACGGTCCCTGATTTCTATCGAGACTTCGGGGTTTCAAATGCCGAAATGCATTTGTTCTTGGGACTGTCGATCTCTCAAATCTCGATTTTCCGTTATGCTGACAGTTGGCCCCCACGATGGAGCTTTCCCTTCCTTGTCGGAATTTCGGACTTCGCGATTCTGAATTGCAAGGACTTCTTGTCCACTGGATTCCCTATTCCCCGACTCCCAAAATGCCGATGGACTACTTTCTTTTCGGGAAGCCTCCCGAATGCTCTGATCTCCTCCATGCGTCCTCCTCAATATGGACGGTCCTGATCATCTCTCGCGATTTCGCGACTTCTGATGCTCCGGAAGTCTTGTCCTCAGGACTCGCGAAATACCGAACCCCGATGCACCTATTGACTTTTCTATCGGGACTTCCTCGATGGTTTGGATCTCCGCCACGTGTTTCGGCTGATAGATGACCCTGATCCAATCTTGTGATTTCGGAGTTTTAGATACCCCGATGATAGAAATTCTCTGTCAACTCAAAACCCCGGTAGCCGATATACTAACGGGCTCTCGATTTCCGCCACGTGTCTGCACAAACGGACGGTCCAGATCATTTCGTTGTTTCGGGGCTTGAAATGCCCCGACGTTCTCGACCTCGAGAACTCCGATATCCCGAGTACCGATATCCCGATGTGTCAACCTTCTCGTCGGGATTTTACCTCTATTGTTCACGAAGGTTTAACCCTCATGCATCTCTTAACATATCCAACGGCTGTCGGGTTTTTCTAGCTATGATCTAACGGCTCAGATCTGTCCCACCTCGCGCATTCTTCCACTACTTCGTGGATGTGGAAAGATCAACGGTCCAAATGTTCTCATGGACCTTGGGGGGGGGGTCTACGATCCCGATTTCATCGCTATTCACGAAGATAGAGAGAGAAAGGGGCAAGGTATGTAACGCCCTTGTTACTTTCGTCAATCTGACGGTCGTGAATGACCATGGGTCTTCCGACAGGATCTCATCCGTCGATTTGTTACTTATCCCTACGGTGCTACTTCGAAATTTTAAGAGGGTCATTCCTCCTCGTACAAGGTTATTAAGACTTGCACATTCAAATCCTTTTTCCAGGTTCTTGGTAAACCTTTCCAAGGAGGGAATCTCTGCGAAGAGATCTATTCCGGGGCTTTCCTGGAGACAGACAAAGGGAAACAAACTCCCGAAGATGGACTGGGAGTCTGACTTGGTTCAACTCATGCATAATTAAATTCATTTATCAACATAAGCCATGCGTGGTCTTTCTGTTATAAGCATATATCTAACATTTCTTGTCAAAACACTGCACATACATTCTTATACTGTAATCGTTTACAATTTCACAGTTTATGAGCATATATGTCAGCATATGAATTTCAAGATGCAATATGAAAAACACTTATCAGAAATAACATCAGAAGTGGGTGCGACTGCTGAGATGGGTGCTCGTTTCCACCCAACCGTAGGCGTAGTGACTCCTAGCGGATTTACCACTAGCCACCCCCGAGCTGAGACCACGATGTTGTGAGACTGCGTCTCTCTGTCTGCCAGTGACCAGGAGTGAAGGTTGCAATCCTTCCTCTCTGCTATCACTCACTCTGCGTAATGTCAGAGTTCCCCTCGCGTCTCCCCTCCCCAATCGCTTCTTCCCCATGCCTTATCCTCTTGCGAGGTTGCGTGTGGTGCGATTACCCTCACGTTGATCAGGCCTGACGGCTCTACGGATAGGTGGTTCACCTCCCCATCCTTCATTAAGCCATCAACCTGCCAGCCTGCAAGGCATTAAATTCAGGGCCAGCGAGCTGCTTTGGTTCTTCGGGCCAGTGGAGTCCAAATACGGTATTAATTCTCGGTGGAAGTTAACGCCACCTTTCCAAGTGCCCTCCACTGCCATCGTGGTCTCTTTTTCTGTTTATCCCCTCTCAGCAGTCCTGCAATAAATTCAAAATGTTATTCACATTCATTGACCTCTTCCTGAAGGTCCATTTACATCACATATTCACATTTATGAGTTTTCCATAGTTCTTGGCCAGTCCAGTTATATTTACAAGCTAGGGGAAACAGGGTGTTACAATTCCCTCCCCCTTAAAAAGGAACATCGTCCTCGATGTTCTTATCTACTAACATGAATTGCATGTACAGAAGTAAACAAAATCGGATATGTTTGTCTCATGGCATCCTCCATTTCCCATGTAGCCTCATCTGGGCCAAAATGTTTCCACTACACCTTGACCTGTGCAATGGTTCTGTTCCGGAGCGGGGTTTCCTTTCTGTCCAGTATGCATTGGGGTTCTGGTAGAAATTCTCC
>ML787621.1:1108514-1127013 GCA_009831015.1 Picea engelmannii
GGGTACATATCTCAATAAGTCGAGGAATTTGTTGACATATTCCTCCATAGTAAGTTGTCCCAGTTTGAGTTCATAAAACTCTTTAGCCTTCTCGTCGAAATATCTTTCCGACAAATACTTCTTCCAGAAGTACTTCTCAAACCGTTTCCAAGACATGTCCTCCTCGCGGACCCCTTTCATATTCTTAAGGTCTTCCCACCAGATGGAATCCTTTCCATTTAAATTGAAAGTGGCCACTCGGGCCTTCAAATTCTCTGAAAAATCATGGACTCTGAAATATTTCTTCAGTCCAAGTAGCCAGGCCTCGACTTCCTCTTCCTTCTTTATCTCACAGTTGAAGGAGGGAGGTTTGAACTTTTTGAATTTCTCAAATTTATGACTCTTGGAAGTCTTTTGCTTCTTCTGTTTTCTTTGAGAATAGGAACTGGTCCTACTGCTGGAAGAGCCTTCTGAATTTCCAGCTTCCTTCTCAGTGGAATCGTCTGGCACTGGTCCTTTACCTTTGGGGTGGACCTTTCTTGACATGCTTCTCTCAGTATGGCCACTGATACGACCATGATTCTGCATCTCAGGTTCATGCTACATTTGTCGCTATAGGTCGGATAAGCTCTGCAGTAAAACTGCATTAATTTCGGTTTGCTTTTCTTGTTCTTTCATCATCCTTTCATTGTCGGCCTTGCAGCTTTGCAACTCAACCATGAGACTCCTCACAGTCTCGGCTAGGTCTGGAGGGGTTCCTATTGCTCTTCTTTCGTCAAACTCTTCGCCTCTATTATGTGAGCCTTCTCCCATCTCTTGGTGAGTCACCATGCTCTGTGTCGGTAAATTCCCATGGTTGATCGTCCGCTAGAGTGAAAAAGGAAAACACTGGATATTAGTCAAGAATTAAATACATTTTTATAATTTGCGCATAATTTATAACTCTTTCACATGCATACATAGTCGGGTTCTCATTTTTCAAGTTTTTAATCCTGGAAAAGAGAGTCAAGTTAGGGGGGTACTCCTTGTAGGAGTGCTTCAAACGGAGCTTATGCGCAACTCGTTCATGAGCCCAATCAGGCCGAGTGTTGTAACCATGCTCTGATACCACTTTGTAACACACCCACTACCTAAAATCAAACTTTTTCGTTGATTTCTCAACAATAGAATCCCCGAAGCTCGCAGCAGCGAAATGCCAAACTTGATCCATAGGTCCTTAATTCCCTGTCACGGCCTCTTCTTCACGCGCCTGTGACATTTCCCTGATGATAATTTCGGGTCTCGGGGTTTCATGATTCCTGATGACAAGAGTTCCTGTCCTCTCGAACTCTCGATCTCCGATTTGTCGATGCACCCCTTTATGCGCTAGCCCTCCTGGCTAAACTCCTAGCCCATATGACCACTATTTCACTAGACCGTAGCCTTATCTCCTTTCGGGGTTTTGGGCTTCCAAAAGCTGATGCGTTCTGACTTCGGCTAGTCCTTCGGGCTAGACCTTTGGTCCACGTGACCTTCCCTCTATGACCACAACCACTCTTCTTATCGGGTTTCATAATTTTCAATGCCGAGATGCATTTGTCCTCAGGACTCATGATCCTTTGATTCCCGATACGACGTCGGTTAATAACCCCTTTTTTTCCTTTAGCGCGATCAACGACTGTGATCACCCATGAAACCAACGGTCCCTGATTTCTATCGGGACTTCAGGGTTTCAAATGCCAAAATGCATTTGTTCTCGGGACTGTCGATCTCTTGAATCCCGATTTTCCGTTATGCTGACAGCTGGACCCCACGATGGAGCTTTCCCTTCCTTGTCGAAATTTCGAACTTCGCGATTCCGAATTGCAAGGACTTCTTGTCCACTGGATTCCCGATTCCCCGACTCCCGAAATGCCGATGGACTACTTTCTTTTCGGGAAGCCTCCCGAATGCTCTGATCTCCTCCATGCGTCCTCCTCAAGATGGACGGTCCTGATCGTCTCTCGCGATTTCGTGACTTTTGATGCTCCGGAAGTCTTGTCCTCAGGACTCGCGAAATACCGAACCCCGATGCACCTATTGACTTTTCTATCGGGACTTCCCCGATGGTTTGGATCTCCTCCACGTGTTCCGGCTGATAGATGACCCTGATCCAATCTCGTGATTTCGGAGTTTTAGATACCCCGATGACATAAATTCTCTGTCAACTCAAAACCCCGGTAGCCGATATACTGACGAGCTCTCGATTTCTGCCACGTGTTTGCACAAACGGACGGTCCAGATCATTTCGCTGTTTCGGGGCTTGAAATGCCCCGATGTTCTCGACCTCGAGAACTCCGATATCCCGATGTGTCAACCTTCTCGTCGGGATTTTACCTCTACTGTTCACGAAGGTTTAACCCTCATGCATCTCTTAACAGATCCAACGACTGTCGGGTTTTTCTAGCTATGATCTAACGGCTCAGATCTGTCCCACCTCGCACATTCTTCCACTACTTTGTGGATGTGGAAAGATCAACGGTCCAAATGTTCTCATGGACCTTGGGGGGGGGGTCTACGATAGAGAGAAAAAGGGGCAAGGTATGTAACGCCCTTGTTACTTTCGTCAATCTGACGGTCGTGAATGACCATGGGTCTTCCGACAGGATCTCATCCGTCGATTCGTTACTTATCCCTACGGTGCTACTTCAAAATTTTAAGAGGGTCATTCCTCCTCATACAGGGTTATTAAGACTTGCACATTCAAATCCTTTTTCCAGGTTCTTGGTAAACCTTTCCAAGGAGGGAATCTCTGCGAAGAGATCTATTCCGGGGATTTCCTAGAGACAGACAAAGGGAAACAAACTCCCGAAGATGGACTGGGAGTCTGACTTGGTTCAACTCATGCATAATTAAATTCATTTATCAACATAAGCCATGTGTGGTCTTTCTGTTATAAGCATATATCTAACATTTCTTATCAAAACACTGCACAGACATTCTTATACTGTAATCGTTCACAATTTCACAGTTTATGAGCATATATGTCAGCATATGAATTTCAAGATGCAATATGAAAAACACTTATTAGAAATAACATCAAAAGTGGGTGCGACTGCTGAGAGGGATGCTCGTTTCCACCCAACCATAGGCGTAGCAACTGCCAACGGATTTACCACTAGCCACCCCCGAGCTGAGACCACGATGTTGTGAGACTGCGTCTCTCTGTCTGCCAGTGACCAAGAGCGAAGGTTGCAATCCTTCCTCTTTGCTATCACTCACTCTGCGTAATGCCA
Source organism: Picea engelmannii (assembly GCA_009831015.1). Lineage (NCBI taxonomy): Eukaryota > Viridiplantae > Streptophyta > Pinopsida > Pinales > Pinaceae > Picea > Picea engelmannii. Next base: position 1,111,748 of record ML787621.1, read on the forward strand.
GAGTTCCCCTCGCGTCTCCCCTCCCCAATCGCTTCTTCCCCACGCCTTATCCTCTTGCGAGGTCGCGTGTGGCGCAATTACCCTCGCGCTGATCAGGCCTGACAGCTCTACAAATAGGCAATTCACCTTCCCATCCCTCATTAAGCCATCAACCTGCCAGCCTGCAAGGCATTAAATTCAGGGCCAGCGAGCCGCTTTTGGTTTTTCGGGCCAGTGGAGTCCAAATACGGTATTAATTCTCGGTGGAAGTTAACGCCACCTTTCCAGGTGCCCTCCACCGCCATCGTGGTCTCTTTTTCTACACATCCCCTCTCAGCAGTCCTGCAATAAATTCAAAATGTTATTCACATTCATTGACCTCTTCCTCAAGGTCCATTTACATCACATATTCACATTTATGAGTTTCCCATAGTTTTTGGCCAGTCCAGTTATATTTACAAGCTGGGGGAAACAGGGTGTTACAAAAGGTGAAATTTATTTTAATTTTTAATTTTTCATGTCCAACTTGTTTCGTGATATAATTTTTGCATCCAACACTTCCGCCATATACATTTTGCACCCAACAATTACGGAATTGCGGGTTGGCGGAGTCGCGGGTTCATATGTTTCATTTTTCATGTCCAACATGTTCTGTGATATACATTTTGCACCCAACACTTCCGTCATATACATTTTGCACCCAACAATTCCGTCATATACATGAGATTAAGTAATTTATAGAATATCAATGGAAAAATGGAAATTGTGAACCCGTGAACCTTCGTTGATGTACCATACATTAATACTTTTTGATAAATTTCAAATAAAACTAATTCGAGAATATTAAATTATGCATGGATACCACATGTATTGCAACTTGCAACACACCCATTTACTTTCATTCATAAACTATAAATTAAATTTATGATATCTATCATGTAATATTAATACTAAATATAATATTCATTATTAATATGTGATAATGTTTTGTTAAATTTTATTCAATTAATTATTCAAATTTTTTTTTTTTTGTCCAGAGTGTTCGGTGATATACATGTTAAGTAAACATTTAAGGCTCTGAGGCATGTAGGTAAACATTTAAGGCTGTCAGAACCGTAAAAGTCCCTCGCGCTGTGTAAACATTTAAGAAAGAATGCGTGTGACGGGATTTACGTACGTTAAGTACTTAATGATAATAAAAAATAGACAAATTTTGGATACGCTGGCATATCAAACATTGGGATAAATTTAGTTAGCAGAAAATGCTAAGAAAAACATTGGAACTAATGCTAGCATTAATTCAACTTCAAGAAATGCATAAAAAAATATATGATTCAAAAAGACGATATACTATCAAAAAGTTTGGATATGCTCACATATAAAACATTGGGAATAACGAAGCTGGCAATAAGACCTCCAATTTATCCAATCAGAGCATGACATACATGGTACTTTTTATTATATAAAAATAAATGTTTTTATACTAGGTCAATGAATTATCGATTGCACCCAACACTTTCACCATATACATTTTGCACCCAACAAGTATAAACAATTATTTAAATTTTATTCAATATTATTTTTAAGGTTTTTAAATGTAAATTTGAAATTTTAGAATTTTGATTTTGTTTATGATAATAAAGGTGAAATTTATTTTAATTTTTTATTTTTCATGTACAGCTTGTTCCGTGATATACTTTTTGCACCCAACACTTCCACCATATACATTTTGCACCCAACAAGTATAAACAATTATTTAAGTTTTATTCAATATTATTTTTAACTTTTTTAATTGTAAATTTGGAATTTTGAAATTTTGATTTTGTTTATGATAATAAAGGTGAAATTTATTTTAATTTTTAATTTTTCATGTCCAGCTTGTTGATATATTTTTTGCACCCAACACTTCCGCCATATACATTTTGCACCCAACAATTACGGAGTTGCTGGTTGGTAGAGTGGCCGGTTCACATGTTTCATTTTTCATGTCCAACATGTTCCATGATATACATTTTGCACCCAACACTTCCATCATATACATTTTGCACCCAACAATTCTGTCATATACTTATACGTTTTTAAATGTAAATTTGGAATTTTGATTTTGTTTATGATAATAAAGGTGAAATTTATTTTAATTTTTCATTTTTATGTCCAGCTTGTTCCGTGATATACTTTTTGCACCCAACACTTCCGCCATATACATTTTGCACCCAACAATTACGGAGTTGCAGGTTGGTGGAGTCACGGGTTCACATGTTTCATTTTTCATGTCCAGCATGTTCCGTGATATACATTTTGCACCCAACACTTCCGTCATATATATTTTGCATCCAACAATTATGTCATATATTTATACGTTTTTAAATGTAAATTTGGAATTTTGATTTTGTTTATGATAATAAAGGTGAAATTTATGTTAGTTTTTCATTTTTTATGTCCAGCTTGTTCCGTGATATACTTTTTGCACCCAACACTTCCGCCTTATACATTTTGCACTCAACAAGTATAAACAATTATTTAAATTTTATTCAATATTATTTTTAATGTTTTTAACTGTAAATTTGAAATTTTGGAATTTTGATTTTGTTTATGATAATAAAGGTGAAATTTATTTTCATTTTTCATTTTTCATGTCCAGCTTGTTCCGTGATAGACTTTTTGCACTCAATACTTCTGCCATATACATTTTGCACCCAACAATTACGAAGTTGCGGGTTGGCGGAGTCTCGGGTTCACATGTTTAATTTTTCATGTCCAACATGTTTCGTGATATACATTTTGCACCCAACACTTCCGTCATATACGTTTTGCACCCAACAATTCCGTCATATACATGAGACTGAGTAATTTATAGAATATCAATGAAAAAATGGAAAATGAAAAATGTGAACCCGTGAACCTTCGTTAATGTACTAGACAATAATATTTTTTGATAAATTTCAAATAAAACTAATTGGGGAATACTAAATTATGCATGGATACCACATGTATTGCAACTTGTAACCCACCAATTTACTTCCATTCATAAACTATAAATTAAATTTATGATATCTATCGTGTAATATTACTATTAAATATAGTATTCATTATTAATATGTGATAATGTTTTGTTAAAATTTATTCAATTAATTATTCAAATTTATTTTTATTTTTCATGTCTAGTCTGTTCCGTGATATACATGTTAAGTAAACATTTAAGGCTCTGAGGCATGTAGGTAAACATTTAAGGCTGTCAGAACCGTCCAAGTGCCTCACGCTGTGTAAACATTTAAGAAAGGATGCGTGTGGCAGGATTTACGTACGTTAAGTACTTAATAATAATAAAAAATAGACAAACCTTTAATAAGCTGACATATCAAACATTGAGATAAATTTAGCTAACAGAAAATGTTAAGAAAAACATTCGAACTAATGCTAGCATTAATTCAGCTTCAAGAAATGCATAAAAAAATATATGATTCAAAAAGACGGTATACTATCAAAAAGTTTGGATATGCTCACATATAAAACATTGGGAATAGCAAAGCTGACAATAAGACCTCCAATCTGTTATCCAATCAGATCATGACATACATGGTACTTTTTATTATATAAAAAGAAATGTTTTTTGTTCCCTAGTTCCAACATTATATATTTTGCAAATATTTGTGGTCAATGGACACATTAATACTAGGTCAACGAATTATCGATTGCTATAGTCCCTCTATGCCTACGACAAGGACTAATAAAGTGATGCTTAAAGCAAACAATCTATAATCTAATTTAAATCGAAAATCAAAGCAACATTTAATATAGTAATAACTTACCTTTAGAAGCTAAAATCTTTAATGCTAAAGGATGAATATAATTATGTAGTCTGTAGTTTTAGTGCTAAGGAATGAATAGAATTATATACTTTAAAGCTTCAATGCTAAACTTTTAATTTTGATTTTCACTTGGTTAAGGAGGTTAAAAACCTCAAGGATAAATAAGTTTTATGGATTTTCATTTTAAGTTGCTAAAATTTAATAGGTTGATAATTTTGTAATTTTATAAAAATAAAATATTTTTATTAAATAAAATTAAATTTATATGATGTAGGTTAAGAAATTATTGTTAAACAATAATTATTTATAATCAATATTATTTAGTATAAATATAATAATGTTTAGTGGTTTAGTATTATTAGATTTGTTTTTATAAAATGTTTCAAAATTTTATTAGTATATAAAATGAGAGCATATATATTTGATAAAAAAAAAGTTGTGAAAGCAACGACTATGAGTTAAGTGGTAAAACACTTAGTCTATCAAAATTTGTTATGCAAGGTATCCAATAAAGATTCATAATGAGTCACGGTGCCTAAGGCGGATAGTAATAAGCACAAGTAAAACAAGTTGGTTAACTAATGTGAACATTCAAATCAATAAACTATTGGAATCAAACCCATTGCAAGAGGGGCTATTTATTTTCAAGGTTAGGCCATGATCCTTCAGCTACGAGATTATGATCTACCACAACATGCTTACATCTATGTTGCCCTTCATGGCCAACTATTTCATCTTTCACAATGCTCTTTTACTACTTGGCTTGCCCTATGTTGAGATTGATGACCCCTTGGAGCTGTAGAGTGTGCTGAGTGCACAAATGAGTGCCCTTCATGAGGCACTTGGCCCATCATACACAACACATCTAGTAATCCATGAACTTGTGCATGTGTGCCACTTCCATCTCCACCTTTCATGCCTGCATATGTAGATGTAGATGGGCACAAATTAAAGAGCCATCGTGCCAAGTAAAAATTGTGTTTGTATTATGCCTTGGTGAAAACGCATGTGTTCCATTTTTTCCAAAGATCATATAAACTATCAGTATTAATTTGTTTCCATGCTATGTGATATTATATGGCCCATGGGAAAAAGTATCAAAAGAGTTGACTTCCTAGTGATATTCAACTAGAGAAATTGATAATAGAGCTTATAATCCCATTCCCGCACAAATGCAATGTGGGTTGGGGACCCCTAAGTATTTCAAGTGTTGGTAGGAAAGCCACCATGAAGTAATGACTAGGAAAATAAATCATTTTTGGGTTCTCGCCACATGTTCTAGATGGATTTCAATTGTTATAGCCATGTCTTCTCGTTTGACTTGTTCCTCCAAACTTGGTTAGGTTTGCATGCACCCCGGGCCTAGAAGACAACCACTTGTATCTATTGGTTAGCTTGTGTTCGACAACATAGGTATTCCAACAGAGGACGAACACCTTTAGTAACCACTCACACAACTAGATCAAAGATCAACACACCGATGTTTTGATGTGGTAAAACCCCAACGAGGAAACATCCACGACCTCAACCAGCGTGGCCACTTAGAGCAATTTATTAATGCAAAAGAAAAAGATTACAGAGATATTTACAAGAGAGTTTCTCACAATTGATCATCGACAAATGACCCTCCATGCTCTTTAAATAAAAATCATGGCCCAATCGGGTGTTAAGCCACAAATCAATGTAGTTGTTAAGATCGAGGAGAATATGAATCGTCAGATCACTCTATAGAAGGAAAATATTGTGACCATCAGATTTCGTAACTTCAAATGCATACTAGATAAACACACTAAGAAACACACTTTTACTTAATGACACATTAGACCAAGTTGATCTTAACTAATTCCTAAGTGTCTAAATATCCTAACACCCCCCTTTAAGAGCATCTTGGGATAGGATTGAAGGATTTACAAATGCGACACAATAGGAGAAGGAAGGATGCATTAGATCTTATCCCCCATTAATGACAACTTCATGAACTCCTAACATCGATCGAATTTTGGAAAACTTCGCTTCTATAAGAGACTTTGTGAGAATGTCTTCAACTTGATCTTCTATAGGGAAAAAATAACACTTCATTAACTTGATCATGAATGAGATTTCTGATGAAGTGCATGTGTAGTTCTATGTGTTTGTTGCATTGATGCTAAGCTGGGTCTTTGGCGAGCTTGGTGGCACTCTGATTGTCGCACTAAAGGTTGGTCAAATGTTGCTGCTAGAATCCAAATTCTAAAAGGATCTGTCGAAGCCACAAGGCTTCCTAACTTGCATTAATCTTTGCTCGATGCTCTGCTTCTGTTGAAGAAAGAGAAATAGCTTATTGTTTCTTACAGGCCCAAGTGACGGGTCATGAACCAAGGATGAAAACATAACCTGTAGTAGACTTTCGATCATCACGGTTTCCAACCCAATCTGAATCAGTGAAACCAACCAATAAAGGACTCCCCCCCTGAACTGTAATGTATCCTGAACTGAATTGTACCCTGGACATACCGAAGTATTATTTTGGTTGCTTTCCAATGGCTTCCATCGGGTGTTTGCATATACCAGGAAACAAGACCAATAACAAAGGAAATATTAGGACGAGTATGAGTCAAGTACAAGAGGCTACCAACTAACTGACAATACAAAGTGGTATCAACTTCGGGAGAAGTACATGTGGAAACAAGTTTGATTCCAAACTGGAAGGGAGAAGGGGTTGGTTTACAATCTTCCATGTGAAAGCGACGAAGAAGGTCACAAGCATACTTAGACTGGGAAAGAAAAATTCCTTCCTGGGTTTGCAAAACTTGGAGTTCAAAGAAATAGTGTAAAAATCAAAGTCTATCATTTCAAATTTCTTCTTAAGGTTGGTTTTCATATGGTTAAAATTTTTTGGGTCACTACCAGTGAGGATAAGGTCATCAACATAAAGAACAAGGATTATGAGATGGATTTCTACTTTCTTGGTATAGACATTAGGATCATAATGGCATCTAGAAAAGTTGGTGTCAAGAAGAAAGTTGTCCATTTTGGCATACCAGGCTCGGGGAGCTTGCTTAAGACCATAAAGAGATTTCTTAAGGCGAAAAACAAGACTAGATTCATTCTGGACATAGCTAGGAGGTTGTTTCATGAATATTTCTTCTTGCAAAGCCCCATGGAAGAAGGAAAAGTTAACATCCATCTGATGGACCTCCCATTTATGTGAGGCAACAAGGGAAAGAACAAGGCGGGTGGAATTCATTTTTTCTATAAGGGCAAAGGTTTCATTATAGTCAATTCCTTCAACTTGGGAAAATCCTTTGGCAACTAAGCGAGCCTTGTTTCTTTCAACACTTCCATCTGATGCATACTTAGTTCTGTAGACCCATTTACATCTAACAAGTTTTCTTCCTTTCAGAAGAGGTACAATATCCTGAGTATCATTTGCCATTAAAGAACAATACTCTTCATTCATTGTTGTATCCCAATCTGGATGACCTGAAGCTTCTGCAAATTTCTTTGGATCTTAAATCTCTAAAACTTGATCCAAAAGAGAAGAGGCTCGCTGGAACTGTGAATGTGTCTGACACTAATTTGAATGATCACCGACAATGACAAGATCATCAATTGCTTCTCGTGTTGAATGGACCCATCTAGGAAGTTGTGGTGTTGGTGCATGTTCAGGTTCAATGGACTCATTTGGAGGAAGGTGAATAGGCGGAAGTGGATTTTCATCCTCACTATCATCATCTGAAGAAGAAGAAGAAACCATAATAAGAACAATAGATGGCACAAATGTCGAAGATGGCTCGCATGCCGAAGAAGGCACAAACATCAAATTAGGCTCGCAGGCCAAGAGATTTTCATTAAATTTAACATCTCTTCTAATAATAATTTTGTTACAATGTGGTTGAAGAATTTTGTAATCTTTGACGTCTCTAGAATAACCAACAAATATGCACTTCTCACTTTTAGGCTGCAATGTTTTCCTTTACTCATCGGGAATGTGAGCCCATGCTACACTGCCAAATACACATAAGTGACTCACATCTGGCTTAAGTTTATTCCATGCTTCTTCTGGTGTTATATTTTTAAGAGCCTTTGTGGGAGTGTGATTTACTATGTAATTTTCATAGTTAATGGCTTTTGCCTAATACTTTAGACTTAATCCCTTAGATTGGATCATACAATTAGCCATTTGTTTTAAAGTGCAGTTCTTTGTCTCAACAACACCAGTTTGTTGTGGTGTATATGGAACAATGTATTGCATTTGGATTCCCTGTGTAGTGCATTAACTTGCAAAATTATTGTTCACATATTCGCCTCCATTATTTGTTCTTAACATTTGAAGTTGATGTCCATATTGATTTTCTACAAGGGCCTTGTAGGCCAAAAACTTGTCAAAAACTTTTCTCTTAAGATTTAGGAAGTAAAACCAAGTGTGTTTGGAAAAGTCATCAATGAAATTTAAGAAATACTTTCACCCAAAAAAAGAAGGAGAAGAAAGTGGACCACACAAGTCACTGTGAACACGTTACAAAGGGGTTGAGGCGTGTCAAGAGACACATTTGTCAAAACTGCCTCGATGATGTTTGTCGAGAACACAACTAGAACAAACATCATATTTGCATGAAACAAGAGGAATACCAATCACCATCTATTGATTACATAGTTGCTGCAATGAGCGATAGTTTAGATGATCAAACTGCTCATGCCAAAGTTTGCTCAAGTCATTGCTATGAGACACAAAAACTGATGGAAAAGTTGATGACCCAAAGTTGTGAAACTTGTACAACTTGGTAATATCATCAACAATTCCAGTTGTAAGAACATGCTAAAGATCTTTTAGAACCTTGATTACAACTTGGTGAGGTGAAAAATCTACGGTTTTACCTTCACCTGAATGAGTGATTTGATGTACTGATAGAAGGTTGTAGGAAAGACTTGGAACATATAATACATCATTAAAATGACCATTATCTAATTGAACTATTCCAGATCCTACAACATTATATCATCACCAACAAATATTTTAGTGGTGTTATATTCATTTAGAGCAGAAAACATGGTTTTATCCTTAGCCGTATGATAACATGCTCCATAATCAACAAGCCACTCATCAGAAGAAGAAGTATAAGTTGCATTGAAGGAGAAACCAGAAGCATAAAGTGCATGTTCATGAGAAGACGAGGACGAAGTAGAATCAATATTGATGTTGTGCTTCTTCATCGCCGCTTCTAAGCTACCATCTTCTTAAAAAAATTGGACTCATAATGACTATCTTCTTAAAAAAATTGGACTCAACATGACCATCTTTCCCATAAAAGTTGCAATGTTTGTCAGTCTTCTTACTTTTAGATTTTTCTCATTTGTCACCATTAAGAGAGGAAGCTGACTGAGAGGGTTTGTGACCCTTGTTTTGGTTTTTGTTGTGGTGAGGATGTTGCTTCTTGTAATTCTTGGGTTTATCTTTCTGTTGAGCCACTAAGGCTTTGTTGGAGGTACCTATAATGTTGATCACTCCAAGTTGCACAAGGTTATCTTTCTCTCTAATCAAGGAATCACAAAAGGACTCAAGAGAGGGATTTTTATAAGCAGTCCCTAGAGCTTCTCTAGTGACATAGAAGGTATATACAAATACTAAATATGCACTACCAAGCTTAGCAAGAATAATATATATATGCAATGCTCTTCTTCTAGCTTTATGTTACATTCTACACATAAAATTCTAAGTGTTTTGAACTTAGATAGATAGTCTTCAATGCAAGAAAAATCATTTGGACTTAAAGTCATTATCTAATTTTCTATCTAGTGGGCTCGAATAATATCGTGTTTACCAAACACAGATTGAAGCTTTTCGCAAGCTTCATTAGGGTCATCAATTCCTTGAAGGTGAAACCTTAAATCAGGAGAGATGGACTTTCCAATCAATCCATGTGCTTCGTCATTCCTATTTTCCCATTTGATTTTATTTTCATCATCATTAGGTTCTAGTTCTTTCCCCATGGTAATCTGATACAATCCTTTACTTCTCAATTAATCCTCCATATGGGATTTCCATTATAAGTAGTTGGTGCTGGTAAGAAAAAGATCATTGGAAGAAGCCATATTAAATACGTAGATAACATGGATTTAGAAACTAAAACTAATGTTATCGATGGAAAGATCTCAAAAAATTGGGTTGTTTAAAAAAAAACGTCACTAAAAATGGACTTTGGATGTGAAAGTTATGCCCTTTTGAAAAAAAAGCAGAAACAATAACCAAAGAGCCACGTGGCAAGTAGAAGTTGGTCCACGTGGTGATACTCCTCCTAACTATGCCTATAAGCTCACTTTTAAACAAGTTTCTTATGAATTGTCTCACTTTTATAGAGCAAATAAGAATCACTTTTACAATGAAATTACTTTATAAATGAAAGTTGCATGCAAAAAATAACTTAAAATAAAGTATTTAAAGTTATTAATAATGATTCACTTTTATAACTTAAGTGAAATGTATTTTACAATCAATGCATGAACTTTAAAAAAAAAAGTAACAAAAGGGAGACTTGAACTTAAGACCTTTTACTAAGTAAAGTAACTTTTGACCAAGTGAGCTAACACAAAACATATTATATTGTTTAGAAGGAGGATTGGGGGTGTTGTTGTTGGAGGAGGATTGAGGGTGTTGTTGTTGTTGTTGAATACGGCATTGGAGAGCGTGCTCATAAAAAACTCTTTTCACAGAATATTTTTTTTTTCTTCTCGACGACAACAAGGGTTAGATCTCAGTTAGCTTACCTAGAAAATGCAAATTTCCCTCTATTTCCGATTTATCGAGATCTCAAAAAGCACACGACAAAGAGCATACGTAGACAAGAAAACCATTTCCGATCTATTTATGATTTTCCAAGATCGCATAGGGCAGGGGGAAAGAGCATATGCAGATCCAAAAGAGTAGCAACCTGGAAATTAAAAACAAAGAACCGAAATAAAACCGAAATGATAACTCTACAAAAATTTAAAAGGGTGTATTCAGGCTTTATACATTCGGATATGACTAAAATGGTTGTATCTTGGGAAAACATAAACCTTTTTTAGTAAAATGAAAAATGTTCCTAACTGAAACAAACACTCTGGGCACAGTGGAACAATCCTATCAACCCATAAATGTATGGTAATGGCAGAAACCAGAGATGAGACAACATAACTTCATGATCTCGATCTACGATGGGAGAGAGTCTTCAAATGAGCTATGATACCATGTTCGACAACACAAATATTCCAATAGAGGAAAGACACCTTTAGTAACCACTCACACAACCAGGTCAAAGATCAATACACCGATGTTTTGATGTGGTAAAACCCTACGGGGAAACATTCATGACCCCAACCAACGTGGCCACTTGGAGCAATTTATAATTAATGCAAAATAAAAAGATTACAAAGAGATTTACAAGAGATTTTCTCACAATCGATCATTGACAAATGACCCTTCATGCTCTTTAAATAGAGATCATGGACCAATCGAGTGTTTAGCCACAGATCAATGTATTCGTTAATATCAAGGAGAATATGAACCATCAGATCACTCTATATCGGGAACATATCGTGATTGTCAGATTTCCTAACTTCAAATGCATACTAAAAAAACACACTAAGAAACACACTTTTATCTAACGACACATTAGACCAAGTTGATTTTAACTAACTCATAGGTGTCTAAATACCCTAGCAACTTGTATTTCTTGAAGTGTTTCTTTTCATTCCATCTCCAATCCTTCCACCAAGCTTGTAGCCCTAGAAAGCTAAGCTTAAATTTTTTTTGCTAGGTGAGGCTCTGAACTTTTTCTAAAATCAATCTATCAACAATATTGAGATTGAACTCGATTTTCAAAGTATCCCAAGTCTTCCAAACTCTATTTTGCATGACATAAAGATCCATATGGAATTGCATACCTTTCTTAAACAATCTCTTGCCCAAGAACCATGGAATCTCAACTAGAGGGTTGTCACTTTGTAGAGCGATCAATGACCACTGTAGACCATGTTCATTGAAGGAGAGTCCCTCCCCTAGAGAATTAGTACTTTTACATACCAACTTGTGTTTGATGGCATTCAAGGGCCACCAAATTCTCTTAGCTTTGATGGCCCCTTTCACCTGGAACAAGGTGTTACACATTATTTCCGTCACCCTTATGACCGTTAATGATGTAAACCTATTTGTTGTCTTCAGAGGGATCAATGGCCTGAATTCCTGAGGAATGAAGGAAGAAGAACTTTACCTGAGAGATGAAATCATATTTTCCTTTGTAAAAACCCTAGTAAGGAGGATCATTGCACCCTGTCCAGTTCTAGGGGTCCGACGATCCGAGATTGTCACATGTTGTACTAAACCTGGCCTGCGATGTCATCACACTCTGCTCAGTTATAGGGGTGCGGCGATTTTCGTACGTGGGAAAAACGAGCATCTTATCGATGCTTCTTGAAGGAGAAGCTTGTATGGTGAGGTGGACTATGATCTATTTGGATCTTACTCACTTTTATGATTTAGTGGGATCATCCTAACCTTCTCACCTTATCCTCTTCAGCTTATAAAAGGATAGGAGCTCTCATGGAGAAAGTTAGATTGGAAATTTGGCTTGAGATTGTTAGCTTGGTTAGAGTGGCTTTGAGATTTGCTTTGTCAAGATAGATTGTGAGTGACTTTAAGATCTATAGTCATAGAATTCGTGGATTAGAAGTGTGTGGAAAGAAAGGAACAATTGGAAGGGACCTTACGACATCAAGGATTTGGTTGTAATCTCTCTTTCTATTATTTAATACATATGCACTTTTCTTTCCTATATGGATCTTATTTGTCCATAATGTATGATTCCTTGATCACACACATAGTTTCATATCAAGTAGGCTCTGTTATTCTTGTCTTCGTTGGCTTGTGTTTCGTTGTAGATATTTCTCCATAAGCCTTATGACGGAGCTTGGATTGCATTGACAAAGTCGAATCTTCGATATTTAAAAGGTATGTTCTAGATCCATTTCACATTTGATAATTGAAATCTAGGGAAAGTGTAGTGTACTGTCTTGTTTTGTTGTAGTTTTGTAGTGAAGCTAGGGGGATTTATTTGTGTCCGCACTTAACAATTAGCTCGATAACAAAATTTGTGACCATACTGGGGATGATACTTCTAACAAAGCCTTCAAAGCTTTGAAACTTGCCTTAACTCATACACCATTACTCTTTCCCCCTGACTACAACCAAGATTACTTCCTCTACTTAGCTGCTTTGGACTCTACCATTGCCATGGTCTTAGTCCAAGAGGATGATTCACATGATTCACATGTCATATACTACTTGAGTCGGAGTCTCACCACTACCGAGACCAAATATTTACATGTGGAGAAATTAGCCTTGGCAACTGTTCAAGTTGTCCAACGTTTTTATCATTATATCTTATTACGCAGAACCACCGTTATTTCCGATTTCAACCCTATGAAACATATTTTTACGCGACAATTGCTAGGGGGAAAGTACTCCAAATGGATAGTGATTATCTAGGAGTTTGACTTGGAGTTTGAACGTGCTAAGTCTAAGAAATCTTTGGTTTTCGCCAAACTGATATGTGACATTCCCTCCACTGAGATAGAAAACATGGCAGAGAATTCCTTACCTGATGAATCCATTTTTCTGATTAGTTCCGATGACATATGGTACAGAGATATTATTATCTATCTCCAGACTCAAACTTTCCGACCTTATCTATCTAGTACAGATTGTTGTCGCATACGTTATCAAGCTCAACAATACATCATTATCGGTGATACTCTTTATCGTCGCGGTATTGACTCCATTTTACGACGATGTCTCACTTATGACGAAGCTGAGAAAGCTTTGAATGAATGTCACTCTGGAGCATGTGGCAGTCATATGTCTAGGTATGCCACTGCCCAAAATATCTTACGAGTTGGTTATTTTTGGCTTTCTTTGTTCAAGGACTACATCACTGCTATTCAGAAATGCCATGCTTTCCAAACTTATAATAATAAAATAAGATCTCATCCTGCTTCCTTACAACCTGTAGTTTCCGTTGGTCCATTCGCCAGATGGGGCATTGACTTCATGACATGTAACCCTCACTCGGCTGGGGGGCATGGATACATCATTGTAGTTGTGGATTATTTCACTAAATGGGCTGAGGCGATATCTACATTTGATAACACCAGGAAAACTGCAGCATTGTTCATATTCAATCATATCATTACTCGGTTTGGTATCCCTCAAGCTATCATTATTGATCACGGTAGTCATTTTTCAGAATTTCATGATGTCAGAACTTACTGAAAATTTGGGTCTTCGCCATGAAAACTCAACCCCCTATTATCCACAGGCCAATGGCCAAGTTGAAGCAATCAACAAAGTTCTCATTACTATGCTTTGACGTATGATAGGAATTCATAAGACAAGCTGGCACACAATGTTGTTCTCAACATTATGGGCCTATCAGACATCTGTCAAGTCTGCCACAGGATTTACACATTTCAAACTAGTTTATGGTATCGAGGCTATCTTGCCGATTGAATGTGAAATACCATATTTGAAGTTGGTCATTGAACTTCTCCCTAATACACCCGCTGAAGAAGAGCGTCTTTTATGTTTAATGCAACTAGATGAAACCCGTCGCGATGGTTATTGAAACTTAGAAGAAACGTGTTAAAGCCCAATAAGACAAGCATATCAAGTCACGTGATTTTTGTGAAGGTGATCTAGTTCTCTTTTACGAACATGATCGTGATTTGCTAGGCGCCGGTAAATTCGAGGCCATGTGGCGAGGTCCTTACATTGTCAAACGTGTGTTGGAGAAGGGAGATTATGAGCTAGTTGATTGTGATGGAATCCCTTTGAGTGAACCCCGAAATGGGCTTTACTTAAAGAAGTATTATGCTTAAGTCATTTTTTCATGGGTGCTTGTACTTTAGTGTATCATACTCTTGTGTTTTTTCGTTGTTTGGTTTCGACTTTTAGCTGCTTACCTTGCGTTGTGCTTGGTTTCCAAATGTGGGCGTCTTCACTACCCTACATTGGCTTTGTTGATGGCTCTAGTCGCAGCACTCAGAACTTAGCATCCACTGCCTCAACAATCTATGCACCTACAAATGAATTGATTAGTCTACATGGTGTTTGCCTTGGTCATACAACCAAAAATATTGCGGAATACAATTGAGTCATCGAATTATTGACTGACATTGTTTCACTCGGAATCCATCATCTCGTTGTACGACTCGATTCACAATTAGTAGTCTTTCAATTGAGTAATGTCTGCTCCATTCGAAGTCCTACATTATTAAGGGTATATTTACGACTTCGCCTCTTGGAAAGTTATTTTGATTACATCAAATATCAACACATTCCTAGATGTCTAAATACAATAATAGACGCATTAGCCAATTATGTGTTAGACAAACATTTGAGAAATTTATAAAATCCAATTACACTTTGTACATACAACAAGTAAGCCGATAGAATCCTCATATATA
>ML787621.1:1127050-1154718 GCA_009831015.1 Picea engelmannii
TGATAAAAGTGTTACAAAAAATGTTTTTGTCCGAAGACCAAAATATCAAAAAAGGTGAAGCACTTGGCTTCATATACAAATAGAACATCAAGGATGATGATCGCTATAACATGCGACTAGCCGCGCTAACTTATGAAGTAGTCAACTGATTGAAGCAGACACACCCACTGTATGATGTTGATAATGCCTCAGGATATCGTTGATGGAGGCATCTGAGATGTTCATTGTAAGCCCCTCTAGATTCTACTCGAGAATCTCGTAGTCAGCAGTAGCTACTCCTGCTACGTCAACTCTCTCCCCTCGCCTCTGGATGGGGGATGAGCCTAAAGGTCGGTAAGGTCCCACGTCTGCATCATCAAAAAAACATTTGATTAGGTATTGGATAAATAACACATAAAAACATTTTATATTTAAAATCACAAAAACATTATAAAAACAAAATGTACTTCTTACCTGTGTCCCCCCATTGATAACCCTCAGGAAGAACCAATTTCGGGTCACCTCAGAATTCTACACCGGCATAAGCATATTCATATACCATAAGCGTCTGGGTCCTCAACCAATCAAAGAAAACATCATTATATTTGACTATAGTACCAGTCACATGCCCTGCCATGAGGTCGACCCACCTTCTCATTCTTGGATCCTGTGGGGCAGGTATACCCCACTCTAGCTGTAAGCGTAAAGATGGGACCCTCTCTAGGAAGAAGGACACCAAAATCAAACCCTATCCAAATTGCTTCAGGTCACCATTCCTGCACTTGGTTAATTTTTTTTTCATTCTTCTAAGAACCACATCGCACCAGTTGAAAACTTGGGGCTCCATGCATTCCAGCACATACTGGAAGTAGCACTGAAGAACCATATGGAGAGCTGTGCTCCCTGCCATGCGTGTGATAGTGTAGAGGACAGTGTGTAGTGGTAAGTCACGGACATCCCTAATAGCGACCTTGCCGCTATGTTTCTGAGTACTAGGTACACAATGTTCACTAATATAGTGACTCATGGGCTTGCCACCTCCCCTGCTACCTGTTAGTGTAACTCAAGACCCACGTCGAGACAAACCGGTCAAAAAATAGATATCCTCGATATCTAACGTAAGAATGTGTGCCCCCACACGGAATGCCTGTTGGTTCACATTCCACATGTGAACTAAGTATTCCAGTAACCTCAACTAGGCCCTCATGCCCTGGATTTTGAAAAAATTTAGCAGTCCACACTACCGGAGGGCATTTACCATTCCCGACAATGTAATCTTCCTCCTCATTCTCTCTCTCTCTCACCATTCCAACATTTTTTACCACAAAGACCTGCAATGGAACATAAAAGAGGGATTAACATCTTCATCTCTCCCTTGGAAACTTTTTATTCGTAGAAACATCTAATTTTTTTTTTTTTTGCGCACGTCACAGGCCAGCATGCCCATATAGTGTAGAGTCTTTTCACTGCAGCTTAAAGGTCGCCTGCGAAGACCTTGGGTCGTCGCAGGGCACAATATAGGGCACCTGTGACGAACTTCACGCGCAAGTGTCCTTGAAAATGCAACCCAAAAAGCCATTTCTAACCAATGAAAAGAAAAAATGAATCCATGAAAAGTTGAAGGAGGTGAAAATTACCTGTCCTGCGGAGATCGTTCGCCAAATGATCAACCGTGCCTCTCGCAATCCACAGTGGAAACTTGAGGTAAAATGGGGGTTTTGGAACAAAAGTTTGGGTGGAGTAACAATGAAATGGTAAAAAGAAGTTTTTACCCATTCTTATTATTTTTTTACTTTTTCATTTTTATTTTTATATTATTTTATATTTTCCACCTAAACCCGAATGTTTTAACGACATTGCAAGTGTTTGGTTTTTTGCAGATGAAAAACCTAGGAGTGAAGTATTGAACAAGGATACATCTTTTGGTTTTCTTTTATGAATTTGTCGCATGTACAGATCCTTTTAGAGTTTTTCAAGAAAAACTTTGAGCTTAGGTTTTGTTCCTTCTCATGCTCGTAAATCAATGAGAATGTAGCGGAGTATACTTTTGTCATCTTTTCGTACTCGTAATGGTAACATGAAAAACGAAACCCTGGAGTATCCTTTAAGCTCTTTTCATGCTCCGTAAAAGTGAAACGATTGCTAAGCGATCTTGTTCTTTTCACGCTCGTAAAAGTATTTGAAGAAAATATTTGATGAGTGATAGGTTATCACTTTTTTGGTCTCATCAGATTAACAAACATGAAAAACACTCTTTAAGTGTTTTTCACTTTTTTGGAGTCTTCTTTAAGTGTTTTTCAGACTCTCTAAACATGAAAAACCCTCAAGTTTTCTCTCTTTGGACTTTTTAAACAAACATCGAAAGACCCATATGGGATCGAACCACTCCTTCTTAGGGTTCGTTAAATATACTTTTATAACTGCAGATGGCCGACTCGATAGGAGGCTTATTAAGGTTGGACTTCTCTTGAACATATGAACGACACGACAATGGTCTTTGTAGTATTGACTCAAGGAGAGCCCAACATATGGACATGTGGATGGTCGAACGAGAGACGAATGGATTTCCCAACCAGGATACAATGATGAAGGGGGGTGTCATGTTCAAGAACAACTATTACTGCCACTAACACAGTTACAAAGACACATTTCTTTCCCAAATCCCCCCCCACCATTTCTAGCGAGTACTTCTTTATTTTTATGCAAGCTTGAGGAGGATAACATATAGTGCAGAGTCATTGCATGTTGCAAGCCAACACGCCCATATAGTGCAGAGTCATTGTGGATCTTCTTCATTCAAGGTTGGAAGTGTGTGTGTGTTGGAGCAAAGGGTCATCGAAAGGGGCCCTTGCAACATCAAGGCTTTGTTTGTAATCTTCACTTTCATTATTTATAATATAGTGATATGTTTCTTTCCCATAAAACTCGCTTTGTTTTATTGTACGATTCCTTGATCACATGCATAAGTTCTCGTTGAGTATATTATATTGCTTTCACTTTGGTTGGCTTGTGTTCCCTTACAAATCTAATATCACAGGAGCACTGGAGTGTCGCTAGGATGACAACGACAAGAGGAAGAGATATTTAAACAATATGTTGCTAATCTCTTGTTAAATAGTAAACTCAATGATCAGAGCTTAGGGAAAGCGTCATATTATGTTCTGTTTTTTTCTAGATCTAGGTGGATCTAGGGAGATCTGTTTATGTCCGCATTTACCGATAAGTCCCATAACACAAGGGTCAATGTGATTACAAGGGTTACAGACTCAAATTACTTCAAATATTGTGATCATAAGGAGCCTCAATAGTGATGTAATTTATCAAAAGCATATTATAGGATTTGTGAATCTCTACAACTCTAATGACTTATTTGATATAGAGAACTTAAACTTGGGGTTCTAGTACCATATGCCACATTCCTCCTTTGTCTCTAGGTATGTATCACATGGTCTAGTTGACTCTATGGAGGTATTTTCCTCCATTATAATTTCCCCATAGAAAGATCCTAATATTTTTTTCTAGCCAAAAGTAAGATCGAGCTAAAGGGACCTAGCACAAAGAATAGTTAACATGGTTAGCTTCCAAAAATTTAGTGTGGATTTGGAATTTAACAAGAGCGTAACAAACATGATGATGATGATAAGTATCTTAATGAAACTCCAAGGGTCACACATCCCTTTACATCATGACTACTCAATACATTTTTGTATATCATCACAAGGCTCATTGTAATCATCATTTTCATATTAATCAATCATTATTCAATATTCTAATATACAATTTCAGAAATATTTTTTCAATCTTAGTATAAACAAGAGTTGTTTATTCCATTTGATATCAAAGCTATTGATTTGGCCAATTTATGGGCTAGTTCCACAAAATATATTTTGTGTATATTATACATTGTTTGCACATATAAATCAACAATAAGTTAATTCAAATAGATGGAAATCCATTACAATTCACTCTTATATGATGATATAGCCGCTAAATCACATGTAGTCACCATTCTTCCATACCGTGTGATAAATTACCATTGTACATAGTTGCAAATCAATTTGCATGCCTAATTTGTATAACACAATGATACCACATGCCACAATCTATGATGCCATACAATCATGTACATTGATGTCACCAGACCTACATAAATAGTACATTTGCATAAATAGTATAGCTGCCACATTTAGTCCTTACAATTCACTGTAAAGTTTGTACTCAGTCATCCCATCTTGTTAGGCCATACACTGTTGATGCCAATTGTACACCGAGTTGCGGTTTTTTAAATTTCCACTTGACCTTCAATAAATTCATGCCCCCTTAATCAGTCTTAATTTTTTTTAAACATTAAAAATTCATATGTCAAAATTGGCTTGTGATCCAAAAACAAAGGTATTACTAATAAATCACAAGTTAGTTTAATGTACTTTTTGCATCGGATCGTTAAGAATGCGAAATAAATAAACTTGTTATCTTGTTTGCGAAATATCAAATGTGACTTTTACTTGATGCTTATTAATGAATAAAGATATCAACCAATAATATCCATGTTGCAAATGAAGAGAATAGAACAACAAAACAGAAAGAGAAATAGAGACAAGAGGTTGATAACGGAGTTCACCAATTGTTGGCTACGTCTCCGGGTCCGCTTCCAAGTGGAGGACCTCTTTATTTCTCTTTAAAATGCTCAAAGTTCTCTTACAATGCTCTTTTCTATTACATTACATGCTTCATGTCTTTTGTACAAGACCTCTTTACTCAGATTCATGCATGCACCATCAAAATCATCTCAACAACATGAGAAAAACGCCTCTCAAAACATGAGAAAAGGCCAAAATTTACAAACTGCTCCTTCAAAACCCCGCATCAAAAAGTTCCCTCCAAGATTCAAAAAGCCTGGTTCTTATAGTTTTCAAGGTTTAGATGAGGAATCCCAACTTCCCTCAAGATCTGGCCTCTTTCTAGGATCAAATCCCCCTTCAAATGGCCTAAAATCCTCAAAAACTCCATTTTCTGGGCATAATATTAGGCAAAAATCACCTCCGTAATGTTTAAAAACCACTTTTAAACAAACAATGAAGAGTGGCCCCTAAGACAGGGTGTGCACCCCATTTACTAGGTCACATGGGGCCACATGGCCAAGTGCCAGTGCTCCAAGTGCTATGCGCTAGCCCCCTTAATTGTTAGCTCTTGGTTTTGGGGCGCCTTCCATGGGATCTGGGCTAATCTACGCTTCGGTATGCCTAGAATTAGCCCTTGGACGCGCTCCTGTAATGAAACCATGTGTTGAGGCTTATCCCTAGCCCCCTTGCACCCTCCTTTGGATATTTGACCCCAAAACTATAGGAAAGTGGGTTTTTTTCATAAATTTGACTTTTGGTAGGTTGGTAATTGAACTTTTCCAAAGATTTGGAGCTAGCCATGGGTCAAAGGTTTGAATCCCATGGACCCCCAAATACTTTTTACATGCCAACCAGTAGTGAAGTGCCACGTGGCTACCCATGTCTGGGCCATGTGGCACCTATTCATTTTCCAGTTGACCATTGACTTTTGCCATAGAAGAATCTGATTGTCGTGCGATATTTTTCACATCCGTAGTCTATTTTGAGGAAATGAATATATGGCTAGAATCAGAGCGACGAGCCGGTCGTGATGGAATTGGTTTCATCCAATTATGAGAAATTTTATTTTTGAGCATTTTCTGAGCCTGGGGAGCCTCTTGGATCAACTTGCTTATAAGGTCAATTTATTAATATAATTTAAAATTCATATACATAGTATATAAAGTAAAGTTAAAATGTGGATTCTGGGAGGAGAAAAAAACACCACTAAAATGGTTTAGTGATAGAAACCTATTAGAGGTCCATTGTTACGAAGATGAAGCCAATGGTGCCACAAAAATTATGGATAAGATTGAGAAGTCACAAAATGAATTAGGAGACAAACTTGACAAGTTAATTGAATATTTTGAAAGATGGCTAAAGTTAATAAAGAAGGAAAATAATTGTTGTAGATGTGGTATAATATGGGTTCCATAACAACTATGTGAAGGAAAGTCTCTACATGATTTGAAGATATCGGGCAAAAATGATTCGGATTTTATGAGCAGAACGAAATGACTACAGATTATTAACATGTGCTTAACACAAAATAAGAGAGATATAGTAAAACTGGTTTTCTATTCAATAAGGAAATAAGTTGAAACTATAAAATGCAGCGGAAATAAGCTTGTTGGAATGGCGGCGGCTTATCTCTGAGAAGAGATGTGACAGCGACGCTCATTCGCAAGAAGATGATTACAATGAGGCTCTGAAGGCCTTTTTACAATAAAAAAGAATGAAAAAAACCCTCGACATCCCAAAACCTAACCCTAGGAGATGAAGCACCAAAAGTCATGTGGGCCCCGTTTAGGTAATTTAGTACATCAACTTCTCGGGGTCGTAACTTTTGCATACGATCTCTGTTTTAGGCGTGTGATAGTCCATTGGAAAGGTATCGTCAAGGAGATTCATTTTGGGGGCTCAATCATGCCTTTGACTATCATTAAGAATCTCGATCCTGAAAAACCTTCATTTAGGCCCTTAAAATGGCCCCGAAAGTTAAAACTGCTAAAAATAGTAAATTGCCAAAATTGTCAGAAAACTGTTTTGAGCCAGTTGGAAAAGGTGGGTGGCCACTGATATCCACCTGGATCATTCCTCCATACTTAGGAAGCAATGGTCTCCATTGCATTGAGTTCCCCCATCAAATGAGAAATTTTTTGTTGAATTTGGCCCCGGGTGAGCCACTTGCGTTAGTGCAGGAGTTGCCTTGCTTTGACGACTTGATAAAGCTGGATCCTTTGTTGTCGAGTGCCCTTGATCTGTGTGTCCACAATCTAATCATTGGATGCCTATTATATGCAGTCGGGGTTGAGCTCGGTTGGTGTCAGCTACTTTGCTACGTCTGAGGTGTCCAATAATGGTGGGAAATAAGGGTGAAGGAGATCCACGTTGAACACTGGGTGCAGGCCAAGGAAAGGTAGAATGTTGAGCTCAAAAGCATTATCTCCCACGACCTTGGTGATGGTGTACATCCCATAATGGAGTGCATGAAGCTTCCGATCGGGTCCTTTAAGGCGTTCTTTCTACAAGTGCAACCAAACTTTGTCACCCACTTGAAACTTATGTGGCCACCAATGTTGATCATGGTGTTGCTTGTACTTGCCATTGGACTTCTGTAGGATACCCTGAACCTATTAGCAGATGTGCTGGATCTGCTCAATGAACTGGGTGGCTTTGTCAGCTTCAGTTGGAGTAGGAGATGAGTCGGTCGAGGTGACTGCAAGGGGAAGTGCAACATATATGGGACCCAATGGTTGGAATCCCAGCCACACCTGAAAGGGGCTGTGGTTGGTTGAGCTATGCAGGGCTCGATTGTAGATATGTTGGACATAGGGAAGGCTCTCATCCCATGTGCAAGGGTGCTTTGAATTATACATGCAAAGGATATGCACAATCATTCGATTGACGACCTTGGTTTGGCCATCTTTCTAGGGGTGGAAGGCCGTGGATTTGGTGAGCTTGGTGTCGAGCAGTGACCAGAGGCTTGACCAGAATGTGATGAGAAATCGACTACCCCGATCTGAGACAATGGTTTGTGGGATTCCAAAATGTACCCAGACTCGTTCAAAGAAGAGCTTGGCAGTGGCCTTTGCTATGATGTTCTTCTTGCAGGGAACCATAATCACCATCTTAGAAAATCGATCAACAACCACAAAACACAATCATTTCCCCGCTTGGTGGATGGGAGACCTGACATGTAGTCCATTGAGATGGATTCCCATGGCCTGTTAGGAGTAGGAAGAGGGGTGTACAAGCCCTATTTCTTAGTGGTCAGTTTGGAAATAGCGTAAGAAGTGAAAGACTTGATATACTTGTTGACCTCCTGTCGAAGTTTCGGCCAGTAGAAATGTTTCTGTAGCATCGCCACTGTCTTTTCAACATTGAAGTGTCCTGCCACCCAAATGTAGCTGGCTTCTTAGATCATCTGCGTTCACTCTCTTGATGGAACATAGATATTGGCCAGATGACACAACAACCCATTCCGAAGATGGAAATTATCGACAACTGCATTTGCACCCAACATTTGGTAGGTGGTGGCGAATTCCAGGTCTGTCTCATAGAGTTGGGGACATCCAAAGGTCTCATGGCCACATGAGTCTAGCACCATGGTGAGTGCCGTGACTGGTGGTCTTCTGAGGCAATCAACGATGCGATTGGTGCTTCATGTTTTATACTTGATGTTGAGGTGGAATTGCTGCAAGTATGTGGACCACTTTTGATGGAGATCATTCTACAATTTTCCTTGTGTCTGCATGAACCGCAGTGGCTTATGATCAGTGTGGATGACTGTCTCCTTCCCAAGAATGTAATGTCTCCATTGGCGGTAGGCTTGCATAATGGAGTACATTTCTTTTTCATAAGTAGGGTACTTACAGACAACATCTGATAGCTTCTCACTATGATAGGCCACAAGATGGTCGTGCTGAGTGAGAACGATGCCCACCGCATAGTCTAAAGCATCTGTCTCGATCTCAAAGGGCTGTTGCAGGTCTGGTAGTGAAATTACTGGGGCTGAGCACAAGCGCTACTTCAAATCATAGAATTCTTGTTGTTGGGACCGACCCCACGCAAATTTCGCCTTACCACCACCCCTGGTTATTTGGCTAAGGGCCCATGCAATATGGGAGAATCCCAACATGAACCTGTGATAGAAATTGGAAAGGCCTAAGAAGATTCGAAGCTCAGTGAGTGTGGTTAGGGCTAGCCAGTCACGAATTACTTGAATCTTGGCTGGATCCACATGTACGCCATGGTGATCAATTATGTAGCCCAGGTAATGGACCCTGTCCATGCCAAAAAAGCATTTTTCCAAGTTGGCATATAGCTTGTGCTGCCACAGGGTGTGAAAAATTTGTTGAATATGCTGCAAGTGTTCGACCCAAGTCTTGTTGTAAATGAGAATGTCATCCAGATACACCACTACAAAATTATTGGTGAATAGTCGCAGGATATCATCCATCATCCTCATGAAAGTGGCTGGAGCATTTGTCAAACCAAAGGGCATGAACAACCATTCAAAAAGGCCTTCCTTTGACTTGAAGGCGATTTTTCATACATCTGTCTGTTCTATCGACACTTGGTGGTAGGCAGACTTTAGATCAATCTTACTGAAGTATTTGACCCCCGTGAGTTGATCAAGGAGGTCGTTGATTTGAAGAATTGGGTATCGGTTTCTGACTGTGATTTTATTCAAAACCCGGTAATCAATGCAGAGTCACTATGTTCCATCTTTCTTCTGTACCAACACGATTGGGCTCCCACAAGGTGATGAGCTAGGACAGATGTGCCCCTTGTGGAGAAGTTCTTAGATCTGTCACTTGATCTTTTCATTCTCTAATAGAGAGCAGTGATAGACTGGCCCATTGGGCAGCGGTGCACCGGGGGTCATATCGATGGGGTGCTTGACCTGGCAGTGTAGAGGTACCCCGGTAGGTGAGGAGAAGATATCTGAGTATGCTTCCATGACCTTATCTACTAGCTTATACTGTGTGGAGATGTCGGTTGCAAAGACCCTAGATGTGGCTGTGATCTTTCTCTTATTCTGAGAGCGAATCACGAAGAAGACAAACTTCCTCGTCTAAGAGATGAACTTCCTGCATTTCTTAGTAGAGATCAAGGAAATAACACTAGGTGGGACTGCCTTGGGTATCCTGTACAATTTCCTGTTCAAAGTAATAATAACACTATGAGGCCTAGACTCATATACAACACGACGTTTCCATAAACAAGGTTGGCCCAAAAGAACATCACAAACTTCGAGAGGAGCAACATCACACAATACCTTGTCTTTGAAGGGCTTGATGTTGTATGACAATCGACACTGTTGGCTAATGCAGAGATCGCTTCCTTGGTGGAGCCATCCAATGGTGTAGGGTTTTGGGTGTGGTGTTGTCGGTAGGGCCAACCGCTTGACGACCTCTGCTGAGATGAGGTTCTTCTAGCTACCGCTATCCACGATGAAGTTCAGTGGGGTGCCTTTTACCCAGATTTGTGAATGGAAGAGGTGTTCTCCTTCTTCTGGCTTGTTTGATTCACTAGGCTAGAGCTTGGTGGTAGAAACGATGGCATTAGGTTCTGCGTCAATGATCCATCTTCCCCTTTCTGGTTCTGTCTCAGAGTCTGAACCCGCATCTGATTCAGAGGCTTTCACTTCGGCCACCAGCGACAGTCAACAGTGTTATGCCAAGGGATCTTATGGAAGTAGCACCACTTCCCGGTATCTTTCTTTGTCTTTCCGGTGTCCTTCTTTGCTTGCGGATTGGACTGGTTGTCCTGATACTGCCCATCTTTGCTCTATTTTTTGTTTTGTGGGTTGGGGCCACCCTTTCTTGGATTTTGTTGTGAGGGGTTCCCAGGCCCAAATTGCTTCATCTTTTATTTGATCTTATGCTCGATTTTGACATCATATCGGTAGGTCGTGCCCAAGGATGAGATGTCCAAAAATTCCATTTTGGTCTGGATGTATCTATGCAGAGTGTCGTGATACTTGAGCACCAGATGTCACTCTAAATCTTTGATACCCATCTTGGTGCACAAGGTATGAAAGATATTTGTGAAATCTAGCACTGCTTGGTCTCTTTCTTGCCGCAGTGTGGTCCATTTGGTATACAAGTCGTCATAACTTCCGACATGGTAGTATTGTTCCTTAGTAACATCCCTGAAGGAATCCTAGGTGGCCGTGACTGTAAATAATGAGGTTTCCTCTATTTCCTTTTGCTCATAGAAAGTTTCCCACCAATCTTTGACATGGGGAACAACTTTTAGGAGCACAAAAGTAACTTTTCTTTATTTGAAAAGTTATGGACAGAAAAATACTCTTCTAGTAGATTCAATCACTTGTCTACAACATCTACGTCTATCTGACCTTCAAATATAGGAATATCAAAGTTTATTTGTACCTTGAAGGGGGTGGCGCCTCCGCTCAAAGAATATGCATCGTCTATTGGTAGCCACCGAAGGATTTGCGCGAAACTATCCATCATCTCCTTCCTTTGTTGCATGAAGGCTTCCTCAATCAATAGTTTGAAAGAATCTCTTGTCCCATCATCTTTCTTTTCTCCTGCCATGAGAGGTCACTTGGGTGTGCGAGAGCTTTTGTCCTCAAGAGAAACAAGCTCAAGACCCATCTCTTTGTACTCCGACCTCGTTGGGGACATGCATTAAGACGATAAGGATCAGACCGCTCTGATACCACTATTCTGGATTTTATGAGCAAAGAGAAATGAATATAGATTATTAATAGGTTCTTAACACAAAATAACAGAGATATAGTAAAACTAGTTTTCTATTCAATAAGGAAATAAGCTGAAACTGTAAAATGGAGTGGAAGCAAGCTTGTTGGAATGGTGGCAGCTTATCTCTGAGAAGAGATGTGACGACTATGCTCGTTTGTAATAAGATGATTACAATGAGGCTTTGAAGGCATTTTTACAATAAACAAGAACTCCAAAAACCCTATACATCCAAAAACCTAACCCTAGGAGATGAAGTGCCAAAAGTCACGTGGGCCCCATTTGGGTAAGTTAGTACATCAACCTCCTGGGGTCGTAACTTTTGCATACGATCTCCGTTTTAGGTGTGTGATAGCCCATTGGAAAGGTATTGTCGAGGAGATTCATTTTTTGGGCTCAATCATTCCTTCAACTATCATTGAGAATCTCGATCTCGAAAAACCTTCATTTAGGCCCTCAAAATGGCCCCGGAAGTTAAAACTACTAAAAATAGTAAATTGTCAAAATTGTGAGAAAACTGTTTTGAGCTAGTTGGAAAAGGTGGGTGGCCACCGATATCCACTTGGATCAAAAAAAGGATTTAAAAATCTAGAACCTAGGGAATGAAATCACTATTAGGCACTAATCAAAGTTCGACAATGATGAAGAAATACCAAAAATATCATTAAACCCCTATTTCAATAAATTTGGATTAATAAGACAAAATCTAGACTAACAAATGTGTATTTCAATTTTGAAAGTGTCAGTTTTTCTAAAGTGAAAAATTGGGTACTGAAAGTGACAATATTGGTTTTCAAAAGTGTGATTTGCAATTCCAAAAGTGCGAATTTTGAATAGTTTCAAACCCAAAAAGTGCGATTTTGAATTCCAAATGTGTGATTTTGGATTCCAAAAATGTGAATTTTGAAATACAAAAGTGTTAATGTCTAGCTACTACAATGTGTATTCAGATTTCAATATTTTGAATTTTTTTCTAAATGTGTATATAATATATAAATCCAAGATTAATGTACATAAGTCAACATATTATTTTTGTATGTGCATGCATAGTATCACTATAACACCCATTTATAATATATCAATATTGAGGAGATGTAATAAAATAAAAACAAGTGACAACAATCATTGTATTCCAAAGTTCCAATTTTTAATAAATATTTAAGGAAGCATCACTCAAATAAAGTTTCATTCATCAACACCACTCTCAACATTATGTTCCATCTATTGTTGTTGTGCCTTAATTGTTACAAGCCCATTCTTAGTTATTTTAATTTTCTCTCATGTCCATCTTATGCTCAATGATCATGCCCACATGATTCTATTAATAATAATGAACATATTTTCTTTCAAACCAACAACCCATTATTATTTTTTATTTAAACATTTTGTATATAATTTTTTTGTTAACCTTGATGTTTCAATTGGCTTCCACCATTGAACCTCTACTTTGTAAGACTCAACAATAACATTTGGACATTGGTAAACACTTCCCTTTTCCCTACCCAACCATATTGCACAATCTTGCTCTGGTTATTGTACCATGAACATTTTTCCCTCTAGAACATCATCCTTTAGAGAGAATGAATTTCTAGGCTTGTTACATAGAATTCACTTAGCAATCCTAAATTGTGGGGATATTTTCCCTCCAATATGCTTCCATAATTCATGTGAGGGATTTATAAGAGCACTGTTTCTTATTTCCTGCACCATTGATGGCCAGAGATTAGTTATTGAGTGCTTAATGCTCTAAAAGGGAGTGTCCAAAGCTTTATATATAGCCTCCCAATAAATTATCTTGGGATGGGAATATTTTTCTCCTCCCTTATCAATCCATTTATTTTAGAATGTGTTGATGTTTTGGTAGCTGCGGGAGGTATTTTCCTCCTAGACAACCTTTCTTAGAAGATAAGAAGATTTCAAAAGTCAAAGGAAGACCATTGAACAAAATAAGAACACCTCAGAAGAGAACTCGGCCCACGGGAAAATAATAAAGTGAGAATAAAAGCCTCCAAATAAGAAGTTGTCCCACGGGAATTAATAAAGTGAAAAATGAATTATTCTAGATGAAAAGTCAGCCCCAATATTCCAGATCAGAAGTCGGCCCCAGTACATTGAAAAACCAATATAAATATAGTGATGCATTGCTCATTTGGACACACTCACTCGCAGTTGCAGCTACATAAGGGAGAACACACAGTTCTGAGGCAAGGAAGACGTAGCTACTGCAACATTTGGGTTCTCATTTATTCTTGGTGGTGATTCTCTTGTGAGCTCTCCCTAGGAAAAGGTGTGCTACTTTATATGGTGTCATTGTTGCAGTTGTATGGTATGATAACTTTGTGCTAGGGTTTCTTCTTTATCAATTTTCTCTTGAGAGCTGGTTCATGGCTGGATTATATTATTGACGAAATCTAAGAAAGGTTTGCTAGGTTTTTCCCTTGGTTTACTATCTGTGTCTTCTTGTGCTTGTTTATGCTTCTCTTATTTATTCAGTATATGATATACAATTGTTAAATGTTAAAGAAGATATAAATACATGAGTAAACCTATTTCTCTGTAAATTTAATGACAATCTAACATGGTATCAGAGATGGTTACCTTCAAAACAGTCTAACAACTAGAAGGGAAGATATAGAAAATTGCAGCTACACATTTTATTGTCAAGCTCATCGAGCAATAGTTCCAAAGGAATTGGGACTAGTTTCACCACAAAGCAGTTCGCCCTACCCTAGCGCACTCCTTGCAACACTCTGGTTGTAGTTCTATGAAGTTCAGAAATTTGAAAGTTCTTAGATCTAGGGTTTCTCTGGCGAAAATGTCTACCAGTATGAGAATGGAAGATAAATTGGATGGAGCAAATAAATGTAGATCCTAGAAGCATAGGGTACTCCTCATTCTAGAAGAGAATGATTTATTGGATCATTTCAAGTCGGTTCTTCCAGAACCTGAACAAGAAGAAGCCAAAGCAAAGTTCAAAAAGAATGAAATCAAGGACAAGAGGATCTTGATAGACTCAATCAAGGATCGCCTGATACCTAATGTATTAGAACTAAAAACATATAATGAAATGTTTGATTCCCTAACTAGACTCTATGAAAGCAATAATACCAACCGAAAGCTAACTCTAAGGCATCAAATCAGAAACGTGATAATGAATAAGTCAAAAACAGTCTCCAATTATTTCATGAGAATTTCACAGATCAAGGACCAACTAGCAACCATTGGAGACTTTGTGGATGATGCAAAACGTGTAACCACTACACTAAATGGATTTCCCTCTTCTTGGGACCCATTTGTTCAAGGAATTTGCGCAAGTAAGTTCCCAAATTTGACAAGATCTGGAAAGATTGTACCTAAGAAGAATCATGATTTATATTGATCTAGGTGGATATCGGTGGCCACCCACCTTTTTCAACTGGCTCAAAACAGTTTTCTGACAATTTTGGCAATTTACTATTTTTAGTAGTTTTAACTTCTGGGGCCATTTTGAGGGCCTAAATGAAGGTTTTTTTTGGATCAAGATTCTCAATGATAGCTAAAGGCATGATTGAGCCCCCAAAATGAATCTCCTCGATGATACCTTTCCAATGGGCTATCATATGCCTAAAACGAATATCGTATGAAAAAGCTACAACCCTAGGAAGTTGATGTACTAACTTACCCAAATGGGGCCCACATGACTTTTGGCGCTTCATCTCCTAGGGTTAGGTTTTTGGATGTCTAGGGTTTTGGGCATTCCTTTTTATTGTAAAAATGCCTTCAGAGCCTCATTGTAATAATCTGCTGGTGAATGAGCGCAGTCGTCACATTACTTCTCAGAGATAAGCCACCACCATTCCATCAGGCTTGTTTTCGCTGCATTTTACAGTTTCAGCTTATTTACTTATTGAATAGAAAACTAGTTTTACTGTATCTCTGTTATTTTGTGTTAAGCACCTATTAATAATCTGTAGTCATTTTTTTTTTCTCATAAAATCCAGATCAGTGGTATCAAAGCGGTCTTCTCCTTGTCATCTTAATGCATGTGCCCAACGAGGTCGAAGTATAAAGAGTTGGGTCTCGAGCTTGTTTATCTTGAGGACAAAAGCTCTCGCACGCCCAAATGACCTCTCATGGCAGGAGAAAAGAAAGATGACAAGACAAGAGATCCTTTCAAACTATTGATTGAGGAATCCCTCATGCCGAAAAGGATTGAGATGATGGATAGTTTCGTGCAAATCTTTCGGCGGCCAATAAACAGGCGACACATCTTCTTCGAGTGGAGGCGCCGCCCCCTTCAAGATACAAATAAACTTCGATATTCCTATATTTGAAGGTCAGATAGACACAGATGTTGTAGACAAGTGGTTGAATCTACTAGAAGGGTATTTTTCTGTCCATAACTTTTCGAATAGAGAAAAGATTACTTTTGCGCTCCTTAAAGTCATTCCCCATGTCAAAGATTGGTGGGAAAATTTCTGTGAGAAAAAGGAAACAGAGGAACCCTCATTATTTAAAGTCACGACCACTTGGGAATCCTTCAGGGATGCTATTAAGGAATAATACCACCATGTCGGAAGTTATGATGACTTGTATACCAAATGGACCACACTGCGGCAAGAAAGAGACCAAGCAGTGCCAGATTTCACAAATATCTTCCATACCTTGCGCACCAAGCTGAGTATCAAAGATTCAGAGCGAAATCTAGTGCTCAAGTATCATGATGCTCTGCATAGATACATCCATATCAAAATGGAATTTCTAGACATCTGATCCTTGGGTGTGGCCTACTGATATGCCGTCAAAATTGAGCAGAAGCTCAAACAAAAGACATGGCAATTTGGGCCTGGGAACCCCTCACAACAAAAGCCAGGAAAGGGTGGCCCCAACCCATAGAAAAAAGGACATAGAAAACATGGATAGTGTCAGGACAACCAGTCTAAGCTGCAAGCAAAGAAGGACACCGAAAAGACAAAAAGATACCAGGAAGTGGTGTGAATTCCATAAGAGCCCTTGGCATAACACTGCTGACTGTCGCTCAAAGCAGTCGCTGGTGGACGAAGTGAAATCCTCTTAATCATATGCGGTTCTAACTCTGAGCCAAAACCAAAAAGGGGAAGATGGATCATTGACACGGAACCCAGTGCCACCGTTGCTACCACTAAGCTCCAGCCTGGTGAACTAGATGAGCCAGAAGAAGGAGAATGCCTCTTCCATTCACAGATGTGGGTAAAAGGCACCCCACTACACTTCATCGTTGATAGCGGTAGTCAGAAGAACCTCATCTCTATAGAGGTCATCAAGCGGCTGGCCCTGCCAACAACACCACACCCACAACCCTACACCATTGGATGGCTTCACCAAGGAAGTGATCTCCACGTCATCCAACAGTGCCAATTGTCGTATGGCATCAATCCCTTCAAAGACGAGGTATTGTGTGATGTTTCTCCTCTCGAAGTTTGTGATGTTATTTTGGGCCAACCTTATTTATGGAAACGTCATGTTGTATATGATTCTAGGCCTCGTAGTGTTATTATTACTTTGAACAAGAAATTGTATAGGATACCCAAGGTAGTCCCACCTAGTGATATTTCCTTGATCTCTGCTAAGAAATGTAGGAAGGTCATCTCTTAGACGGGTAAGTTTGTCTTCTTCATGATTCGCTCTCAGAATAAGTGAAAGATCACAACCACATCTAGGGTCTCTATGACCGACCTCTCCACACAACAGTAGAAAGTAGATAAGGTCATGGGAGAATACTCAGATATCTTCTCCTCACCTACCAGGGTACCTCTACACTATCAGGTCAAGCACCCCATCGATCTGACCCTCGATGCACCACTGCCCAATGGGCTAGTCTATCACCGCTTTTTGTTAGAGAATGAGGAGATCAAGCAACAGATCCAAGAAATGCTCCATAAGGGGCACATCTGTTCCAACTCATCACCTTATGGAAGCCCAATCATGTTGGTATAGAAGAAAGATGGAACCTGGCGACTCTGCATTGATTATTAAGCTTTGAATAAAATCACAGTCAGAAACCGGTATCTGATTCCTTGAATCGACGACCTCCTTGATCAACTCATGGGGGCCAAATACTTCCGTAAGATTGATCTGAAGTCTGGCTACCACCAGGTCTCGATAGAACAAACAGATGTATGGAAAATCGCCTTCAAGTCAAAGGAAGGCCTTTTTGAATGGCTGGTCATGCCCTTTGGCTTGACAAATGATCTAGCCACTTTCATGAGGATGATGGATGATATCTTGTGACCATTCACCAATAATTTTATAGTGGTGTATCTGGATGAAATTATCATTTACAACAAGAATTGGGCCGAACACTTGCAACATATTTAGCATGTTTTGCACACCCTGTGACAACACAAGCTATATTCCAACTTGGAAAAATGCTCCTTTGGCATGGACATGGTCCATTACCTAGGCTACATCATTGATAAGCATGGTGTACATGTGGATCCATCCAAGATCCAAGTCATCCGTGACTAGCCAGCCCCAACCACACTCACTAAGCTTCAGAGCTTCTTGGGCCTTGCCAATTTCTACAGCAGGTTTGTGTTGGGATTCTCCCATATTGCATGGGCCATCAACCAAATAACCAGGGGTGGTGGTAAGGCAAAATTTGCGTGGGGACGGTCCCAACAACAAGTGTTCGATGATTTGAAGTAGCGCTTGTGCTTAGCCCCAGTATTTTCACTACCAGACCTGCAACATGCCTTTGAGATCGAGACAGATGCTTCAGACAATGTGGTGGGTGTCGTTCTCACTCAGCACGGCCACCCCGTGGCCTATCATAGTGAGAAACTATCAGATGTTGTCCGTAAGTACCCTACTTATGACAAATAAATGTACTCCATTGTGCAAGCCTGCCGCCAGTGGAGACATTACATTCTCGGGAAGGAGACAATCATCCACACTGATCATAAGCCACTGCAGTTCATGCATACACAAGGAAGATTGCAGAATGATCACCATCAAAAGTGGTCCACATACTTGCAACAATTCCACCTCAACATCAAGTATAAAACTTGAAGCACCAATCACGTCGTTGATTGCCTCAGCGGACTGCCAGTCGCGACACTCACCATGGTGCTAGACTCTTGCAACCATGAGACCTCTGGATGGCCCCAACTCTATGAGACAGACCCGAACTTCGCCACCACTTACCAAATGTTGGATGCAAACACAATTGTCGATAATTTCCATCTTCAAGATGGGTTGTTGTGTCATCTGTGTCATATCCGTGTTCCATCAAGTGAGTGAGCGAAGATGATATGGGAATCCCACTACAGTCGAGTGGCAGGACACTTCGGTGTTGAAAAGATAGTGGTGATGCTACATAAACATTTCTACTGGCTGAAACTTCGATAGGAGGTCAAGAAGTATATTAGGTTCTTCACTGCCTGCGCTATTGCCAAACCGACCACTAAGAAAGAGGGCCTGTACAACCCTCTTACTACTCTTGACAGGCCATGGGAATCCATCTCAATGGACTACATGTCAGGGATCCCGTCCACCAAGCGGGGAAATGACTGTTTTTTTGTGGTTGTTGACCACTTTTCTAATATGGTGATTCTGGTTGCGTGCAAGAAGAACATCACAGTAGAGGCCACTGCCAAGCTCTTCTTTGAAAGAGTCTAGGTACATTTTGGAATCCCACAAACCATTGTCTCAGATCAGGACAGTCGATTTCTTAGCACATTCTGGTCGAGCCTCTAGTCACTGCTGGACACCAAGCTCACCAAATCCATGACCTTCCACCCCCAGACAGATGGCCAAATTGAGGTCGTAAATTGAATGATTGTGCATATCCTTCACATGTATAATTCAAAGCACCCTCGCACATGGGATGAGAGCCTTCCCTATGTCCAACATAGCTACAATCGAGCCCTGCATAGCTCAACCAACCACAACCCCTTTCAGGTGGGGTTGGGATTCCCACCATTGGGTCCCATAGATGTTGCACTTCCCCTTGCAGTCACCTCGACCGAATCATCTCCTTCTCCAACTGAAGCTGACAAAGCCACTTGGTTCATTGAGTGGATCCAACACATCCGCCAACAAGTTTAGGATATCCTACAGAAGTCCAATGACAAGTACAAGTAGTGCCATGAGCAACATCGGGTGCCACATAAGTTTCAGGTGGGCGAAAAAGTTTGGTTGCACTTACAGAAAGAACGCCTTAAAAGACCCCATCAAAAAGTTTTCCCACTCCGTTATGGGTCATACACCATCACCAAGGCCATGGGGGATAATGCTTTTGATCTCAACATTCCTCCTTTCCTTGGCTTGCACCCAGTGTTCAACGTGGATCTCCTTCGCCCTTATTTCCCACCATTATTGGACACCTTAGACGTCGGAGAATAACTGACACCAATAGAGCTCAACCCCAATTGCATACAACAAGAATCCAATGATCAAATTGTAGACACAGAGATCAAGGGCACTCAACATTAAAGGATCCATCTTTATCGAGTCGTCAAAGAAGGGCAACTCCTGCACTAAAGCAAGTGGCTCACCCGGGGCCAAATTCAACATAAATTTCCTCATCTGATGGGGGAAATCAACACAATGGATACCATTACTTCCTAAGGAGGGAGGATTGATCCAGGTGGATATCGGTGGCCACCCACCTTTTCCAACTGGCTCAAAACAATTTTCTGGCAATTTTGGCAATTTAATATTTTTAGCAGTTTTAACTTCCGGGGCCATTTTGATGGCCTAAATGAAGATTTTTCGAGATCAAGCTTCTCATTGATGGTAAAAAACATGGTTGAGCCCCCAAAATGAATCTCTTTGACGATACCTTTCCAATGGGCTATCGTATGCCTAAAACGAAGATCGTATGCAAAAGTTACAACCCCGAGAAGTTGATGTACTATCTTACCCAGATGGGGCCCACATGACTTTTGGCGCTTCATCTCCTAGGGTTAGGTCTTTGGATGTCTAGGGTTTTTGGCATTCCTGTTTATTGTAAAAATTCCTTCAGAGCCTCATTGTAATAATCTGCCAGCGAATGAGCGCAACTGTCACATCTCTTGTCAGAGATAAGCCACCACCATTCTAGCAAGCTTGTTTCTGCTACATTTTACAGTTTCAACTTATTTACTTATTGAATAGAAAACCATTTTTACTGTATCTTTGTTATTTTGTGTTAAGAACATGTTAATAATCTATAGTCATTTCATCCTGCTCATAAAATCCAGATCAGATATCCAAATCACAGAAGACAAAATATGAAGGAAATCAAGCTCTGGTTGCTCATGTGAAGAAAAGGAAAGAAAGGAGAGAAGACAGTCCGAAGAAAACTAGAAGACCACACCATAAGAAGGATGTATATAAAATCAAATTCTACACTTGTAAGAAGTTGGGACATTACACCTTTCAATGTTCTAATGGGAAAGGAAAGAGGAAACATCATGCACATACAACAGATATGGAGGAAACTACATTTTAGAAGAATGCAAAGGAATTGAAGGATGAAGAGTATGCATTTGTATCAACCCTCATAAGTACTATCACTCAAGGAAGTGATACTTGGCTCGTGGATAATGGTTCTTCCAAGCACATGACCATATTTAGACTTTCCCTCACGAAATTGACAGAGAAGTGTTAATCCCTTCAAGTGGAGCTTGGGGATGATTCTAGACACGTAGTCAAAGGAGTTGGAGAAGCCACCTTTCAACTTGACTCATGTAACCCTATTTCAATCAAAGATGTTTTGTTTGTACAAGGCTTGAAGAAGAATCTTCTTTTTATTTATTCTTTAGAAGATAAATGTTTTAAGGTAGATTTTATGGATGGCCAAGTCCTTCTATGGCCGAAGAATTCAATCATAGATAATGCTACCATGATTGGTATATGAGAGGGAGGATTTGTTAAATTGAAGGGACACCAAAAACAATCCCTTGTACACAACAATGTTAACTTAGGTGAGCTATGGCATAGAAGACTTTCTCACATAAATTATAGAGCACTACCAGTATTGAGCAAGATGGTTATAGGTCTACCCAACATTTAGGTAGAACACGATGGAGTATGCAAAGGTTGCACACTTGGCAAGAATGTAAAATGAAGCTTTGCTAGCAGTGATAGCTGGTCCAAGGGGATGTTGTACATCATACACTTCGATGTATGTGGAAATATGACAGTGCCATCCTTAGGAAACTTTGTATACTATGTATTATTCATAGATGACTACTCACGAAAGACATGGATCTACTTCTTGTAAGTTGAATATGAAGTCTTCAACAAGTTTCAAGAGTTCAAGGATTTAGTTGAGAATCTCTCTGGAAGGAAGGTTAAAATCTTGAGATCTGATAATGGAGGTGAGTACACCTCAAATGAGTTCAAATACTTTTAAAGAGAAGCAAAAATTAAGAGGGAGCTAACAACTCCCTAAAACCCTCAACAAAATGGGGTTGCAGAGAGAAAGAATAGATCCATTGTAGAAGCAACTAAATAAATGATCCACGATCAAGGATTACCCACGCACTTATGGGAAAAAACATCTAGTACAACCGTGTATGTCCAAAATAGAAGTCCTCACAAGATATTGGGGAACAAGACAGTTGAAGAGGTGTTCACTTGAAATAAACTAGAAGATAGTCACCCGAGGATATTTGGTTGTCCAATGTACATACATGTTCCAAAAGACTAGAGAACGAAGTTGGAGCCTTTAGGAAAGAAGTGCACCTTTGTTGGATACAGTGAGACTTCAAAGGATTACATAATATACATTCCTGGATAAAGACATATTGAGATCAGTCAGGATGTGACATTTGATGAAGATGAGGCCTTCAAAATATCTAGGGAGTCTCACATGGATGAGGACCGAGAGGAGCATGAGGCTCCAAGGGATGTAGTCATGGTTGACTCTATGCCAGAGGAACCCATTTCAAAAGTTCAAAATGAGATGGTAGAGTCGTAGAGACCTGCAAATCCACCCAGTGAAGTTCATAGTCACCAGGAAAAGACTAGCTTGGCTCTGGAACACCTTACATGAAGCATAAGGACATGCAACTCCTAAAGGATCTTTTAGAGAGAGAAATATACCACACAAGTTTTCCATCTATGTAACGCTAATGAGTAAACTTATTGGCTCAAAACCTTCCACCTTTGAAGAATCTGCTCAACAACAAGTATGGAAGGATGCCATGATGGAGGAGTACTAGTTCATCATGAAGAATGATGTGTGGGAAGTGGTTCCAAGACCAAAGGGGAAGTTAGTATTGACTTCCAAGTGGATCTACAAGATCAATCATGTTGTAGACGAAAACATAGAGAAGTACATAGTGATATTTGTGGCCAGAGGGTTCTCCCAGAAAGAGGGAGAAGACTATGATGAGACATTTGCTCCAGTAGAAAAGTACACTTCCATCAGATCGATTATTGTGATTGCTTCCGCAATGGGATGAAAATTACACCAGATGGATGTCAAGACTGCCTTCTTGAATGGCGTAATTGAGGAAGAAGTGTACATAGAGCAACCACAAGGGTTTTTGATTCATGGCAAGGAGTCCCATGTGTGCAAACTGAAGAAGGCTTTGTACGAACTAAAGCAGGCACCCAAAGCATGGTATGATAGGATAAACAACTATCTGATGAGCATGGGATTTACCAAGAGTGATGCAAATCCCAACCTTTACTACAAGGTTGAGAATGGTTTCCTGTTGATTTTGGTCCTATATGTGGATGACCTATTCCTAATAGGAAATGAGAAGCTCATAATTTGGTGCAAGAGGGAGCTCACTCCAGAGTTCGAAATGAAGGATCTAGGTTTGATGCATTATTTCTTGGGATTGGAGGTGTGGCAGAGGCTAGAAGAGATTTTCCTTAGCCAAGAAAAATATACTGTTGAGATCTTGCAAAGATTCGGGATGATGGACTGCCAGTCCATGGTCACAACCATGATGATGAATCTAAAGCTCTTAAGTGTTTCATCTTTATATTTGGTGGATCCCACGATGTACAAACAAATGATTGGATATTTGATGTACATACTTAACTCCAGGTTGAACATATTCTTTGCAATGAAGAACTTGAGTCAGTACATGGTAGAACCTAGACATGTATATTGGATAACAACAAAGCATGTGTTGAGGTACCTACATGGTACAGTTGGATGTGGACTTAGATATGCCTCAGATGGAGAAGTGAAGCTGCAGGGATATAGAAACTCTGATTGGGCAGGGAGTGTAGTGGACCAGAAAAGCACATCAAGATGTTGCTTAAGTTTTGGATCAGGTATGATCTCATGGTTGAGTAGAAAACAAACGTCAATGGCACTTAGTACAATAGAGGCATAGTATATTGCATCCAGTGTCACAAGCCATGAAGCAGTGTGGCTTAAGAAGTTGCTTGCAGGGTTATTTGATCTAGAGATGGAGCCAACTTTGATACATTGTGATCATCAAAGTTGCATGAAGCTTTCATAAAATCGTGTCTTTCATGACAAGTCGAAGAATATAGCAATCAAATACCATTACATTCTAGACATGGTGCAGAGAGGAGTTGTGGAGCTCCGGTACATATCCATAGATGAGAAAATAACGGACATTCTCAACAAGCCTCTATCTATAGTGAAGTATGAGTACTTCAGAGACAAGCTTGGCATGATCCAAAATGTCAACCCTCCTTGAGAGGGATGTGTGATGTTTCTCCTCTAGCAGGATTCCCTTTGGACAAGGGTTTCTCAGATCAGTCATGTGGAGTGACTGAGGGAGTAATGTACTAATATTTCTCAGTGGATGGGTGTGAATGGGACTACTGGGAGAGAAGAAACATCATAGCATAGTCATGGATACTATGGGGGTATATTTGTGCTACTAGATGAGACTATAACTGGTTGGTGGCATGGTAGTACCTGTGTGCTACTAGTTGAGTGATGCATAATTATAGAGATGATCGCCTATGAACATGGTTGATGGCATGGTAGTAGTTTTGTGTTACCATTTGATTGTTGCATAGTCATAGGTACTGTAGACTATGATTATGGATGATGACATGGTAGTAGCTATGTGATACTAGTTGAGTTTTTCATAATCATAGAGACTATTGAGCTACATGGTGGTAACTTTTGTAGCTACTAGTTGATTGCATGATATGACTATGGTTGATGGCACGATAGTAGTTGTGTGCTACTAGTTGACTGTTGCATAATCATAGAGTTTGTGACTATGGTTGATGGCATGGTAGTAGTTGTGTGCTACTAGTTGATTACTTCACAATCACATAGATCATAACTATGGTTGATGGCATGGTAGTAGCTTAGTGCTACTAGTTGATTGATGCATAGTTATGAAGACTATTAGACTGCATGGTAGTAGCCTTACGACTACTAGTGGATTGAAAATCATCACTATGGTTGATGGCATGGAAATAACTTAGTGCTACTAGTTGATTGATGCATAGTCATGAGAGACGACTGGATAGCATGGTAGTATTTTAGTGTTACTAGTTGATTGCTATGTAGTTGTGACAACATGGTGGCAACTTTGTGTTGCTATTTGATTGATGGAGAGCATGGTAGTAGCTTAGTGCTACTAGTTGATTGCAGGATAGTCATATAGACTATGGTAGAGGATGGAGCTATTGATGGCATGGTGGTATTTGTGGGGCTACTAGATGATTCCAAAGTAGTTAGTGGAATACTAGAATAAAACATCGTGGAAAGATACCTCCCTAGCTAAGAGAGAGTGTTGATTTTTTGGTGGTTGCAGGATGTATTTTTCTCCTAGACAACCTTTCTTAGAAGAAAATAAGATTCCAAAATTCAAAGGAAGACCATTGAGCGAAAGAAGAACAAATCGAAAGAGAAGTTGGCCCATAGGAAAAGAATAAAGTGAAAATATAATCCTCCAGATAAGATGTCGGCCCATAGGAATTAATAAAGTGAAAAATGAATTATTCAAGATGAAAATTCAACCCCAATATTCTAGATGAGATGTCAGCGCTAGTACATTGACAAACCAATATAAATATAGTGATGCCTTGGTAATTTGGACACACTCACTAGTAGTTGCATCTACATAAGGAAGAAGGCGTAGGTCTGAGGCAAGGAAGACACAACTACTACAACATCTGGGTTCTTGGTTATTCTTGGTGGTGATTTCTCTTGTGTGCTCTCCCTAGGAAGAGGTGCGCTACTTTGTATGGTGATGTTGTTGTAGTTGTATGGTATGCTAGCTTTGTGCTAGGGTTTCTTATTTATTAGTTTGCTCTTGAGAGATGGTTCATGGTTGGATTATGTTATTGACAAAATCTATCTAAGAAAGGTTGGATGGGTTTTTCCCCAGGTTTGGGGTTTTCCTAGGATAACTCTCTGTGTCTTCTTGTGCTTTTTTATGCTGCTCTTATTTCTCCAATATATGGAATATGATTGTTAAATGTTAAAGAAGATCTAAATACACTAGTAAACCTACTCCTCTGTAAATTTAATTAAAATCTAACATAATGAAATATATCTTTCTAATCCATTTTTATTTCATCCATATCAGAAGGTCTCCTTACCTATATATTTATAAATTGAGGTTGCCTTATTGGTAAGTCAACACTACCATCAGGAAAAGAATGCCACATATTATTAAGAGGTTGCCAGTTTTCATATCAAAGCGAGGCTTTATATTGCATAACTAGCATATCATCAATGAGTCAGATTTTGAAGAATTAACATCCTTTGATACTAAAGATCTTGGAGTTACCATTCAAAAGGTGTGGTTCCACAAAGCTCTTGAAATAAAAAAAAATCATCAATTAAATATAGGAGAATTGTCATCCTCACATGTCCTATAAGTGTCCATCAACTCTGGTAACAAAAATATGTCTTTTCACATTAATTTAGATGATAACCTCCCATAAGTTCCATTTATATTTTCATGTGAGTGTCCCACAAAGATAAATTCCAACTCTGATATTGTTAAACACCCTCCTTGATGTTAAAATGGAAAAAAATACAAACACACATATTTTTATTATTGTCGACACAATTATCCATTTGTAGTAGTAATATTGGTGGCAATATTTCATTTGACTTGCAAAAGTTTTTATTATCAACATTTATCTCATGTGCTTTCATATCATCTTGCCTATAGAACAAACATTTTTCATAAGACTCAAAATGTAATAGAGCTTCATATTATAGGTGGTTTGATTTTCCCCTTTTGTAAAACAAATCCCCATATTGATCCACCATTGGTGATTCAAAATCGTTTAAACATTTAGCCAATGAAGTCACAATGAAATTTGAACCCATCTCCAAAAGGGAGAGACTGAATTGGAAAAATCCCCCTATCTTATGTTCATGTGTAAGCATACCCATCAAATAAATGGGAATATTCATATACTAATACCCTTTGCCTTGTTAACCAACTTTGTTAAAAATGGATTGTGACACCAGAGAAAGACCAATCTATTGGACATCCTCATTAGAACTTTTACAAAGTGAACTATGGGACATATTAGATGGTAGTAATTTGAGAGGTGCCCTTGTTTCATATTGACTTATTGAACGTGTTAGAAGTGATGCCTTGTTTGAATTTTGTTCCACAATATTATTAATATTGGCTACAATTGCAATAGTATTTGATATATATTTTTGCAATCCACGATTGTGATTCACAACCTTTAAATCACCATTCATAAACATATTCCCATAATGGTAAAAAGTACTTTTTTATTCTATAACATTTAAACTCTGCTTTTTGACAATCATCTATGATGTCAAACTTTATTTTAAATAGAGTTCTCTTATTTCATTCTCCTCATTTAGAAATAGGGGCATTTGTTGCTAGAGAATTTAATGCAAAGTCTCTTTTTTAATTTTCATTCATGGCATGCACCTTATTTTGACTCTCAACCATTGACTAAAATAGAATTTTAGAATTACAAAATTTTTACAACAAAATGCAGATTTTATTTTTGCATAGAATGCACTTTAATCGAATGTTTCAAAAAATATTGTGCTCAACTTCCTTTTAGGAACTCCTAATTAGGAATTTTACATGATTGTATGGCCTTGTTGTCACAATTTTTATATTGGCACAATCTACATTATCCTTAGGTGGATACACCATCTATAGAGGACATGCTTCAAATACTTCCTAAAAGTTGACACTAGGTTCCTTTGCTCTTTTTTTAATATCACATCTAAAGGGGCGTCACCAAGGTCAATCAAATAGTTTATAGGCCATCTTCAAATAAAACTTTCTGATAAGCAACATTTCTCACAATGGACAAAGCCTTTCTAGATTAAAACTCCAAATTCATCACCATCTAGTGGTGCAAAGTGATTCACCTCCTCTTCCAAAACATTTGAAATTATTCCTTTGACAATATAGTTTGGTTATGAAGAACATTG
>ML787621.1:1154818-1183086 GCA_009831015.1 Picea engelmannii
ATATTTACAATAATGTTATACAAGTAACACAATCCCAAGGATTGCATGTCTAACATTCCCCCCCTTAATTTGAAGGGGTGTTTGGGAGTCCAAGCATCATTCTTAACTTTTCAAAATTTTCTATTCCAAGTGCTTTGGTGAAGATTTCCACAATTTGCTCATTTGTGGAACAATGTCTCGAGTGACTAGTTTTGGCCTCTACATGATATCAAATCAAGGGATACTTTGTGTTGATATGCTTGGTTTGATCATGGAATATATGATTCTTGGCCAACTTGATTGCAAAGGTATTTTTAACTAGAAGAGGAGTATAATTCACTTGGTTCTCCTACAAATATTCAAGTATTTTCTTGAGCCACACAATCTCCTTCATTGCTTTTGTAGTTGCCACATATTCTGCCTCTATTGTGGAATTTTTTGGAACTGTCTGTTTGTGTGATCTCCATGAGACAATTATTGATCCAAGACTCGTGAGATATCATGAAGTTGAAGCTCCATTTT
Source organism: Picea engelmannii (assembly GCA_009831015.1). Lineage (NCBI taxonomy): Eukaryota > Viridiplantae > Streptophyta > Pinopsida > Pinales > Pinaceae > Picea > Picea engelmannii. Next base: position 1,155,320 of record ML787621.1, read on the forward strand.
CCTTATCCTGAATCAAAACATCCAATTAGATTGAATTCATTCACCTTAGAGTACTTGAGTCCAAAATATTGAGTTCCCTTCAAGTATTTTAGAACTCTTTTACTAGACCAATGTCCTTCATAAGGTTTTCACATTAACCTAGAAAGAATTCCAACAACAAATGAAATATCTGGTCTGGTGGTGGTAAGGTAGATAAGACTTCCCACAACCTATTTGTACTTGGTTACATCCTCAAATTCATTCCCTTCATTTGATGTGAGCTTCAAATTATGTTCCATTGGAATGGAAACATAATTACACTCAATCATTTCGAACTTGTTCAACGTTTCTCCAACATACTTCTTTTGGGAGATGAATATGTACTTTGGATTTTGATTCACTTCAATGCCCAAATAGTAGTGAAGATGTCCCAAATATATCATCTCAAATCCTTTCTTCAACTCTTTCTTTATGGATAAAATGTAACTTTCATTACCACTCGTTATCAACATATCATCTACATATACTACAAGATATACAAATTTTTTTCCATCTTTCTTGACAAATAGAGTTGCATTATCAAGATTGTAGTGCTTGAAATTCAATTTTGGAAGATACTCAGTTAGCTTTTCATACCAGGCTCAGGGTGCTTGTTTCAGACGGTATAAGGATTTAGCGAGATTGCATACTTTTTGTTCTCGTCCCTTCACAACAAAGCCTTTTGGATGAGACTTGAAAACATCCTCTTTCAAGTCTCCATTCAAGGAAGTAATCTTCACATCCATTTGATGAATTTTCCATCCAGTCAATGCTGCCATGGAAAATAGAGTACAGATGGTAGCCCATTTTGTTGTGGGGGAAAAGTCTCCTCATAATCAACACCTTTTTTCTGTCCAAATCCTTTTTCCATGAGGCTTGCTTTTTTCTTGTCAAGCAATCCATCTGATTTGTACTTGTCCTTGAATACCCACTTGCAATCGATTGGTTTGGTTCCAAATGATGATCCACCATTCTTGATGAGAGAATTATGTTATTTCTACATGGTTTCTTTCCACTTGTCATGAGAAGTGGATTCTTCAAAGGAAGTTGGTTCAAAGTTAGTAGATAAATTCAAACTGTAATCATATGAAACATCCATGTCATCTACATCACCCAAATTTAAATTATCTACATCATCTCCATCTCATCTTGAGGAACTTCCAGTTCCTATATTTCCACCCTCATCGAGATGAACAATTTCAAGTGTTTTTATGAGCCACTTCGGTGGAACTTTCTTAGATGGTCCAGGTGGCTTAGCTAATTTAGATGGTGTTAAATTCTCATCAAGACTCAACTTTTCAATCCTCTCAATCACATCATCCAAATGAACTTCAAGTTTTGATAAAGTGGTTGGAACTTCTTCATGAGGGGAATACAGTGCTTCAAAGAAGAGAGGATATTCCATAGATTGATCCAAGATAGGGATCCCCCCTTTAAGATGTGGAATCTCATTTTCAAATTCATGATGTCTCTTTACATAAGAGAATTTTTCTAGATGATCAAGCTTCCTCTCAACAATTTGTCTTTCTTGGAGGATTCAATAAAGATTACATTTTTGGAAAGGATGAATTTATTGTTCTCCTAATCATAAAGAAAATATCCCTTCGTGGTATTTGAGTACCCCAATAAGATGCACTTCTAACTCCTTGCTTCAATATTGCTTCTTTTCTCCTCAGGAATCAAGGCACAGCAGGTGGAACCGAATAACCTAAGATATCTCATTGAAGGAACGCAACCATACCACATTTCATAAGGAGTCTTGTTTTCAAGAGCATGAGATGGACACCTATTTTTCACACAAGCTGCATATAGAACTACATAATCCCAAAACATCGATTCTACATTCTTGGAAAACATCATCGAATGAACCATATTTAGGAGAGTTTTTTTCATTCTTTCGGCTACACCATTTTGTTGAGGATTGCATGGAACTTTGGTTTGATGTTTGATCCCATGTTGGTGAAGGTAAGTTTCAAATTCGTTAGATGTATATTCTGTTCCATTATCAATGCGAAGAGATTCAATACAAGATTGAGTTTCATTTTGAATCCATACACGAAAATTTTTAAAAGTTTCAGAAGCTTGTGATTTTTCTTTTAGAAAGTAAACCCAACACATCTTGGTGTAATCATCAATAAAAGACATGATATATTTATTGTATCTTATAGAAGGAACATGCACAGGGCCACACAATTTAGAATGAATCAATTCTATTTTTCTACATGCTTAGGAAGTATAATCATGAAATGGTTGTTTGTTATGCTTTTCAAGGATACAAGAATCACATTGCTTCAATTTCCTAGGAATAGTAGGCAAACCAAAAACACCATTCTTTTTTAATACATAAAGGTTGTCATAATTAATATGACCAAATATAGCATGCCACAAGAGACTAGATGGAAGTATACCTTCAACATGATGAGAGAGGTATGCAACATTTTGTACATGGGAAAATCTCCCTTTCAACTTCAACAATCTTCAATCTTCCATTTCGTTCATGACAATCATGCTGTCAGAATCCTTCCTCATTTCAACTTTTCCACCGAAGATATGAACATAGTGGCCTTGTTGTTGGATGTGCACAAGGATAACATGTTTCTTCATAGTTCATGAAGATAGAGCACATTATGCAAAAGAAAATATGGTAGTCCATGCAATTTAAGCCTGATGGTGTTTATTCCTGAAGGTTTGAGACTTGATTTATTTGAAAATTACAGTATGCCATCTATATTGTCATTGAAATCTTTGAAGAAATCTCTTCAAAATGTCACGTGGGAGGTTGCACCTGTATCAAGCACCCATGTATCTCTTCAATAAGAAAATGAAGTGTTAATAAAATCTTCAGTTACTCCCATATTTCAATGGGAAACGATGTAATGAGCTGATTTAGGTGCTTTACCTTTCGTTGGATTTGATGTTTTACCTTTGTCTTATTTCCGATTCTGTTTGTGTTTGATCTTCTCCCATGGGACTCTGTAGTCGTTCACTTCATGTGACCCATTCCATCCATGGTAGGTACAATGAAGATTAGATCTTTCATGGAGATTATGCCAACCCCCCTTGCCTTTGAGATTCTTCTTTTCGTGTCCTTTCATTTCTTACTGGCAAATGAAAGGAAGGAAGCAATAAATCTGTTTGAGTTTGGTTGTTACAAGTTGTAGATCTATCTTGATCTCTATACTCGCTCCAATTAAGGTTTTGACTACAAAGGAGGATCAAAAGAAAATTTTCAAGGCATGCTCATTCACTGGTAATCTCTCAATAAGGAGTCAATGCTGAAAGGATAGGTTCATAATCCATTTCCAACAAAAGTAGACATTTGGAGCATGAAAATTGATGCAAAGATAATATCTACAGGTATAGAGATAATACCATTGTCACTCCATATTCCCTTATCTTCGCTACTTCTCGACACACATGAGGGATATATCACGACATCACATAGAATCAAACATGTCCATTGCAACCAAATCTTGTGCTGAAGGCTGGTGCTAGAAATGAAGAGCAACGAGGTATCAGGGAAACCCTAATGCTTTCACGCAAACAAAGAAGGGAATGCACAAATAATAGTTCAGAATGGAACATAGCATGACTAGTAGGGAATTTTTTGCACGTGAGGAGAAAGGAAATGCCAAGATGAACTATTCACAGAGTTAACCTACGCTCTGCTACCAATGACAGGCTAGGTGTGGGAAAAATTCATAACTCCACACTTGACTAATCCATTAACATCTAGCTCAATACATATACAATTGAATGATTATTGGTCTTCCCAAATGGGTGACTCTTCCTATCACCTACGACTCTTCATATTTACAATAATGTTACACAAGTAATGCAATACCAAGGATTACGTGTTTAACCGATATATTACATTCTACAATAAGAATATAATCAATGCCATAGATAAACATAAATGAACATAAACCAATATAAATATCACATGTTAATATAAACTCTCTGATATAATGTGCTCTTCCTTATTGTTGTGCAAATTTTACAAAAAACTTTTGTAGCATTTTAACATTAAATTGAATAAATCTATACAAATTGTATACAAGTAACAACAATAATAAAGTTATCCTCCATAGAGGTGATGGGGACGTGCGACAACTACCATGTAATAACACCCATGCTCATAACTATATTCTACAATAAGAATATAATCATTGTAATAGATAAACATAAATAAACATAAACCAATATAAATATCATAAGTTAATATAAAATCTCTAAGTTAATGTGCTCTTCCATATTGTTGTGTGGATTTTACAATAGACTTTCATAACATTTTAATATTAAATTGAATAAATTTATACATTTTCTTTTTCCACATAAAAAAACACATTTTTATATTCAAAAGATTACAAAAATGCATTCCTCATATGCCTTCAAAAGCCCCCTTTGCTACTGTTGCCATATTTTATTGGTAGGAAACAAGTTCTAGCCTTTGCCTCCTACATATAATATCATCACTTCAACTATGTTCACAAATAATCTTACATTATCTACCAACATTGAATAGATCATCATCACAAAAACTGTTGAGACTCATTGATCGTGCCCTCAATAAATTCCACCGAACATACTTCCCCAAAAGGCATAAACAAGCCCTCCTTTGACAATGCATTGACCTTCTGATTTAAACCTTTGTAGTTGTGACTAACAATACAATTATCAAAAATTGCAATAACCTCCTTCAAGTGATGTTCTATAGCTTGTAGATCCACATTATTGATCGGGTGCTTTCCTTCCATCTAGTTGACCACCAAAAATAATCCTTGAAGACTTGAACATCTCTCAAACGACAATCAAAAGATAATTTCAAAAGGAAATTTAGTGCTTTCAACTCAGATAGATTATTTGAACCCTTACCACTATTTTCTTTAAGAGTATAATAATGTGAGTCTAAAAGGAACATTAAACTCCCCATCCCATGTTGTTTATATGGCCCCTAGCATACACCACCAAAGAAACTCCAGCTATGACTTTTGTCTATCATCCTCCCCTATCTGGTGTGGTAATTTGGGAGATGGATCCTCCTCGAAAAATTGAAGAGTACCACAACTTGAAAGAACACCTAAAAACTTGGAACATCCTTACCTACAAAGAGTCTATTGTTACATTATAACCACACACCCCACAAAAGAAGAAAAGGCATTGCTCTAAAAAGGATTTAGTTATGATCGAGTAAACCAACTCGAAAGGCATTGAACCATATTCTCCTTACTCTACATATATCTTTGTCTCAACCAATTGCTTATATCATGCCACACCTACTGAAAAAAACATACACTCCACAAATAAGTGTAGAGTTGATTCAGTCACCCTTCTATAGAGCATACAAATCCCTAGACCATGGACATTCCTTTTCCATTGAGCTTCACAAGAAAACACTTTAATCTGCAATGATAACCACATGAAAATATTCTTCTTCTTTGGAACCTTCACCTTCCATATATTCTTAAACCACCAAAACGAAGGTTCATGAGCTTCTGTCATCATAGACAAATACCCTGCTTTCATTTTCTATTCACCTCCCATCTTGTTCCTGGACCAAAAAAGATATAGCTATCATCTCGAAGTCTTATACCAGATCTTTTTAATTCACTTGTAAAGGACTCCCATTCCCTCTTCCAATATCCCTCTAAACCTAATTCCCTATACGACTTCCAAGACTGTGACCAAATCTCAGTTCTTTCTGGGGCATTGTAGTCCTTTAAGATTATAATATTCTACCCTCGCAGAAAATCAACTAACTCTATAGAAATTATAACCTGGTTTCCACATCCCATAATGGCATTGAACCCCACCCTCACTTCTTTGTCATTTCCAACATTCCAACCCGAGTATCTTCCTACCACCTGAAAGGAAGATACAATCATCTTCCAGTGAGCAGAGCCTTTTTTCGAGGACTTATCCTCCCTCATTATCCTAGTTAAGACAAAATCAGGTACCATGTATTTTTTACAAATCAATCTATTGCACATATTACCCTTGATTATCAAATTCCACAAGGACTTAGCTGTTAGCACTATACTAAATGTATGAATATTCTTGAGGTCCCATCTGTCCTCCTCCTTAGGTTTCGAAATCAACTTCCATCTTGTCCAATGAATTCCCTCCTAACCTTCCTTTCCACTCTAAAATAAATTGACACATAGTTTCTTGATCTTCTCTAAATATTCTTTAGGAATATGAGCCAAAAATTGCCAGTAAATCGGTATTGCTTCAAGAACCAATTTAACCATCATCATTCAACCACCATGGGATAACCAATGATAACACCAATGTTGAATCCACTTTTCTATTTTTTCTATGAGTCATCTCTAGTCCCATTGTTTGTAGGTGTTTGTCTTAAGCAAGAAACCAAGATACTTGAACCCTTCACTGAAGTCCGACACTTGAAAATAAAAAACATCAATTAAATCCTCTCTTATCATATAATCTACCCCATTAAAACATAACACCGATTTGTCGACATTTATCACCATCCTCATTTCCTTCTTATACAAGATACAAATATCTTCTAGGGTTTGATCTTCATCTAAAGACTCATTATGAATAGAAAAACATCTTCAACAAATAACAAGTGAGTCAACATAAACTATGTTCCCACTCTAATCCCTTTTAACCTTCTAGTTCTTTTTTCCTCTGAGATAACATGACTCAAACTCTCGGCCCTTAGTAGAAAGAGGTAAGGGGAAAGAGGGCACCCTTGACGGATCCCTCCACTAATATTAAAGAACGGAGAAGCAAATCCATTTACTAGCACTGAAAAAGAAATAGATGTTACACAAGCCATAATCCAATTAACTAAACTTAAAGTGAAACCAATGTGTATAAGGGGCATTCTCAAGTACAACCAACAAACATGATTATACGCCTTTAATAAATCTAAATTTTCGAACATTGCATTGATATTCTTTGTCTTTATACTGTGAAGTCCCTCTTGTGCTACCCCAAATGCATCATGTATTTGCCTCCCTTTCATAAAACCAAATTGTTATGGGGAGATTAATTTCGACAATAGTTTATTGAGTCTCATCACTAGTATTTTAGCTATGACTTTATAAATACAATTACACAATGATATTGGATAGAAGTGACTGAATTGTACTAGATTGTCAAAATTTGAGATCAAAGTAATGAATGTAGAATTAAAATTTGGAATAACCCACCCTATCACTCTAACCTCCTCGACTACCCTTAACAAATCCTTTCCCAACATCTCAAAAAAAAATATAAATAACTCTATCCCCCACCCATCCAGACATGGACATTTCCCCTTTTGAAAAGCCAAAAGACCCCCTAAAATTTCCTCCAAACTAATTTCCTGAAACAACTCTTCATTGGCTCCTTATAAATGCTAGTGAAGTTCTCTACGTCTGCTTGGGATAAATTCTTGAAGCCACAAAATTGAACACCTTCACCATTCGATTGTTCCTAGATTGCAGTCACATTCTTCTGATAGTTGGAAAAGTGACATGAAATAAATTTGTGTTCTCATCACCTAATTCCAACCACACCACTCTACTCTTCATATTCCATTTTCCTCCCTATATCATAGAAGATTTACCCTTTTGTTCTCTAACTTTGTTATCATTTTGAGTTCCTGCCAAAGAAAACTCCCCCTGAAGTATTATTGAAGATATTTTAGACAACTTCCTCCGCTTCCTTTAAAGTTTTATCTTTAAGTTTGAATTTATTTGCTGACCACTCGACCACCTTCTTTTTTATCCTTAAAAGGGAATCCACAAACTACTTGCTCGTTGAAACCCCATTGTTTGTGCTATATGGAATCCATTCTCTTTTCACCAGATCTATAAAGTCCTCCTCCTTGAGCTAGATCAAATTAAAATTAAAGGGAGTCGATGAGTTATCCTCTAGTTTTGTAAACTCTAGGAGGATTGGATTGTGGCCAGAGCCACTGCCTATACCAACCCAACTTCTATACCTCCCCATGAATCCTAAGAAATGATCCACCTCCAAAAAACAATCTAACTGCTTAGAGACCCTCATTTCTCCCGATCTCTTATTGCACCAAGTAGGCTTAAGTTTAAATGGCTTCACATCCACAAGGTCTGCACTCATTATCTTATGCAAACAATAATATATTATCCCCAAATCTCTAATCTACCTTGTTATCCCCACTTTTCAAGGGTAACTAGAAGATCATGTCTCGAGGCCCACAGGTCCTAGACATGGAGTACCGAGAGAAAGATTGACCTAAGAATGGCCCTGGAGGCCCACCTTTTCTTCTTCCATCATCTTTATCTTGTCAGTAGCAGCAACATCCATCACAATCGGTTTGGTCCTGTATCAAAAGAGGTTCTTGCTTCATGAGGTAATTAGTCCAGGTATCATGGTATATGTCGCATTTGATCCTTAAAAACTTTAAATGTATGCATCTGGTTCCTTTTATTTCTAACAACTGCTTGGATCTTACATTTTCCCACTTGACCATGTTTGGGGGGATTGATAGGGTTCCCTAGCAAGCCTGTATCTGTAGGTTTTGGTTTGCCACTGGGGGGATTTATGAAAATCCATCGTCCGCTCCCCTCATAACACCACTTCTTCATCTTACTTCCCACTCACTTATCCCATTCCCCTTGTCTGGGCATTGGGTTGACCTATTTTCAGGACTGCACCTTACCTCGTGGGAAGAAGGGGCTAAAGGCCTAAAAGGTAAAAGAAAGCTAGTAAAAGATAAACGCCTAAGAATAAAACCTTGAGATGCTTCACCTATGGATCCTCAAGAAAGCGATAAAAGGCTTCTCAGTAAGAAACACGAGGGACCCGAAAAAATAGTAAAACAAGACCTAGTCAGAGGATAGGGGGTCTCATCATGAGCCAACCTATTAGGTCCATGGGTACCTAGCAGTATGACATTTCCACCAGCTGGTTACCATGCCAAGGCAATGACTCTTGGTTGCATGGCCAAGGGAAAGGGGGTCTCATCACGAGCCAACCTTCTCATCTCTGTGAAAGTACTTGTGGGTAACACTGTCAGCTCTGGTCACCATGCCAAGGTAGTGTCCCTTGATTAGCTCTTAAACAAAAAAGCAAAAAATAATAAAGGAATAAAAAGAATAAAGGCAACAATGGGCTTGGAAAGAATGCATCCATGACAGGTACAACTCGCCTTCTACAAAGGCACCCATAGGTAACACTTTTTCATCCTTGGCCTTCACTGCAACCACATGCTCAGACATCCCTTGACCACATCACCCACTTACATGGTTTGGATGAGGTCTTTTTGGGAACTTTCCTTTTCCTGTGGATACTAGCCCAATAGGACACCTTGTCCTTTTCTCCAGACTTGTATTGTAGGCTTGTGTAACATCTTTGAGCTGTTAACTGATGTATTAGGGATTTTATGCATATGTTTAATAATATTGATGATGAGATGTGATTGACATTGCTATGATCCCTGTGACTGATGAGCCCATAGAGGGCGTATACTTTGATGTGCATAACCATGCTCGATGGACAGGTACCATTTGGACCGATACACATGGGGAGATGATTAGTTCGGACCTCCATGGGGCTGAAGAGCCCACCAGATGGATGCTCAGACCCCATCAGGGGGGCAGAGATAGGGCAGAGGATGATCAAAGACTTTTCACCAGAGAAGAAGAGAACGTTCCACTAGAGGCACCCCGACACTGCTTGGCCTAGGGGGATTGATCCACTTTCAGAGGGATGTTGGTTCTAGATAGCCTAGGATGTCACCAGGAGGGTTATGAAATCATCGTGATCATATTGGAAGATGGCCAGGGCAGTTGGCACGTGTGGAAGCTTGGAGGAGCCCAATGAGGGCTAACATCTTGGTTCAAGAGGCTACATTTTCCCTAATAGGGGCTAACGTCACCCTAGGAAGGGGTGACGTCTTACCTTTTTTCTTGATCAGGGTTTTAGTCTAACATTTAATGTAAAAAAAGTATTATTTTGGTATTATGGCCTTGTCATCCTTTTTATGACCTAAAAAGTAAATTAGGTCATTGATACACTATATATTGAGGGTTTTCACTCTCATTTTTTCATCATAACTCATTCACTCCATAAAGAGGACTGAGATTTGTGCCCTCTCTTGGGTATTTGGCTGGATTAAGTGATGCACACTTGTTGAAGGAAGATATTTTTGGCATTTGTGGTGTTTCTCTTGAAGGAAGGTGTTACAACTAGGGTTTGCATGGTTATTTCTTGATGAATTGTAAGTATTTTTCTGCAAAACTTCTTGAATGAATGGTTGTAGTTTAATTTATTACATGTGTTTATAAATTTTGATGAATCAAAAACCCTAGGTGACAATCACACAAGTAGGTCCTTGTCTCATGTCCCCTGATAGAGAAACTTTCAGCCATTGAATAAGGAAGAAAGAGCCTAGTCGTAGCTACTCTCCTATTTCTTCTTCCTCTTTGCTAGCCATACCAATTGAAAGATAAGAAGAGTGAGACGTCCCTGGACTAGGTCTACTACACTAAGGCCATAATATTTCTAGGGTTTGTTGAAAGGCCTTGCTTTAGAAACACCTCACCTCATCAAACCCTCTTGTTTTGGTTATTTTTTATTATTAAGCTAGCCGTCTATCGGGAAGGAGGAGAGAGCACAAGGCCTTTCTTTAGCAACACTAGAGTGAGCCTCTCTCCCCCAAGGTTCTGATTTTGAGGCCCTGCTTTAGCAGCACCCCAAAACTTTTCCCTCTAGTCCTTTGAAATATTGCCTCCTTCAACCTTTGCGTCCTTCACTTATGACTCCATTAAACCCTAAGGCACTGATTTGAAAGTCCTCTAACGTTGAAGTGAAGCTGATCAAACAACTCTCTAAATTATTTGAATTTCAAACCCTAACCTACTAACCCTAAGTGGCTGACATCATCATTGGATATTTCATCTTTAATGCAACAACGCTTTACTTTATGAGCAATTGAATGGTGGTTTAAATCATTTATTAAGTGAAGTGTTGATTGGTTACATTGAATGCCACATCATTCCAATATTTATTGGTGAAGTGTTATATCTTTTCATTTGCTATTGATAAACATTGATTTCGTCAACATTGATTGCTAATTGATTATATATATTTATCAGATAGTCTTATGAAGTACTAACCCATTGAAACGTAGCTTGCATATATCTGTTTGTTATTGTCTTGTTCCATGCAGGTGTTCTTCATTGGGGATTTACTTTATTATTGAATGTTTAGCCGATACTTTCTGTTTGGGTGGTGACTTGCAAGGGGGAAAGTTTGTCCTTATCTCATTATCCTTCTGCCTCCTCAAAACCACAGGTCACCGGGGACATCTCCCCTAGGCCTAACCTCCCTAAAGAGAAAGAACCTCCCCATCGTGGTGGCATTGGGTGGGATAGGTTCCTGTTACGCCAGTTTGGCCTTCAATCTTATAGCCTTTTTCATAGCTACAAACTATGAGATAACATACCTAATGTAAATTTCAGATCTCCCCCAATTTCTAGGTTTGCCTCCTTTAATATTGATAAAGAGAATACTCGATCTGACACTGCAAGGAAAACACCTTGTAGTAAAGGTTTTTGCGGAGGCTTTTCATGTTACAAGATTGGGAAACATTTTCAAAAACACCTCCACTATTTGGAATAGAGGTTTTAATAGATGTTCCATATAAATAAAAACATTTGGGTGGGAGGGTTTTTTTTTGTGTGCTTGTATTGTTAAAGCGCACCAGTGCACCCTTAACATAAAAACACTGGTGCATACACATAAACTAAAAGGCATTGGTGCGTTTACAGATATTGTGTACTGGATTCACCTTTTTGTTGTATGCAACACCGATGGTCTTATAATTTTTACACATCGGTTCCACATTGTTTGCATATGCAATACTGATACTATCAAAGTTGTTGCATGCACTAGTGCGTTTGTTTTTTATATGCACCCCGATGCTTTTATAATTCTTGTGTACAGGTGCCTATATTACCCTGTGCACCAAAAAATAGTGAAGTTTCGAATATTCAAGATGAGATGTCGACACTATTATTTGTTATTATGCATCAATGCTTATATTATACTCAAAGCACTAGTGCACATATTATATTTAGAGCACTAGTGCTTATATTACATTAAAAACATTGGTACATATTATAAACATACGCATTGCACTATTTTGAAACGATAAATATAATTTCATGTTATATCGTTTAAGGAACAATACTTTTTCTCAATATTTGGCACCGATGCTTCTATATAATTAATAGGCACCGGTGTGTATATATCCCTAAAACACACCGCTTTCTATATTGTGGAACACACCATTTAGTGATTTCATAAGAATACAATGCACCAATATGTATATATTTTAATTAATTGTATTTTTTAGAAAATTTCAATTAATCATCTCAAAATCAAATATTTTTATAACAATATTGTTTTTAATATTTTTGTTATTTCATTTTGATATAATGATCGCATTAATGCGTTATCCAAAGGATTACACCTTTGTTATTTGTAATGATGTAAATCATCCACATTAATTAATCAACAATGTAACATTTTACAACATTCGACAATGCAATAAAATAAGAAACCCATTTTATTATATATGAATAAGAGACCCATGGTCATACAAAATAGGACAACATAAAGGTCCTAAATAATCTAAATGCAACCAATATGTAATTGTTACACTTATTGGTAACATGTCCTCATGTGATTGGGACAATATGTCCATAACATTAAACAAAATCTCTGATTTTCACAGACAAATATTCCAAAACACACAACCTGCAGTAACATTCAATTATATTGATTGTCATTCATCACTTCCCTGTTGTCATCGCTCGAGTTATGTGGATGCCTCATTTCTTCATCACTTGTAGGAAATATTGTACTTTGGTTATTTAACCTAATGTTTTCATGATTGACATGTTTTTTGTGTTCATCCTCTTCATGTTCCATCTACACACGTAGAAATAAAGTGTAATAAGTAAATCTACATTTATATAGTAGATTATACATGATTGCATGAATAAAAAATTGTACCATTGATGTTTCAACTACACATTCTTTCGAATCCATACTGCATGTCATCTTTGAAAATCTCTTATGTTGGTTGCACTACATACTTTGTTTCATGCATGTTTAATACATCATGACAAAACATAATCGATATAATTAATATAAAGGTTTCTTCTTGTTCCATTAATGATAAAATGAGGGAAGTTAAACAACATAGTTACTTACAGATTGTTCAATTAAACATTGATACTTGAACATATACTCACAACCCATACTTAACCCAATGTCAATCAATTCTTCAGTTGGCTCTTCTTTGTATGTTAGCACCTATTGGAGGACATCCATGGACAAGTGTAAATTAATTATTTAAATACGAAGATCACAACAAATATGAAATTTTTAGTAAGGCCGAAAACATAAGCACTTACAAACTTTTTGATTGACCCCTTTGTTCCTCGTCGTCCTGTCTTATGTGTTGAATGGGTTCCAATTTTTTTCTTTTCCGCAACAAAATAATTGAAAATTAGTATTTCATGCAATAATTAAATTTGATCTACATAAAAGAATAAATTAATGATTACATACCTCTGATGCACAATGTTGTTGGGATGGCTCCTCTTGCGATGAAATTATGTTCATTTCTTTTACCATCTCCTTCTACACTTTTTTGGACATCCCTACCGGCATGTATTGGTTTTCCCCTCATTTGTCCCTTGGAATTTTCATAATCTCTTTGAAAAAAGAAAAGCCAGGAATCATAAGATATATTAATTACATTTTTTTACAACATAAGATATCAATGCTTATAGTAAATATGTATGCACCGATGTGTTAACCATATGTATACCAACCGATATATGATAACAATTCTCTTGCGAAATCAAAAATGTTTTACAAACTATTGTATTAATGCGATGCTTTATAATTTAATAAAAGCATCAATGGATAAATACTATTAGTTACACACCGTCGACCTATGAACAATTTTTTTTTGTAAGTTAGAAGAATATATTAGATCCTGCTAAAAATAAAAAGTTACAGATGTCGAGATATCCCAAGAGGCCGTGGGAGCATCACCCTGGTGGGAAACCAATGCTGACACATGGCCGTTAAGTTTCCAAATGTCCATGCAGAATTCAAAAAACTGTAAAGAGAAAAAAATGTATAATGCTTGTGCTAGGATGCCACGCAGGGCGAGAGCCCTGTAAAATAAAATTTCCATGCAAAATTCAAAAAACTATAAAGAGAAAAAATTGTATAATCCTAGATCTAAGATGCCACACACGACGAGAACCTTGTAAACTAAACTGTCTGGAGACACAAAAAACTTGGGAAACCTGAGAAAGTTGGAATTATTTGGAGTTGAGATCGAGCCTCCTTTTGTTCCTTTGGTCCTGCACAATATCCTTACCCAGAGTCCCTGTGTCTAGGATGGTTTGTCGGAGATCTTAAATAAGAGACATCAAAAGCTCCTCGCGATGAATCCAATCATTTTCCTTGTTCTGCAACTCTTTGATGGTGCACTTGACATCCATAATTGAGCGCTTGATGAAACCCAAAGATTCCTTCAAATAATCCAACCCAACACACCAGGAACATGCAATTGGGGGTGGAGGGGGTGGTGGAATATCAGAGGATGAAGAGGGGGAGGCGAGTGAGGGGAGGGGGGAGGATGAAGAGGAGAGAGGGGAGATCATTCTAGGGGAAGCGGTGGGTGGAGGGGGGCGAGGTGGAGGCTGATAGGGGTGTGGCAGCTCTGGGCTGAGCTTTGGGGCAAAGCCAAGGGAATTTCCAAATATATCGAACCACTCAACTCTACAAGCATATGGAGAGGACAAGGGAGGCAAACCTGGTGTAGTGGCACGTTTAAGAGGGTGTTCCGGAGATGTGGCATGATTAGGGTCATGGGGGAGCTCCAGAGTGGAGGCACGAGCAGGGTCCTAAGGAAAGATCCGAGGAGCTTGCTTGCCACGCCCCCTTGAGCCTCTGCCTCTCACTGCATACCAGGCCACCCCACGCTTAGAATTACCCCTTGGGAAGGCATCAAGGGATAACTAGATAACCAGAGATGGAGCTCGAAGCAGCAGTTGAGTGAAGGAGAGAGATCAAACCAGAACCAAAGAAAAATTCATATTGAAGGATGAGTGCGAGGCGCGGGAGATCGAGAGTGAAAATGACAGTGGAGAGTAGGAGAAAGCTTGAACCAGAGTCAAAGAAAAATTTGGACCAGTGGATGAGTGCGAGACGTGGGAGGCAGAGAGGTCAAACGAGCCATGTATTTCCTTGGCACAGGACAAAAACCACTGATTCGGGCGAGATGATGGGACTGGGAATGCATCCAACCCATTGCATTTACCGTCCCTGCGAGCTAGAGCACCATGGAATTAAACTGAACTGAGTGCAAATGAATGTGGGGGTGCATAGAACAAGGTTTTAAATGCATGGAGTAAAGGCTGAGGTGAGTGCGGGCTGTTTTGGCGTGTTGTTGAGTGGGATGTGGCCAGGTGTCACCCAACTATCCATCCACTCATCGGTCCCGATGACACCCCATCTGGGGGACCTGTGAACAAATTTAAAACATGATGGTTTCCATATAAAAAAAAATATTACCCCCATTTTAAATTCAATAGTGCTTTTATCTGATTATACACAACGGTGCTCTGTCTCTGTAAAATGTGCACCGCTAACCGTGAAGGTGTTTTTAAAAAAAATGAGTTTTATTTTAAATTCATTGGTGCTTATTACATGAATATGGGCACTAGTGCACTATATAGGTATAGTGCGCACCAATAACCGTGAAGGCATTTTTGAAAAAAGCCCCGACAATGATAGGATGATTTGGGATCTAATGAAATCAATGGTCCCATTGCAACGGATACCAAACATCCCATATACAAGTAAAAAAACCCTATAAAAGTCTATTGCTTAAAAAATTTCTCGTTGTGAAATATAGAGAGGGAAAGTAAGAGAAAAAACAAGGAAGTTAGGGCTTCCAATACCAAAGGTAACTATGAAACCCTTTTATTTTTGGGGGAATTCATTGAAAATTGCTTGAAACAAATAGGGAAAAGATTAATATGATTTATAGAATGAAATCATGTGCCTGAAATTTCTCCTCTGCAGATTCGTATGTGACCTACGGTGATCCATTTCAAATTTGGCTTTTCAAAAACATCCACCCACTCCAAAGTCTTTGTTGGTAAATCTCTCTTGCGCAAATCTCCCCTCTAAATTTTGGAAAAAAAATGAAAGAATGAATAGGGTTTTCATTTAAACACATACATTTAGAAAAACTGAAATTCCTGCTCATTTTTTCATTGTATATTTTAGTGTATTGATGATAAACGCACACACTATTTTTTTTTTTTGTAACTTACTTTATGTGGTGCGCTCTATAGTTCCAAGCGCATCAGTGTGGTTTATACTCCAAACACACCGAAAAACAAAATTCAAATGTACACAACCACATATAAATGAGCACACTATTTTTGGTAGATTTGTTAGTCAATGCGCTAGAACCAGTGCAGTTCATAAGTAAAAAAGCAATGACAAACAATTTAATTATTATTAATAATACTAAGAATACTACTAAGAATAATAATCTAATTTTAAGGTCATGACCAAGCCAGGCACCAAATTGGTGTATGATACCCCCCTTGTTTGTGGGACAAGGGACCCCCTCCATGCAACAATTTGATTGCTAAAGTCTATGGAGGTGTACATACCCTATCCTTCTTTGGTTTTGAACTTGTGACCTCCAAGGAGGAAACACATGTTCTTAACCAAATGCAAACATTTGCATTTAAAATTTGTGGAGCTTTTTCTTTGTGGAGGTTCTAATGGAGGCCACCCTTTGGTGCTTCTCAAAACTTACTACACCGGTGCAGTTATTGTATCGATATGCACGAGGTCGTCATAATATAATTAGGGACACCATTAACTTTTAAAATACATTTGAAATTCTGTTTGAATTTAGATTGTTCTATGCTTCCCGGGATGATGGTTTTGACTCAAATGCAGGAAAAAATAATTATAATATTGAATGGCCAATTCTTCATATTCCAACTCATTCCATATCATTGCAAGCTCTTCAAGTTCTCTTTTGTCTATTGCAGTAAGCCTATATTTTATTTATAATTCATTTATCTCATTAAATTTAGGTTATGTATGTAGGTGCAGTTGAATAATTATTCATTAAATTTTGAAGGATCAAGATTCAAGATAAAGTTAAGATGCACAAGATATTCCAGTAGTCCCAAAATTTCACAAGCTCTTATCAGGAGAAAGATACCACAAGCAGATGTTTGATGAAAATGGACAGCTACTTTACCCTACAAACCATAACATACCATCTTCCAGCAATGAGCCCAGGTCAACGATATTAGACTATGAATTGGAACTCTTTTATGTAGACACCCCTTAGGGAATAAGAAAAAGATGATTGAGTAAGTGTATTTTTAGATTTTCAATGGAACTAATGTAAATGTATTTCTTAATTAAACATTTGTTTTATAAAGTGGTTGGTTGTATGTTTATTAATGGGAAAAAAACTTCCATGCTTCTAATAAATGTTTGGTATAATGATTGAACATATTAAATGCATTTTGTTACTAATATTATTGATGTAATGTTCACTATTTTTACAATGAGGATTCTGATGACGAGTGACCTGTCTACCATCTACCATTTCACCCCACTACGATGTTAAGTATCGTTTCACCAATGCATAGTAACAAAGAATAACATTGATATCTCATCTTGAATATTCAAAATTTCAATACCCTTCGATGCACATAGTAATATATGCACTGATATGAAGGAATTATAAAAGCACCGGGGCACATATAAAAAAACAAACACACTGATGTGTTAAATAAATTTGAAATCACACATGTTGCATATGAAAACAATGTGGAACCGATGTGTAAAAATTATAAGACCATCAATTTTGCATACAATAAAAAGGAGAATTCGGTGCACAATATCTATAAATGCATCGATTCCTTTTAGTTTATGTGTAATTAACATTGCTTTTATGTTAAGGGTGTATAAATGTGGTTTAACAATACAAGAACAAAAGAAAAAACATTCGCTACAACATCTGCGCACTCAATTTTTTTTTAGTTATATGGAACATCTATTAAAACCTCCACTTTAAATAGCGGAGGTTGTAGTAGAGGTTTTTTTGAAATTTTTTCCCAATCTTGTAACTCTGCACACATGATGTATTGGGCCTTCATCACATGCAACAAATCGATGATGATGATGAATACATGCATAGGAGAACTACACCATGTATTGATGATGAGTACAAGGATACTCATAAAGTGACAGTTCTACATGATAGTTTGAAAGGAAAATTAGAGAAGATTTATAAATACTTGAGTAGTATAGAAATATGAGTGATCAACATGGAGTATGAGAAAATGGTTAGTTGTCTCTTACATGAGATCCCCTTGAAGAGAATAATATGATAGAGAAAGGGTCGGTTGACCCTTCCTTGGGTTCCCCTTGATAATAATAATGTACTTAAGGAGGGACTGGCCAACCATTTAGTGGGATAACCTCAACTAGAATACTATGCTCAGGGAAGGGTTTGTCGTTCCTTCCCCAGGCTCCCCCTCAATGAAGAAACTATGTTTAAGGAAGGGTTGGATGAACTTTCTCTAGTTCCCCCTCAATGAGAATACTACAATAGAGGAAGGGTCAACTAACCCTTCCTGGGTTCCTCCTTAATGAGAATACTTTGCTTGAGATAAGCCTTCTTATTACCCTCAACTATTCATTGAAATGGAATTTTAGAAACAAATTTTTTTTACAACAAAATGTTGTGCCCATTTTTGCATATAATGCACTTCCTTTTAAAAGAGGCACTCTTGATTTGACATTTTGTTGGATTGTATGGCCATGTTGTCACAATTTTTATATAAGCAGAATCTACATTATCCAAATGTGGATACACCATCTACAGAGGACATGCTTTGAATACTTCCCAAAAGTTGTCACTAGGTTCCTTTGCATTTTTTTAATATCACATATAAAGGAGCATCACTAAGATCAAGAAAGTAGTTTGCGGGGTAGCTTTGGAGATAATATTCTGATAAGAAACATTTCTCACAATGTATGAAGACTTTCTGGATTAAAACTCTAAATTCATTACCATTTAGTGGTGCAAAGTGCACCACCTCTCCTTCTAGAACATTTGAAATTATTCCCTTGGCAATATAATTTGTTTGTGAAGAACAATAATGGACTAGTTTCACCTTTTGTCCCATAAACTTAATGTTGTGATTTTGTTTTTTTTTGTGTCACTAAACCTTCAAATTGATGAATGATTTCAATATTTAAGATTGAACCTATATTGAAATCCACCATTTCTTTTATTGGTCAAGATACAAGGTCGCTAAGCTATAACTTCGATGAGAATATGTCAGAAGGCAACACCAATTCCTTCACCAACACACCAAATGAGAAAGATTCCAAAATATTCCCTTCAATAGAATCATTTTCATGTACATTTGTCAAAATATCCATGGCAATGCAATCTCTATGATTTGAAATTTTTTGTAACAATTCGACTTTTCTAAGAAGGAAAGAAAACCTAGATTCACACATAATATTTTTTTATCTCCATTAAAAGAATTGACACTAGTTATCTCCTTCACCTCAATATGCTGTAGAGAGTATTCAACGTGGTTAAAAGTCGGTGATGCATCCCATTCAATTAAAACACCTTTTGCTTCTAAAAATGTATCTACACCTCTTGGTGCATGTGACAATTTGATATCTCCATTAAAAACATTAGTACCATTTACAATGACACGTCCATGGTTGATGTCGTTGTTGTGCAAATTCTTTCTACTTGGGAAGGCTATTCCTTCAAAAACATTTAATTCATTGAAAAACAAGTCTACATAGTGTTCAAAACCTAATTGTCGAAAAAACATTTTTGTTAATCTACAATGACAACGTTACCCTAACAAATCAATGTGATTCAACTAGTATACATAAATTAATTAAAGTAAATATAGATAAACTATATTCCACAATAAAAATATAAACAACAATGTAATAGATAAACATAAAATTAGCATAAACCAATATAAATATCAGAATTTAATATAATCTCTCTAAGTTAAGGTGCTCTTCCATATTGTTGTTCATTTTTTTTACAGAAAAGATTATGAATTTTATGATAAAAAGAAGGTTGTGCTTAGGAAAAAAATAGTTAGGAGATACAGAGTTTCAAAATGGTCGGAGGGTGTAAGGAGCCAAAGAGCCTTACCTTTGTTTAAATGGGTCAGAAATTCTTCTAAGTATAGGAAAACACTATTATTGTTCTTCTATGTATTATAATCTAACAAAGGAGAATAACAAAAACAAAAATTTGCACTTCATGAACCTGAGACATCAGCTTTAGCTTTGTATCTATCCCTTCTGGAGTTTTTCCTTTTGAATCTCGTGCGAGTTGGCATGGAGGTGGCTGCTAGACTTCACAAGAAGAAACCAAAGTTGATGACATGGCCGATTGCTGCTATACATGTGCATTTGTAAAGTGATGCTAGACATTTGTGCGAAGGGAGTGAAGTCGCGAGGAGTGTTGATTAATTGATCACAATAATGTGGCCAATTCTTCATTCTTTCAATCCTCTTGCTCCTACAATTGTTGAGATAGTTGGGCATTGGTAGCTCTCAAGGATTCCATTTTAGTTTGTTGATGTTGCACCTATTCTTGTAACTTTTCCACCTTACATTCAGTGCACTCACAATGACTGGAACTGTGACGCCACATGAATGAAGCTGTGTTGGTGGTAGCCACATGAATCCAAATGAGAAAAAAGTTGTTTATAGCCTCAAAGCATGAATTTTCCCTAATATATTCAAACACCCAAATACTTCGTGCATCCCGACTATGTTCTACAATTTCAAATTGACTGTGCCATGAGAGCCTGACCTTGATGCACACAGGTGGTGGAGTCCCATCCCCGATTCTTCCATTTTAATAATTAATATGTTGATTCGACCCTTAATGATGGGTTTAACCAAAATTTTTAATATTTGCATCATATGCATCAATTGCTTAAGGAAGGTGTTGGAGAGAGAGTTCCCCATTGATTCGAATAATACCTTGATTAAAATGTTTTTTCTCTTTAGCAAGACTTTCAGTCTACCCATTTTGTCTCATGTAGATATGAAAATAATCAACTGACTTAAAGTTATGATCAACGCTCATGATTCTTTGATATATCATTTTTAGATTGGGATGTGCATTTTTACTCAACCTCCAAAGGCCCTTAATGATCATATCAAAGTCTTTGATGACGAGGATTCTACTCTCGGAGAAGGCACTGAAGAAAGATGAAAGAAATGAGCAATGAGAATATTGGTGAGCCATAATTGTTCCTCTTTATCAAGGTTCAAAAGAGAACCTAAATGCCTTGATTTAACATAGAAGGTTTCTTATATTAGACTACAAGCCAATGAGAAAGATCTGGAGGGAGAAATAAATTTATTTTGAAAGATATCTTTATTAATTGTTAACCATATTTCCCAACATATATATTTAGGCATTATTTTCCACAAACTCACAAAGAGTGGATTTTTACTAAAGTTGCTAGCATATCTTTGTTTCCAATCAATGAACATGTCACTCCAATTTGATGGAGGGATGAAATGAGGAAGAAGCAAAGAGAAATCTTGACTCCAAACTTGCTTTGAGAAAGTACAATCAAATAATAGATGTTGGGACGATTATGCTATTTATTTACACAGTGCACATCGAGAGGGAACAACAATTCTCCTTTTCTGGAGATTTTCTACTGTTAAAATTTTCCCACGAACCATTACCCAACATAATGCATTGATTTTTGGGAGAGAGGGGACGTTCCTTATTAGGGACCAAAGATTTTAATGAGGATGCCTTGCAATTCCGCTATCAAATGCATAAATCCTCTCTTGAAATAATACACTGAGTCTCCCCAACTGTGATATCTTTCATTTGAGAGTCGATAGGAGCACAAACCACAAGCATATTGAATAGTTTAAGAACCAAAGATGAAAGATGTTCTAGTGGGGAAGGTCACCTCCATCCTGACCATTTCCCATTTTTTTTCCAAAGAGAGAAATTTCTGATCTTTGTAAAGATGGCATTGATACACCAATCTCTAATAGGCATTAGTTCGACGATTTGTCCTAGAGGTTCCCTTCTCATTATTCTATCATTGCAAATGTGAATGAATTCACTAGTTCCCTGGGCCCATAATAACTTAGATTGGATTAAAGGAGCTGCATATTTGAGGATCCTCTTGTTGGGTTGTTATATTATTTATATTGAAAGTCTAGTCGAGGTGAATCGACTGATGGTCTAAGTCGAGGTGGATCGACAACAGGTCGAAGTCAAGGTAGATCGACAACAAGTCGAAGGTCGAGGAAGTCGATCGGGTAAAGTTGAAGTCAAAGATATCGACGACAAGTAAACCAATAAGAGGTTGAAGTGAAGACATGAGATGACTGACTAGAGACCGAATGAAGGCCGACTGGTAAACCCGAATTGGGGTTGGTTGCAACAAAATCCTGGGATTTGCGAGATTTGTAGCCAATGGTATGCATGGATATGTAACCATTTTTGGGCACCAATATTTAGGTTTTTTCCTGTTGTAAAGCCTATAAAGAGGTGTGTTTTAAGGATGAAAAGGATGTTGTTGTAGGTGATCATAGAATGCACTTTTGCAGGTTAATGTATGTGTAAGTGTAGGTTACTAGTCATGCACATGTAAGCCAAATTGGATACAAGGTTGTTCTTGCCTATGCAAGAGGGTATGATGTTAATTGTGTCTTAGGTGTAGACCAAGGTTAGGCATGTAACCTTTTATTCTGAATGAATAAGACAACAAGAGAGTAGAATGCTCAAAGGAATGTTGGTTTTCCCAGTTAAGGGTTTCTAGGGTAAAATCTTGGTGTACTGTGTGATTTCTTGTGTCATTTGCTTTCTTGATTAAATTATTTTTCTCTTCTACTAAGATTAGTATGGAATTATTCTACATTTCTTGACATATGGTATCAGAGCTTAGGTCTACCTTAACAAGTGAATTATCAGAGCGATGTAATGCTTTGGTGAGTATATCAAATCTTGATTTTCCAATCTTGAATCTGAGAACTAAACTGTAGGTACAATAAGAGTCGTAAGTCATAAATTGTTTTAAATATTGCAGTAAAGAATGGCGAGAAGTTCCAGAATAGAGATAGAAGGATTCAATGGCTAGAATTTTGAGATTTGGAAGCTTAAAATGGAAGATCTTCTTGTGGATCGAGAACAATGGACAACAGTCTGTCTAGGTACCCAACCGACAGGCATGTCGACGGACAAATGGGAGAAACTTGAAAGAAAAGAAAGAAGTACGATACGACTATGTCTTGCAGATTTAGTGTTGCTGAATGTATCAGGTGAATATCCAACCAAGAAATTGTGGGACAAGCTAAGAAGCTTATACCAGTTGAAATCTATGGTAAATAAGTTGTTTCTCGGGAAGAAACTGTATCTTCTGAGGATGAGTGATGGAATTTTGGTGACTGAGCATTTAAATGCATTTGACACTGTGTTAAGCCAGTTATCATTTTTGGATATAAATATCACTGATGAGGAGAAATGTAACATCCTATTATGTTATTTTCCAAACTTATGGGATAGCTAAGTCATGGCTATTGCAAGCAATACAACCACACTAGCGCTAGAGGACGTGGTTGCTTCTCTACTATCAGAAGAAATGAGAAGAAAGAACATGGAAGGATTGAACAAAGATGCTCTAGTAGTGAGAGGTTGACTGATAGACAGAGATAAAGGCAGATTCTCAAGTAGAAAGTTCAAGCCAAGGGTAGATATAAATCCCCGATTTAGTCAACGTGGAGATTTTGGAAATGTAGTAAAGCTAGGAATTATAAAATGGACTGTAAGTCGAAGGAAACAAAAGTCAGTTCCAGATCCAACAAGAAGCAGTTGAGTGAGAGAAAGACCTCAGAGAAGGGAGGTGATGTGTACCTGGCTTTGACCAATACATAGTTAGTTCAAGATGTTTGGTTGATTGACTCAGGAGCATCATATCATATGACACTACATAAAGAATGGTTCTATGAATATGAACAATATGATGGGGGTGATGTGTTCTTGGGGGATGACTCAACAAGCAAAGTTGTCGAATTAGGAAGAGTTTGACTGACATTGCAGGATGGGAGGAAAAGAACCCTTCCAGACATGTTACACATTTCGGGTTTGGAAAGAAACTTGATATATGTCAGCAAGAAAGTGATGTAGGTGTGCATACTCTGTTTTAGAAGGATTCATGTAATATGGTAAGAGGTGCGATGGTATTAATGAAAGGAGTTCAGATTAGTACCATGTACAAGATGTTAGGGAGTGTCGACTCGACTGGATGCAACAAAATAGTTTCTCCTGAAATCGACTCAACTGCGACTCGACTCGACTCGATGTCGACACAAATCGACTCGAATCGAGACAATTCAGTTCAAACTGACTCAACAAGAAATGATGAACTCGACCCGACCAGGTTATGGAACAAGAGGATGTGACACATTAGAGAAAAAGGACTTCGAGCTATGCAAAGCAAAGGTATGGTAGAAGGTTTTCCTGAATGTGGGTTAGAAGTCGAATTTTTTGAACATTGCATATATGGGAAACAAAGTTGGGTGAGGTTCCCATCTAGAGCGACAAGGGAAAATGGGATTCTAGAACTAGTGCATAGTGATGTGTTTGGCCCAGTTACAGTGCCTTCACTTGGTGGATCCCTATATTATGTCTCCTTCATAGAATATTTTTCCAGGAAGACATGGATATATTTCTTGAGGAAGAAATCATAGGTTTTTGAGAGATTTAGGGAGTTTAAAGCTCTTGTGGAAAACCAGATAGAGAAGAGCATTAAAGTGCTTAGGATTGACAATGGTGGTGAATTCTGTGGAAAGGAATTTGATCAGTTCTTTTAGTGTGGAAAAACACGCCAAAATACCACACCATATACCCTACAACAAAATGGAGTTACCGAGAGAATGAACATAATGTTGATGGACAAGGCAAGGAGCATGCTCATTGGTGCTGCGCTTACACAATAATTATGGGCAGAGGCAATCGAGACTACAAGATATCTGGTGAATATGTCTCCTTTGTCGACGCCAGTTGAAACAACTCCAAATGAGGTATGGTTGGGTAAGAAAAATTTGGTGGCACATATAAAAGTGTTTGGCTGTGATGCAATTGTGCATGTTCCCAAGGAAAAGAGGAGCAAGCTCGACAAGAAGGCAATCAAATATATTTTCATCGGATACAAAGAAAGGATGAAAGGAGATAAGATTTGGGATATTGCATCAAGGACAACAATGTACAGTCGAGATGTGGTCTTCAAAGAAGTTAGAGGTAAATCTGAGCTTGAGGAAGTTGTTCAGACCAAGAATAATCCTGATACAATGCGATTTGAACTAAGGAACAAAGGAGATGATTCAGATGAGTTGACTAAATCTAAATAATAGGTTGACCAACTGACTCCAGTGGTAAGGAGGTCAAAAAGAATAATAAAACTAGTTGAAAGGTATAGTCTTCCCGACTTCCATAACACATTCATGTTAACTGCCATCGACGATGAACCCAAGTTGGTCAGTGAGCCAGTTGACTCAACAAAGGGTAAACTCTAGAAGGACGCCATCGTCGAAGATATGGAATCCATGTAGAAGAATGAGACATGGGATTTGGGTAAGTTACCTAGTGGAAGGAAGCCCATTGGTAGCAAGTGGGTATTTAAGAAGAAGATGAATGTCGCATAACAAGTCGAGAAGTTCAAAGCTCGAAAGGTAGCAAAAGGATATTCCCAAGTCGAGGGAGTCAACTTCGGTGATATTTTTTCCCATGTTGCAAAATTAACTTCCATTAGAGTACTAATGTCTTTGGATGAAACATTCAATATGGAGATAGAATAGATGGATGTGAAGACAACGTTCCTACATGGGGACCTGGAAGAAGAAATCTACATGAAACATCCTGAAGGATTTGTAGTAAAGGGAAAGCAAGAGTTGGTGTGGAAACTCAAAACATCCCTTTATGGTCTAAAGAAATCACCAAGGATGTGGTACCATAATTTTGATACCTACATCCTTAGTTTGGGATTTGTGAGAAGCAAAGTTGATCACGACATATATTCCAAGGAAAAAGGTGGGCATTTCATATATCTATCTTTGTATGTCGATGACATGTTGCTGATTGGAAACAACATGGACACAATAAAGGAGGTGAAGGAGTAGCTATCCTCCAAGTTCGACATGAATGATCTTGGTACATATAACTTCATTATGGGAATGGATATTAAGAGAGATCGAGCTTCTAGAAAGCTCTTGTTGAATCAGATGAAGTATATTGAAACAATTCTGAAACAATTCAACATCTAGGATTGCAAACTGACGAAGGTGCCAATTCTAGTGGGAGCGAGGCTTACTGTTGAACAGTGTCTAAGTACACATGAAGAGATAGAGGACATGGCACGTGTTCCCTATGTAAGTTTTTTTGGTAGTCTAATGTACGTGATGGTATGCACTCGACTAGACATTGCCCATGCAATGGGAGTGTTGAGAAGGTACATATCGACCCCTGGAAAGGAGCACCAAATTTTTTTCATGAGAGTATTCATGTATTTGTGCAGCACAAAGGACTATGCTATATGCTACCAAGGAAGACCTGGAGGTGATAGTGGTAAATTATATGTACATGGCTTCATTGACATTGACTAGGCTGGAGATCTGGATCGATGAAGGTCGACCAATGGATATGTCTTCAAGTTGTTCGGTGGATCAATAAGTTGGATGAGTAAGCGACATGTGGTCTTAGCCTTGTCAAAAACAGAAATTGAATACATGGTGGCCACTCATGGAGGCAAAGAAGAAATATGACTTCAAATTAGGTTGTGTTTAGGAATTGGGTTTGAGTAGAGAGTTATGAAGGTAAGTTGCGATAGTCAAAGCACAATATTTCTAGCGAAGAACTCTACTTATCATTCAAAGACTAAGCAAATTGATGTACAATAACATTTCATAAGATATATGGTGGAAAGTAACAAGGTGCTACTGGAGAAAGTAGACATGTTGGAAAACATAGTAGACTTGTTGACCAAGACTGTGAGTGTTGTGAAGTTCTCATGGTGCAGAGAGGCAATGGGAATTACTGCCTTGGGTCTATGAGCGAAAGTTCAAGAATATCCTATTTTAGTAAAGAAGACAACAAGTGGGAGAATGTTGGGTTGTTATATTCTTTGTAGTGAAAGTCTAGTCGAGGTGAATCGACTGATGGTCGAAGTCGAGGTGGATCGAAAGCAGGTCAAAATAGAGGTAGATTGACAACAATTCGAAGGTCGAGGAAGTCAACCCGATAAAGTCGAAGTCGAAGATATCGACGACAATTAAACCAGCAAGAGGTCAAAGTGCAGGTGTGAGATGATCGACTAGAGATCGAATGAAGGCCCACTGGTAGTCTATTGGTAAACCTGACTTGGGGTTGACTCTAAAAAAATCACACGATTTGTAGCCAATTGTATGCATGGATTTGTAAACATTTTTGGGCACCAATATTTAGGGTTTTCCCTATTATAAATCCTATAAAGAGGCGTGTTTTAAGGACGAAAAGGTTGTTGTTGTAGGTGATCATAGAATGCACTTTTGTAGGTTAATGCATGTGTAAGTGTAGGTTGCTAGTCATGCATATTTAAGTC
>ML787622.1:0-11782 GCA_009831015.1 Picea engelmannii
AGGTCAATCAACAAGAATAGGGCTGATACAAACACCCAAAAACAACTCATTCAAAACTGTCCAATCTGAACTGAAGTGCTACAGGAACCTAGGGTTTGTCAAACCCTCAAAACTGATAGGCAGCAATCATGATAATAGCACCAACAATTAAGGAAGGAGTCAAGGGATGTCTGCGGGACAGCGGCAGCCATAAAGCACCCAACAGCAGTTTAGAATGAAACAATGAGGGGGCCGCAGCACCCAACTATAGCAGTGGCACACTTAGGACAGCAAAGGAAGGTCCGCCCATAGCAAGAGGAGGTCTGCCCACTCAACACACAGCAAGAGAAGGTCAGCCCACTCAACACACAGCAAGAGGAGGTAACCAAGGTTGCCAGTAAGGCAGCGGCAGCCTTAGGGCACCCTACAACAGCTAGGAGTGAAGCAAGGAGAGGCAGCAGCACTCTTCAAAAATGAGGGAAAGGGCAGCAGCACACTTCAACAACAGAAGGAGGACAGCGCGGCACCTTTACTCAGCAAGCGCAACAGAGAAGAAGCTCCCAGCCAATAAGATAAACCAACCAGGGAGGCCGTACCTCAGAATTGTAGGAGAGAGTCCACCAAGAAGACCAAACCTAGACAAGGAGACTAATCTGAGGTAGCCGCAGCAAAAACACAATGAAGGAGAGAAGAGAAAAGATATGAGTAGTGAATGAGAGAGGGGTAGGTCCTTTTTATAGTTTAAGAAGAGGGTTAGGGTTAATTTAAAATAAATAAATAAATGACATTTTAATTTAAAAAAAATTAATTAAAAGTCAAATAAGTCAAAGTGACTTATAAAACCCCAACACTACATTAAACAAGGAGGGAAACAAAAACAAGAAAGGCGGGACTACAAGACAAGGTCAAGGGGTTCCTCTTCAATGGCAAAACATGTCCACATAGGTCTCATGGTAGCTCATAAACTTTTATCATCACTACATATGAGGAAACATCCATGATGTGGTCATGTCCATCTTTGTGGCTGCTCCTAGGTCTCATGGACCATCCTGAGAGAGAGGAAGAAGATCACACATCATCACATCTTGGTACATAACCAAAAACTACCTGGTCCAAGACCAGGGTACCCCTGGGGGCCCTAGAACACATCTAGGGTCTTTCATCCACCAAGGTACAAAACCAAGGATCAACCCAAGCATTTAAGCAAGGATTCCCTGGAACACATCCAAGGGCCCTAGAACACATCTAGGGGCTTACATCATCAACCACCAAGGAACACATCCAAGGATCAATCCAAGCACCGAGCAAGGATTCCCTGGAACACATCCAAGGGCCCTAGAACACATCTAGGGACTCACTGCTTGGTCCTTGACCAAGAACCCCAGTAATACACTAGGGGCCCTCACCAGGGTCTTTTGCCATGGCTCAAACTACTTGGTCCCAAACCAAGAACCCCAAAAGTGCACTGGGGGCCCTAGATCTCAGCTAGGGTCTTATGCCATCCTCCCAGAGAATGGCTCTTGCAGTTGCACTAATTTCAACAATAAATGCAAAATGGACTAAGTAGAATTCAATTGAACTAGCATAGATCCATCTTGAATTTGAATCTATTAAACATTGAGAGGGATCAAAAAACAATTGAGATGCAAATCTCTTGATGCTTAAAAGAGCCTAAGTTAAGATGGGTCTACACTAGTGTGCTTCTATGTGTGTGTGTATACACACATACATACATACATATACATATGTATGTGTGTGTGTGTATATATTAATCCTTGGCATATGCCTTACACTTGGTATATGCCTTATAGCAAAAATTGCTTTAGATCCCTCTTCTTCCAATGGTAAATATGATTTGATTCCAATAGTATTATTTATATACATATAAAGATTTGTATAAAATATTATATCTAGCCGACATATGGTGGGACAAACGTTACCATCTCTTCAATATTGGGATATAGAATACACCCCGCTTCTTTTGATGCAACAACAATCAAACATGTGAAGTTTGTTACTTTGTTATGATAATATCTAGCCGACATATGGTGGGACAGACGTTACAATCTCTTCAATATTGGGATATAGAATGCACCCCGCTTCTTTCGATGCAACAAAGATCAAACATGTGAAGTTTGTTACTTTGTTATGATACAAGAAACAACAATATTAAAAGAAAACCATACATAATAAAACAATAATCACTCAAGCACATAGACAAGATAATTGGGGAGAGAACTTTAACAACTTCTATAAGTAAGGTAATGCTCACCCATTAATCTAATAATAGGGATTATTCTAATATTTATACAAAATTTTGTTATTAGAACCAGACTAGTCACCAAACCATTGGACCCCTAAAATTGAAAACTAGTCACCAAACCATTGGACCCCTAAAACTGAAAACTAGTCAAAACCAAATTGAAACCGGGAAAAATTGGTTAAAAAAAATGGATGACCAAAAAGTACATAAAATATTCAAATTTTGATCAAAAAATATTCATACGCATCGATGTGAATCGAAACCATTAGACACAAATATGCTAAGTCTTCTCATGTATACAGCAAGTAAGGGTGCCAATTGAGTTTAGCTCGAGTGGTTGGGAGGAATGTTAACCTCCCCACCCAGGTTCATTTCCCGCAAGTGACATGTTGAGCTCTTAACGAGTATATTATTGTAATGGCTTCAAGCCTTGTTAATGACCGGCCTTGTGCCTTGAAGATTCTAGGATTTACCCTGGGTACTATCCTCGAAATGAGGGGAAGTACTTGGGGGTTTTCCCCAAACATGTAACCTAGAAAGAATAAAATAATAAATAAATAAAATATATAGCAAGGGTGCATCTAACCAAAATAGCACCGAGTGCAATCCATATCTAAACCGAAATACATAAACAAAGAGGCTATGAATGGTCTCTAGAGTCCAAAAACATCATGCTACAACAAATAACTGCATATCATCAAAATCATTGCCTATATTGGTATTTTCATCACCAATATCTAATGTCCCCATTTTGGGACACTATTACATTACAGAGTGTTATGCCTAACAGAGTAACCAAATAGGGGTGACAGCGAGTTCGGGAGATATTGAGGGGTTTTATTGGGCCCGACTTGCATCATTCATCATATTTCATCATCAGGATCCATTCCGCATAGCTTGGCTTTGGTTTTGTTGCATTCCGACGATTTCCATAATTTTGAGTTATTATGGGTCATATTTTAATTAAATTCATTAAGAAGGTCATAATGGGCATATTACTTGGACAAACCTCTTAGTGTAATAGCTCATCGGAATCGGAAGGAAGAGCACTACAGGATAAGATGATGAGAAGTGACTATCAGTGGCCAGAGAAGCCATAGGGATGGATAAATCACTTTTTAGAGTTAAAATGGTTAATTAATTAATTAAGTGATTTAATCAAAGAATAATAAAATAAAGAAAAAGTCACTCGGAGAGAAAAGGTGAACAAGGGGGTATAAAGGAGAGATAGGGGCCTCTATTCTCTCATTATGTTGATTGATTATGTTGTATTCGGCCTCTTGGCTTGGAGAGCCCTTAGAGCTTGGGGTTTTGAGGGTTTTGGTGACAAACCCTAGGATTGGTTTCGGTGTTGCAACGATACACCCTAGCTAGTCATTTTGTGGTAAGAGATCACTTTGATCTCTTCATTGTTCTTCATTGCAGAGTGTTCTTCATTGTTCTTCATTGTTCTTCATTGGCAGCGAAGTGTTCGAGTTGTGGCTGAGATTTTAGGGTTTGGGGAGAATTATTTAGTGGAGGACGCACTCTTTGTATGCCATCTACATATCTGAGCCAGATCTTATATGCTATTGTGGGGGCGTGAAGCATACTCACTAGGGCAACTCTTTGTGGGATATTTGAGTCCATTCTACCAGAAAAACTGTCTGCACTTCAGCCTGGGCGATTTTAGGGAGAGCAGGGCGAATTGGTGGTTGGTGTGGCACATTACAGTGGCAGTTTTTATTCTACTTTGAGAAGAGACTTATTCCTTATAGCTGGGCGACTTCCTACATTAGTAGAGTGGCAAATTACCTTGGGAAATTGCAACAAAATTATCTATATTGTGACAGCAGATCGTGGGCATGAGACAAGGGTGCTAATCCTCATCTTGGAACCCTTAGTTCGTGTGAACAAATTCACTGTTCGGGACAGCCAGCTCATGGGTTATCTTGGAGGGGTTAATACTGTTCGTTTTACTTGCTTGGGAGCCATTTCAGCAGTCCAATACAGCCATCATATCTCTGTGTTCATTTCTGGAAATTACCTTGGCAGTCAATCTTCTATTATATAAATAAAGTCAAGGATTATAAAGGTATTTTGGTGCATTCTTGATTTATCTCTTAGTGTCTTTCCTATGATGCATTCTCGTGTATTCATGACAAATTATATGCTGTCTTAAACAATCAAATACATCAGAAATATAGGTATAAATGCAATCTATAGCAAGAGCACACAAACTGTTTGACATAATGATTCAATGAGAAATGCTAATAAAAACATACCAGAACTAATATAGATATAACAGCAGACCTTGATGAAGTTATAAGGAGGTAGAGACCTCTTCAAATGACTCCCTAAACACTACAGAAACCTTCCATGAAGTCGGCACAGCCGGAAGAGACCATTAGGCAAGGAAACTAAGTCACTCATCTAACTGTTTGATGAAATTTCCCAAAGTAGATATGCAGACTTCTTCATCAATTTAATTGGGAATCTTACACAATATCACCCTCTGCCCCCTCTTATAAGGCTCTAGCCTTTGTCTCTACCTCAAATCTTGATCCTCCAAGGACATCAATCAACACCCTCAAATTTTGATGGAACTCCCTAATCCAAGCATTAAAATAAGGTAGAAAAAGCTTAACATGCCTAATCAATGATTTTGCTGGACCGAAGGGTGCATTTTTACTAGCTTTGTGACAGAGGAGTTCAACAAGTAGCACCACCAACATCGAGGTACATAGAGGGCTTAGTACTCTTGATTAAATGATTAAATGTTAGTTCCACACCCTCATACATGCTAGAATCCAATGGGAATGTTGCAATCCTGCAAATCCTTAAAACTATTATGTCCACTGAATTTTGAATGGGATCTAAAATTCTACTTTCTCCAAATGAAGTCCAGTGAGGTTGGAACCACTCATAAACATCCTAAAACAATTAATGGTAACATTAAAAATTTAAGTAAAAGTTACATTCTCCTTTATCTTTCCTTTTCTATCCGACATTCTCCTTTATCTTTCCTTTTCTATCTAACATTCTCCTTTATCTTTCCTTTTCTATCCTTTTACTTTAAGAATTTAATATTACCATTAATTACTAGGGTTTTGCCTTCTTTATTGTTTCTTTTTAATTTTGGGGGTAATTTTTGTCGTAACACGTGTTGTGTACAACTTAATATGGAACCAACCAGTTCCATACGAAACCAACCAATTCAAGCATTTAAGGCCGCTTCCATACAAAATCAACCAATTCCATCACAAAACTGGTCGGTTCAATACAAAACCATCCATTTCCACTTTAGACCCGTGACCAGGTAAACGGATCAAACCAATCGGTTTTGGCAAAACCGATTCAGTTCTGAAAACACCGATACAAATATACTACCATAGGCACAAAGAATGCAATAAATATGATTTAACCACCATTATCACACGTGGAGCTCTTCAAAGTCAACTCATACACGATTACATTAAGAAAAGGGCAATTGGCCCAATCTCATAGATGTTGAGATTTGGGTACCTTGGAAAGTGGTCCCCTTGTGTTTGTGAGTCTCTAAACACAAAGGGGGAGACTATTACCCTCATTACTTTACTTTATGTTCTAATTTCACTTTGACTCAGGAGTTTAAGTCAAAAGTGAAATATGTCACTTAAGTCATTAAAGTGACATTTAATTCACTTTGTGGGTGAGTTAAAGGACATGAGGCAAACTAAGGAAAGTGCGTTTCCTAAGTGAGATTTTAGGATTAAATCTCACCCATCGATTAGACATGGCTAGATTGGATCTAGGCCATTAATCTTTTAGGGTTTGGACAAAGAGAGGCTAAAGGAGGGAATAGGGCAAAGATGAGATTCATTCTTCACTTGAGAAATTTGAGAGGAGAAGAGGAGGAGAAGAGCTCTTGGGCGCATATCTTGAGGAGGAGAGGGTGCATGAGGTCAAGGGTTTGGGAAGAGCCATAGCTTTGTACTAGTCTACCATGGAGAGTCTACCATGGATTATGGGCTACTTCTTGTGTGAGAGCGCATTCATCTAGCGGAGGGGCGCACTTTGGGAGAAAGAGGGCGCATCAAGCTTGTAGAGGAAGGCGCACCGGGGAGGAACCTCATTCACCATGCTTAGGCGCACTCTAGAGTGTAGAGGGCGCAAGGGTGAAGGAGGGTGCATACTTGTGGAGTTTTGCTAGAGGAGGGGCGCACTTGAGCATAGTGCACACCATCACTTGAAGGGAGGCACTCTTGAGAGGAGGGCGCTTCAACAAGGGCAAGGCAAAGGCAATGCAAGTGTTAAAGGCACAAGCAAAGGTTAAAGGCAAAGCAAGAGGTCAAGGCACTAGCTAAGGAAGAGGGGTGCACCAAGGCAAAGGGCACCTAGCTTCAAGGGGCTAGCAAGAACATCTTCAAAGGACTCCAAGGCATCCGAGAAGGGTTGCTATTGTACCAAGTTCACTTGTATACGTTTTCTGTGTTGTACATTTTGCTTTGAGGCCTTCTATATACATCTACTCCAAACTGGTTTTCCCCGTGGGGGTTTTGTTAGAATTAGGGAAGTAGGGCAGAATAATACTGTCTTTTTAAAATTCTGTTAGATAGAACAGCAAAAAATCTAAATTAATTTAGAACAGAAAAGTAAAGCAATCTGAACTGTAGTTTGCTAGATAATCAGATCAGAATTAGGAGAACAAAAACAAAATGTAAACAGCAAGTAGTATTGAACATATAAACCTATTTCTGAGTGTGTACAATGCTCAGATCTGATCTAGAGTTTTGATTCTATTCATAGACAAAGATTAGATCCAGACATAAACAGATCTGAACTATTAAATATCAGATCTAAGCAATAGAATAATAGATTTAGTAATGTATGACAGATCTGAGCAATTAGTTAACAGATCTAAGTAGAAGGATGACAGATCTATGCAATAGGAAACTTAACCATTAGAATTCAATCAGATCTAAACAGGACTGAATTAGATCTAAACTAGAAACACACAGAACTGTATTATAAAGCAACTTACCTCTTGATGTTTTACCTTTGAACAGTGAAGGAGTTCATGCCTCACACAGGAGATGAATAGCCACTGAATATATGCTCAGAAAAAGTCAAGGATCATAGATCTACCTCAAGGGTTAGATCTCTTGCCAAGAGAATGATCAGACTAATTTGCCACCAAGGAGAAAGGCCACTGAAACATCACACAAGAAAATCTGAGATCAAACCCTCATACACACAGAAAATCTCCAGGGATCAAACCCTTATACAGTACAAGATAGTACGGCTGTCTCAAAGACTCAAAGTAATCAGCTAGAGGGGTCACGGCTCAATAAGGAGGTCAGATCTGCACAAGAGAAAGGGGACGGCTGCTTCTAGAAGAAGTCTAGAGCACTAGACTAGTAGAAGAGGACGGCATCTTTACATCTCAGCACACAGGTATTCACAGCAGCAAACAGCCCTTTATTTTCAGCTTAAGGAACCCTTTGATAATTACCAAACAAGGAGCAGACTTCAATAATCACCAAGCTGAACAAATGGCCAGAATAGGAGGGCCAAACTACCACAGGAAAGACCTCAGCAACTGTTACAAAAGGGGCCGCAGCAAACAAGAGGAGATCCACTCACTTTTGGAAGAGAACATGAGAGTGTAATGAAGGTAGAGGGAAAGGTCTTTATTTATACTTTAGGCTAGGGTAGGCTAATAAAAATAATAATTAAAAATAACATATTTAATTAATATAAATATTAATTAAATATGTTATAATTAAAACATTTAATTAATATTTTCACATTAACCCCTAAAGCAAAAATACAAAACCCCAAATAAACACAAGCAAGGGTGAAGGGGGTTTAGGTGGGGTTACTTGGTGGCAATACTTGTCCATTCATTCTCAAGGTGACCTTTTTAACTTTATCATCACTACATATGGGATACATCCCTCATGTGGTCATGCCYGCCTTCAAAGAGGGTCATACACCAACAACTRCCTGATCAAGGAACAGGTTGGCCCAGAACATTTCTGGGGTCTTATCCACCAAGGTACAAGACCAAGGATCAACCCATGTCCTAGACATGGGTACCCTGAAAGATRTCCAGGGGCCCTAGACATATCTAGGGACTTTAACTGCATGGTCTCAGACCAAGAACCCCAGTCATATACTGGGGGCCCTCACAAGGGTCTTCACTGCTTGGTCCCAGACCAAGAACCCCAGTCATCTATTGGGAGCCCTTACAAGGGTCTTTTGCCATGGCACTGACTGTTTGGTCCCAGACCAAATCCCCAAGAGTGCATTGGGGGCCCTAGATCTCAGCTAGGGTCTTTGCCATCCTCCCAGAGAATGGCTCTTGCAGCTGCTTTAAATTCAATAGGTTTTTCCAGGGTCATGTTGACCAAAAACTTATGTGTCAATTTCATGCATGCTTAGAATTGTTAGATCAGCATTTTAGAGTTGTAAAGATCCGAGGAGTGTTATGTGTTTGAGTTATATTGCATGTGCTAACATTGGAATGTAAAAACACTTGCAAGTGCACCTCAAATAACACATAACCAATGAAAATTATCAGCAGAAAGTTACCTAACTGTTTGTTGTCCTAAAAGGCAGCAAAGGACAATTTTGGAAGTTCAAACTTAGAGCTAAAATTTGGTCAAAGACGGATCAGATTTAGCACCCTGATAGTACCTCAATTCTCTTCATGGTATCAAAGCCCTTGGTGGCAAAGACTTGTTGATTTCTAGTGCATTCACTGGACAGTTTTGTGACAGCAAGTTGGCAGATTTTTGGACAGCATGTTGACAAAGTTTGTGGGCAGATTTGTTGGACAATTGCAGGAGTGATTTTTTGACACTTGTGGACAGCCTCTTATCACACCTGTTTTGTTAGGAGTGAGGTTGTAGTTTGACTGACTCTTTTCACACATGTGTTGACAGGAGTGAGGCAATACTCTTGTGCACTTTTAGCATCAGTGTGAGCTTTAGTGGACAACCATATCAGTGTCCCAGATGCGGGCAGGGGATAGGCTAGATGGAACTAGCAACTGGTCCCCTTGGAAGACCAGCATCGCTTTCGCCTTGGAGGACCTTGAACTATGGGATATAGTCCAGGGTCCCGTTGTTGTTCCTCCTATCACTGCTCCTGTGTTGGTGGCAGAGTTCAGGGAGAGGAACAACAAGGCGAAAAAGACTATTTGTGACGGGGTGAGAGACCATGTCATTCCACATTTGACTGGTAAAGACTATGCATTTGAGATGTGGGAGTCTTTATGCAAGCTTTACCACAGTCCAAACCAGAACCGGAAGATGGTTCTACAAGACAAGCTCAAGAGCATTCAGATGCTCAATTCCGAGTCAGTTACATCATTCCTTGGCAGATTCACTCAGATCAGAGATGAGCTTGCAACCATCAGAGAGATAGTGGACCCAGACTTTATGGTGAGGACAACTTTAAACAGCTTTACCAAACCTTGGGGTTCATTTGTTCAAGGCATTGTTTCATGGGAGGTTATGCCTACTTGGGACAGACTTTGCAATGATTTCTTACAAAAGGAGACCAAATGCACCTCGGAGTCTTCAGGATAGCAGCAGATATCTCAAGGTGATGATAACCTTGCTCTATGGATTAAGGGCAAGAAGAAGACCGACAGAGGTGCTAGACAGGGTCCCAAGGGAGGGGCCAAACCACAGCAAAGTGGCAATGGGCAAGAGAGAGACATGAGCACAGTGAGATGCTTTGCTTGTGGAGAGATGGGTCACTATGCAGGACAGTGTCCCAAGAAGAAGCAGCAGGATGGTACTATAGCGACAGCAAAGGAGGTTGAGTTCGATGGACAGTTTGCAAGAGAGTGTGCATTCGTCAATTATTTGTCAATTGATACACCATCCAGCATCAGGTGGGGAGACAAAGTTGAGGAGGACCTATTGACTCAGAGTAGATATTCAAAGGGAGCTTGAACTCAATTTTCAAGGACACCATCTTCAGGGGTGACTGGTCCACCCGGGACAACTTCAGTTTCAGATTTGTTGAGACAGAGGGTTGGTGTAGAGGCTTCAGAGCATCAGAGATTGATGAGGAGGAGGAGCAGGGCACCACAAAGGCTTGAGCCTCACTTGGCTACGGAGACGGGCAGATCAGCTTCGGGATCCACTTCAAGTGGAACTCACTTGGTGAGAGGCCAAGTTGAGGATCTTGGTGAGATGTCGAGATCCAAAGACTCTTGGTGAGATGCCAAGAGTAGTGATCATTGGCAAGATGCCAGGAGGTAGAAATCCTTGGTGGGAGACCAAGGTTGAGATCTTTGGTATGATACCAAGATCTAGGTGATCTTGGATAGGTGGAGATGCACTTCCATCTATACATCACGCAGGTTGAGCAGATTTGTGTCAGAGACTACTTTTGATGATCAAGGTACAGCCATACTCACCGAGTATTTGCCA
Organism: Picea engelmannii; assembly: GCA_009831015.1. Taxonomy (NCBI): domain Eukaryota; kingdom Viridiplantae; phylum Streptophyta; class Pinopsida; order Pinales; family Pinaceae; genus Picea; species Picea engelmannii. The sequence goes on from ML787622.1 coordinate 10,654, forward strand.
GTAGGCAACCATGTCCACTGCAGGGATGAGATTGGGGGTGAAGGGCACTTTCCTCGGTAAGAGGGAGTGTTGAGATTTGGGTACCTTGGAAAGTGGTCCCCTTGTGTTTGTGAGTCTTTAAACACAAAGGGGGAGACTATTACCCTCATTACTTTACTTTATGTTCTAAATTCACTTTGACTTAGGAGTTTAAGTCAAAAGTGAAATATGTCACTTATGTCATTAAAGTGACATTTAATTCACTTTGTGGGTGAGTTAAAGGACATGAGGCAAACTAAGGAAAGTGGGTTTCCTAAGTGAGATTTTAGGATTAAATCTCACCCATTGATTAGACATGGCTAGATTGGATCAATGTTCCACCAAGACTCTAGGACGGGGGGACGCGGGTGCGGGGAGACGCACAAGGGGATGTGTGGAAGTACCCCCAAATTTTAGGGATTTTTGGGAAATGGGGGACAGGGGGACGTCACATATATAATATAAAAAAATATAAAAAATAAAATTTTAAAAATAAAAATAAAATGATAATATGATAAATCTCAACAATAACATAAATTAATTTCATATATATTTGTTTTTTAAATTTAATTTTTTCTTTTTTAAGTCTTACTGGGCAAAAAAAATTTGGGGGGGACTTCCAGGAGTCCCCCTTTTGGGGGGGGGGACGTCCAAGAGTCCCCCTTTTGGGGAGTCTCGTCCCCCACCTTGGGGAGTCGCATCCTCCCAAGTTCCCCCGCGTCTCCCCAAAAAGGGGACGTCCGAAAACGTCCCCCCTGGAGTCCCCCCATCCCGAGGACGTGAGGGACGCGTCCCCCACGACCCCCACCCTGGGGGACGCGTCCCCGTGGAACACTGGATTGGATATAGGCCATTGATCTTTTAGGGTTTGGCCAAAGAGAGGCTAAAGGAGGGAATAGGGTAAAGATGAGATTCATTCTTCAATTGAGAGATTTGAGAGGAGAGGAGGAGGAGGAGGAGAGCTCTTAGGTGCATATCTTGAGGAGGAGAGGGCGCATGAGGTCAAGGGTTTGGGAGGAGCCATAGCTTGGTACTAGTCTACCATGGATTATGGGCTACTTCTTGTGTAAGGGGGCATTCATCTAGTGGAGGGGCGCAATTTGGGAGAAAG
>ML787622.1:47332-91621 GCA_009831015.1 Picea engelmannii
TTTATAAAACATTGCAACAAGAGATTTTATAAAATCTATAAGTCGAGAGCTCATAATAATAGGATCATATCATAAAGAAAACTTTAATCCACCATGACCTCTATATAATCAAGTATAATTCATCAATCAACAAGCTCAATGCCTTATCAATTAAAAAATCAAGTTGCGCAATCAGAGTGATGATAAACAAGTGGACATAGTTCGAAAAATAAACCAAAGGTAAGTACCAATCAACATATCAATGAGAAGATCATAACAGTCCAAATGACGATGGATGAGTTTTCACGCCTTCAGTTGTGAAAACTAAATTGAAACGAATTTGCAAATGTCACTTGAAATGAAAGTGTCGTCTTTTGCGAAATGCGACATAAATTTGAAATTCAAGAGACATAGGTGTAGGCGGCTCTTAGGGAAATTGAAAAAATTGAATTGGCTGCCAACAGACTCAGACTCAGAGTCATCATCTACATCCTCAACATGAGTAGACTCAACAGGGGGATTATGAGCCTAGCTTAATTCCCCTGGTCCAGAAGGCAAAGACACAGTTGCAACATCAGTGCACACATTCTCTGGATGTGTTTGGGCCCTGGGGATCCAAATCCATCGAGGAAAGGTCTTCATTGTCAAAAGTTGTTGGATAACTTGATGAGTCTCTTTCTTTTTTTATCTTTTATTTTTTAAATTTGCAAATCCCCTCAATTTTCCGGCCGTACGAAAAAAAATAAAAATAAATAAATAAACTGTACGGAACCGGCCTAGAACCAGTCAAAAGTGGTTTGAATGTCCAGTTTGAACCGATAAACCCTGTGAACCGGTCAGACGTGCCGGTTTTACCGGTTCTGGTAACATTGCTCCAAAGAAAAAACGCATATTCTTAACTAAAAATAGTTTTATATTTTTTTGTATTTTTAATATATTTGAATGATTTTATATTTTTTAGGTTTTTAATATTTATATAATAATAATAATCTATTTTTAAGGTCATAGCTAAGCCACACCAAATTGATGTATGAGATCAACGATTTGACTAGTAAAATCTATGGAGATATACATATCCTAATTGGTGTATTATGTATTTCTTTAAATTTAAAAGTTATTTAAATAATTTAAAAAAAATTATATTATTTTTTTTATATTGAAATTCATAATTTCTTTTTGTTTAGAAGATCACTTCACTTCACTTTTATAGATGCAATGATTTATGTCTTATTCTTTTCGAATCATGATATTAAGTAAACAAGTCACATGGCACTGGTAAGAGCGCTTCATTTTTTTGAGTTATTAATTTCTTTTAAAGTTTTTATATAAGGGAGTAAATTTTTTAATACAAAAATATAAGATTCATGATATTAAGTAAACATGTCACATCATTTCAGTTTAATATGAGTTGACGAAGCTGAGGGATGCGAGGCGAGAAAATGGAAGAATTAGAGTCGAGGTGTATTTTTGAATTTCTGGAGGGTGACTTGGTTAGTTTTATGAATTCTGAACCTTTTATCGTTTAGATGACTATCTGTTTGACTTAACTACGTGAGTTTTATTATCCCTGTCTTTTTTCTCCTTGTCTAGTGACTTTTTTCCTTCCAGTTACTATTTTTGGAACCTGTTATGGTTCTTAACGAGGTATTTTACCTAAGCTTGGGCCCGCCTTTAGTTTTTTTTTACATTACCTTATCCTTTGTTCCTTATTTTTCGTCTGTTTGTGGTTCTTTAGCATTTGTTTCCATCTTTGGGAACGAGTCCAAACTCGATGGGTGTTGAAGGTGCGGTCTAGGTGTCAGCATTATCCTGTCTTCTTGTAAAACTTCCTTAAATTCGTGTCAGTCGCCATTATGGGGTCTATTGATTCGGGTGGTGGGAAGAGTACCGCTCTAAAGGCTTCCATCTTATCAAAGAGCAGTGAGCCTTTATTACTATCGTCAACCCTATCTGAGTTTAATCCTCCCACCAAATATGATGTGAGCCCGGTATTTTCCACTTTTCTGCATAGGCCTTTGTGTTCCACACATCTGGTCCTTGCCTCTTGTAACCTGAACTCCTTTCCTGCGGAGAGGTTTTCCTCACAGTCTACAAAGTTTCACAATTCCTTTTCTCAGAAGACTGTCAATTGTACTCCTAAACCTACTGGTAAAAAACGAAGAATCTGGATAGCCAACAAGGTGCCAAGAAAACTAGTTTTGGGGTCGGATATAGGTTTATTGGAAACCTGTAACATGGCACTTTGTGGTCTGGTAGGCCAAGTTTCCTACCATTACCTACCAAAAGAACCTATCCAGGTTTGGATGGAAAAGACCTAGCAACCTATTCTAGGTTACTCGCCATAGGTTTATTTCCTGGAAAAAGGTTGGCTTGGTTTCCTGTGTCAGTCGCCCGAGGATACAGTGACTTTATTAGCATCTCGATGGTTATTTGGTGCAAGAAACTTAATGATTAAAAGGTGGCGAGTCTCTTTTGACCCGCATAATGAGTATTTCTCTAAGAGACACCTCTGGGTACTGTTACCAGGGCTCCCTCTCCATTTCTGGAATGGAAGTGCTCTTAGAGCTATCAAAGATACTTTGGGTACTTTTATCTCTGTTGATATTTTTGCACTCAAAGCATCTGATAGAAATATTGGTAAAATACTGGTGGAGTTAGACATTCATGGTGGCTTGCCAGAAACTCTGGACATTGTTTGTCGCGAAAGAAGGAAAAAGCAACATTTAGACTACATGGGGATCCCTTTTAGGTGCAATCGGTGCCACTGTACGGGCCATTTACGCAGAGATTGTAAAGGTTTGGAGGCTGTGGAGGAAACTGATGAAGAAATTGACAACTGGGAAGTGTCRGACTGCTCACCAGAGGTGGAACTTTTTGGTAAGTTTGACCCAATCTTTCAAACTGTTACAKGGAACTAGGAAATCTCAATGGAGAAGYTCTCGGGTAAGTTAAAAAAAATGTGCCCGTCTCTATATGATTCCCTTACTTTGTGGGAAAGGGATTTTTTGGATTCTTCTCCGAGTTTAGTTTCTTCTTCCTTTTGTAAAGTGGGGTCTTCAATTGATGATTTGGTTGTGGCCRATAAGTCTTGTAAAAAGTTTTTTGTTTTAGACGCGGGTCCGAGRAATCTTTTCGGAAATGAAAATGTTATTGTGATTGATAATGGCAGTAGCTCCCCTACTTTAGGCCTGGATGTTGAAGACTCCCCCTGGTACCTGAACTCCAACCAACGTAGTCGGGTATTGAGTCACCTTTACCGTCTGCTTTTGATGTAAGTCTTCAAGGTTGTCAGGAATCTGAACTAGATGATGAAGCCCTTCTGGAAGTCTTTGATAGTCTTCGTCCAACTGGGCAGGGCTTAGACACCTCCATCCCCCTTCCTGTCTACTTGGGGAAAGCGATTTTAAATGAGACGGTGGGTGGGGAACAAGCATCTTCCTCAAAGACTCTCCCTGTAAGCAAGGATAAGGAATATGCTTGGTCGCAGGGGTTGGGCATAGAAATCTCGCCCATAAAAACTAGAAGCTCTCGGAAAAAGGCAAGTGGGGGAACAATTATTTCTAAGGTGAAGGACTCATCCATTGTTGACAGTGGGGCACTTAGAGAACTGAAGGCCCTTGCAAGGTCGAAATAATGTTACTACTATCCTTAAACATCAGAGGGATAGGGGGCTCCCTTAAAGTTGTCGCGTTTCGTAGGGTTTTGGATCTTGTTTGTCCAGATATCATTTTTTTACAGGAGACTCTTGTGGAGGAGCATAAAGCCAGAAGTTTTGTAAGGAATTTTCGGCCAAATTGGGTTTCAAGTGCTGTTAGTTCTTTAGGAACCTCCGGGGGGCTATTAGTGTCATGGGACCCGAATACTTACTCACTTATCCCTTCCGTGACCTGTGGGGGTATTTTCTTTACTGGCAGAGTATTAACTACTCATTGCTCTATTTCTTTATTCAACGTTTACGATCCTTGCATGGAAAAAAGAACTTTATGGGATTCTCTGGTGGATAGTGGCATTCTCTTTGCTTGCAATTTGATACTTGCGGGGGATCTGAATATCACTCTTTCAGCTGAAGAAGTGTGGGGTAGTACTGATTTCTCGATTTCTATGGCAGATCATCTTAAAGCACTTTTCAAGTCAAAGAATCTAGTGGATATTCAACTAGGTAGGATGGTTCCTACGTGGCGTAATGGTCGACAGGGGACCCAGGTAATTGCAAAAAGATTGGACAGATGCTTAATTTCTGAAATCTTAATAATCTCAAAAGATTATTACCGGTCATGGGTGGAATACCCGTTTATTTTGGACCATGTTCCTATTGTTTTTCAGATGGATATAGTATCGGTCAACAAGATTTATCCCTTTAAGTTCAATCCGATTTGGTTATTGGATGTTGAATATAAGTCTTTAGTATATTTGGTATGGAAGGATAATAAGTACTTATCTGAAGAAGGCTCACAACGCAGATTAGTTTGGAAACTAAAAGACCTAAAATAACAGACAAAGTTGTGGTCAAAAAAGAAGGAAGAACTTTTAGTGAAACGTATGATATCTCTGGAAGCACAGATCAAAGAAAGTTTTGTATTTGTTGTGTAGGGTAACTCAACTATTGAAAATGAGATATTGCTGGGGAATCTTGAAAAGGAGAGAAATAAAATCTTAATTTATAATGAGGAAAAATGGCGCCAAAGAAGCAGAGCGATATGGATCGAAAGTGGTGACTCTAATACAATTTTTTTTCATAATTTTGCAAGTCAGAGGCACAAACACAAATATATCTGGGAGTCAGTTGATGAGTTTGGTGAGAAATGCCTACAAGCAGAAGTGAAGAAGGCAGCGACTCAATATTTAAAAAAAAATTACAAAGCTCGTTCAGACTCATTTACTATGGAGAAAATTGAGGTTACTAATCTCTTCAAAAAAATGATACAGGCTAAGGATTTAATTTCATTATTAAAACCAATAACGACTGAGGAAATTAAAAAGGTCCTCGATCTTTTTAAAAGGGAGAAGAGTCCAAACCCTAATGGCTAGACGATGGAATTTTTCTCTTCTTTCTTTGATTTGGTCAGCAAAGATTTAGTTCAGATGGTGGAGGAATTAAGGAATTTCAAGAATATACCAGGGGTGCTTAAATTCAACTTTCTTGACTTTGATACCTAAAGAGAATAATCCATCCTCTTTCGGAGACTATAGGCCGATATCCCTTTGCAATCTATGTTACAAATTGATTTCCAAAGTCATCTCAAACAGGATTAAGCCCATTCTATCTAGTCAGCTTTCAGAAGAACGGTTAGGATTTTTGGAAGGTCGCAGGATACAAGATGCCATAGGCACAGCTTTTGAGTGCTTACATAGTATATCAAAGAGAAAGAATAGAAAATCTTTGATTCTTAAATTGGACTTACGTAAGGCATATGATTGTGTGGATTGGGATTTTCTTCATATTGTGCTCATTCAGATAGGCTTTCAGTCACAAATGACAAGATGGATTATGAGTTGTGTTACTTCGCCTTCTTTTGTTGTTCTCATCAATGGGGAGGCCACAGATTTTTTCAAAAGCAGGAGGGGCTTAAGACAGGGCTGTCCCTTGTCTCCATCACTCTTTATCCTGATAATGGAAACTCTCAGCCTGTTATTAAAAAAGGGCAAAGCGGAGAATAAGATTTCGGATGTTAGAGTTTCTAAAATGATAAATATTCTACACCTCCTTTTGTAGATGATGTTCTAATTCTGTCAAAAGTTGATCTTGTTGAATGGAAGGAGATATATGATCTCATTCTCCTTTTCTGTAAATCCATCGGGTTACAGGTAAACTTTTCAAAGATTGCGGTTCACCATGAAGGATTGACATAATCAAAGTTGGTCCCTTTTAGATCTTTACTTACTTTTCCTTTCTTAGCCCTACACTTAGGCTTCAAATATCTGGGCTTTTACTTGAAAACTGGACCACGTAGGGTGGCAGATTGGTCGTGACTTTTAATCAAAATTGAAAAAAAGATTGGGAACTGGTGTTATAAGTGGCTTTCTTTGGGAGGCGGGTTTACTATGCTTAAGACGGTTCTGGAAAGTCAATCGATTTATTGGATGGCAGTGGAGTTAATTCCAAAATTTATTATCAACAGATTCATAAAATGTGCTTTAATTTCTTATGGAATGGAAATAATACTACTAGTCACATCCATTTATGCAGTTGGGAGGTTTTATCTAGGCCAAAATCAAGCGGTGGCTGGGGTCTCAGAAATTTAGCTCATTTTAATACAACTTTATTAGCAAATACTCTTTGGCATACGCTCTTCCACAAAGGTATCTGGCATAACATTGTGATGGATAAATACATAAGACACTCTAATGTGATTAAATGGTTGAGATCGACAAATTTCGATTACAGTTCAGCATCAAGGATGTGGAGAAACTTATTGAAGTCGGTTCATCTGTTACTTCATTGGCAAAGTTGGTTGCCAGGATCGGGGGAACAAATTCTTATTGGCTGAGACTATATCCTGGGTATGGGTGAAAAATCTTTATTATCACAGGCTCTTCGTGATCATCTATCAAGGAAGGAGATCAAATTGCTGGCAAATGCAAAAAACCCATAGGGGGTAAGTGATTTTTCTGATATTTGGTTATGTAGTCTTTCTTTGGGTTTAAATGGTATTCTTGCAGAGGAATGGAATAGCTTTACAAAGGGCCTCTCAACAGCTGGAGTTTTCCTTGGTGAAGAAAATGACATACTTTTGTGGGCGGGTGGAGATGCATCAGGTAAAACTACTATCAAAAATATCTATCTAGTGCTAGTTTCTACTCTAAATTATCAACCGGCGCCAAAATGGATTCAGAAAATTTGGAGCTGGGATATCCAACTAAAGATTAAACTCTTTACTTGGTTGACCATTTCCCGAAAGATATTGACCTGGGATGGACTTCAGAAAAGAGGATGGGAAGGGCCTGATATATGTATTTTTTGTAAGAGAAACTCAGAAAGTTTAGAACACTTGTTCATCAATTGTAGTTTTACAAAATAGTTATGGGCTATGTTAAAGTACCTGTTGAACTTAAAGAGGATTTGGTCGGGAGAGGATATTGTTGTTTTTTATTACCAGTGGATAATTGATAAGTCTGTTACACCAGAGATTGCAGCCTTAACTTGTTGGTGCTTGTGGATCGAAAGGAATAAGTGTATTTTTTAAAATAAGACACCATTTGTCCATTCAATTCTACATAAGATTATGAGATTGTTCAGATCAAAGAATAATCTTGTATCTAAACATGCAACAAAGGAATGCTTTATACAATATGAAGAGGGGTCTTCCATTGCTTTTTTCGACGGGGTTGCAAGAAGTGACCGATCATCCTATGGAGAGGGAGGGGTAATTAAGACTACTGATAAACTTGTTTATAGGTGGTTTTTTAATTGCGGTGGAGGAACAAATTCCAAGGCAAAATTATTAGGTATCTGGGCTACCCTTACTTTAGCAAACTATCTTGATATTCATAGGTTGCAAGCCTTTGGAGACTCCAAAGTGATAATATAATGGCTTAATGATAGGGGCAAATTGGATATTTGCGTTATTGAAGGATGGAAAAAACGCATCAAAGTGTTATGCAAAAAATTTCAAGCTCTTAGTTTCCACCATATCTACAGGGATTTCAACAATGAGGCCGACAAGCTCTCCAAAGAATCCTTGCTGGCTCCGGAAGGAAGGACAACTTACTATCAGTGGGAACCTGGAGGGGTTGGGAGTACAGAGCATTTGGATATTTTGTGAACTCCCTTGCCTATTAAAGGTTTTGTTTTTTTTGCGGGTTGATTTTGAGTCTATGTAATAACATGTTTTAGAGCGGAGAGTAGTATACGGGTTAGATAATTTTTTAAAGTATTGTTATCTTGTGGGGAAATCTCATTGGCATTGTATTTCAGATGAAGTATTTTGGATGTCTTGATAAAGACTATTATGGCTCTATGTCTCTGGATGTGGATAGGATGCCTATGAATGACAGTATGTAAAAAAATTTATATCATTAATATAATTTTGAGCAATTTTTCACTTGGAAAAGAAAAAGTAAACATGTCACATGGTATTTATTTCTCGTAATAGTTGTAAGAGCATTTCATTTTTCTTAATACAATGAATTATGGATTTTTTTAAAGTTTTTATATAAGGGAGTAAATTTTTTAATAAAAAAATATAAGTTAATATGTATATATAAAAGAGTTTGTTTTTCTTTTCTTTTTATATAATGGTAATTCACAAATGGTATTTTCTCTCATATGGAGTGTTATAGAGGACAACGGGTGACCAAAATACAAGTCTTTTTACAAGATAAGTGATATTACTACACATCTAATTTGCATGGAGAGGGATATAGAGAAGACCTAAACTATAATAGCTCAACATCTTCGTCCTAAAGTCAAACTCCACCAAGTTGGAGAATCATGATTTGTCATCCCATCAAACTAGCTCCACCACCCTGGAGATTAATGCTTGAATTGATCGACATCATGAGGAGGTTTGACATTGATAGGAAGGGAGTGGGACTTTTAATCCTGACATTTTTCATTTAAGTGTAGTTATCAGGCTCAAGACAGCTAGTAGCCTAGTACCTCAAAATCTTCAACCGGTAGATTCCAATTGTTGGACTCTCAATCACAATGTAGTAAGTGTTGGCCAATGGATTTCCTAGAGGATAATGAAGATTGTATATAGGAACAAGCATAGGGAGGGAGACAAAGCTCAAAGTTAAAGGCAAGGGAGGCTAAGGCAATGCAAAGCCTCCATGGACATAAGAAAAAATACAAAAAAATGGCACATTCAACGGTGGAAGCAACAAAAAAGTTTTGTCACACAAATTCATTCAAATATGAGGTGGAATGCATTGAGAACAAGGTTAGACAAAGAAGCAGTGCCAGTCAAACAACAAATGAGCAAATTGATGATGAAATCACGATTCAAATTCTAGACACAAGCTTCTCTAGAAGCAAGGATACCAAGTATTGAAAGTGGTAGATTATATTGGCACACCAAGTCCTTCATAGCTCAAGTCATTTAAGAGAAAGGGACCCGACATTGAAAAATTCTTAGCAACCTGGAACAACTCAACCATAAGCATGACAAATGAATAAATGTCCTACGTGGGTGAGAGGCAGGGAGTGAAGGCAAAGAGGAACCAAGGAAGACTACCAAAGCAGAGGCAAAGACATCCAAAGCTTTCCAGTAAGAAGCCATTCCACCATTTTACATCTATATTGATTCCAATTATGAAACTTAGGATTAACATTTGCTACTTCAAATTCGTTAACTTTGTTTTGTTTTTTCTTGTTATGATAAAAGAGAGGAAATACACTGTAGTAGTAGAAATATAGTTGATAGGATGTCTTTTTTTTGTTTTTATTAAGATGAACCCCAAACGAGGAATAGACATGTCTTTGAAGAGCTCTATCTATTTTTTGATAATTGTGGTTTCATCTCCCCTAAAGGCTAGGTATGATTATACATTTTCCATATATTATTAACACATAAATATATTACATTATTATATTTTTTCCCATGGAAAGAATCGTATTGTATTATTCGAGACAAAATAGAGTGCATTTCAAAGGTGCAACTGCACAATTCACTCATCTTATCTCTATGAGATATCCTTCTTTTCAGTTCTTCATTATACATAGATCTACATGATGTCATCATGTTTCAGAAAGCAAAAATGAGATATTCTATACTACTGTCAAAAGACTACCTTTATCAGTTAAAACTTAATAAACTTGTCACATTTGAAGTATCTCCTCCAAGGAGCCGAGTTAAGTTTCTTCCATGTTGTTGACAAAAGCAGTGAGCTGGAAACAACCTTCTTGAAGTTGGAGACCTCCCTTTGATAAGTCGTCAATAATTGTATTTAACTCTCTATAAATGTGCATGTACTCTATCTGAAATAGCCTACCCCCCTCTGGATTTGAACTTGTGACCTCTTAAGAGGAAACACATGTTCTTAACCATTAGCCCCACTCAGGCTGTATACACCTGACCTTATTTTTGTTGGCAACTCTAAGCAAGTAGAGTAATGATAGAAACGCAACCTTATAGTTTGATCCTTGCCTTGCATTGGCTTTTAAAGCAATATAATTGTTGTCATCCATATAAAAATAAACCTGCAACCACGTGTATTGGATTGGCATGCACCATCAAAAAAGGCCTACGACCTGTGCTTTTCAATAATTAAAGCGTCAACATGTCTTTGATGAGGAATAGCTGGAATACTTGAGGGAAGATTAAAACCATTAACTGCCTCGAGAACCACAACTTCCATTGGAGTCCATTCATCTTCGAATATCAACGTTTTTCTTGCATACCATATATTCCAAACTACATATAAAGGACGCATGCGAGTCGACTTGAGTTGTCTTTTGCCAAACCAGTCCTGTAAGCAAAGGAGTACAATGTCTTCGTCCCATCTAAATGATAATTTTAGGATTCTTACATTTTCATTCCATACATCTTTAGCATCCCTTGTTCAGACAGTTCCTCCGATGTGTAATCAACCCATGTGTTGACAATCATCTCGGTCATCTTGGATGTACTTATGAGTCCAGGTGGAGCAGATCTACTACAAAAAAAAACTAAGTCCTCGAAAAACCCTCATCCTTAGGGTTTACGCAGGATTATCTGCAGAGACGTGGCAAGCAGCATGAAGCACGGGTGGTCTCCATTCAGGAAATGACACACAACTCCTAGAGCAATTCTGGCATTGAAACCATTTAGTTCTTGAAAGTATTTTCATTGTAATTATACCGTGTTTTGTTATTTTTACCAGTAGTCTGACTTGCCATGTTCGAAATTTTTCGTTCCTACCTTGCATATTTTATCTCTTCAATGTATTTATGAAATTAATTCATAATGATTTTTGTATACTTCCAACTGGTTAGAGTTAAGCACAATTTTCATAGTCACTTCTTTAAATAGATCATCTAGCTTGTGTATCTCTATATGTGTTAGGATAAATAAAGTTATATGTGATGGCAAAGAAAAATATATATATATATATATATATATATATCCTACTGTGTTCTTATAGATGTGGTACTCCTCTATAAGTTTTTGTTTTTTGAAATAAAGGTTCCTGGAAAATAGGACCAGGAATCACACACATTAAACATTCAAATTAAATAAACACAATCTCTTGACATTCAACATAGTTGAAGATAAAAATTTATGAGCACATAAATATAAAAGAAGATAAAAATAGTTCTCTTTGAAATATATCGAAAAAATAATATTGTATGTTACATATTCCTGGAAATTTAAATGCATTGTCATATAGACTAGGATTGGGGCTCCCACAGACCATAAAAGAAATATGTACAAGAAATTGGACTGTAGAGAGAGGAAGTGGGCGAGGGTAGAGAGCAAGACCTTAAAAGAAGAAATTGGAAGGTATCAGTCTTTGGTTAGACATTTCTATTTAAAGAGGTGGAATAACTGGATTGATAAACAAAGCAATATGTGATCAGTATAGCCTTACACAGATGGTATATATCTACCCCTTTGCTATTTCCTTGTTGATGCCTTTTGATTGTTGTCGTTGACGACTACTGGAATCGTGCCAACTGCTTGTTGCCCTTCGTCGGTCAGCTTGTCGATTTTTCTTTGGAGCCATTCTTTAATGTAGCCTCTCATGGGGGCCACATTGATCTCATCCCAGATTTTTATGTTGAAAAGCTCATTTTCTAATTCCCTTAGATCGATAGAAAGATTACGTAGAGCTTGATCAATTTCTTCATTCTGTACCGAATAGTCAACTAGCCAGTTGTCCACATCATCTTCACCATATTCAAGGATGTTGTAAAACTTTTCTAAAGACAACCCCTTAAAAATATCAACTTGTCCATCGAAGGATTGCTTGGTTAAGGGCAAGGAGTTGACGATTAAGTTGGGGTCTTAGACCTTGTTGGTACTTCCGGCTAAGTCTATTTCGGTCAGCTTTCTGAATAATTCTTCTTTCTTTGATATGGCTTGTTCACATGATTGGACAATGAGATGCAAGTTCTTCACTTTCTATTTCCAGCATGCATTTAATTTAGTGATTTGGTTTGGGGAGGGGAGATCTTCTTGTCTTCTTCTCATATATGTCATGTTGCTGACATGGACGCCAAAAGGGATGACCGTGTCTATATATAAACGTTCTTCATTTTTTAAATCCGCCTGCAAATGTTCGTGCAAAGTTGGTTCCCTCGTTCCAAGGGAAGCCATACTTTGTGATGTTTCCCAGGCTTGAGTAATCAACTCCATTCTTTTTTGATATTCTTCTCCACATAGCCTCTACACGATGCGAGGAGGCTGGAGGATCCTTTTAACTTGGTTGCATGGGTAGTAGGCATGGTTATTGCTAAAGCACTGGCAAGCAATGACATAGGAATCAAAGCTTCCCCCAATTCTTTGACTCGTTCCTTTAGTCTGGAATTCTCGGCTTCAATGACTCCAATGGAATCATCAAGAGCATCTTTGGTTTCTCGGTGAAGTCGAGAGATTTGGGACAACCGCATGTTCCTAAGGGTAATCTTTGAACGAGATTTCCCTTTCTTATTTCTTACACCACTCTTTTCAATAATTAAATTTTTAGGCTCGCTGTCAAAAACAATTCTCTGGAATACAAAGGATTCATCTTCATAAAAAATTTCGGTCTCAGCTATTTCCATTGGGGGACTATGTTCGATCGCATCCCCGGGCTGATCAATGTTGCAGAATACGCTATCCAAATCAGTCTCCAGTTCCATGTCTTCACTTTCAATTTCGGGCTCTTCTGCTTTCCCCACAAAGTTTTTTCTCTTCTTCTTCACGGGAAGCTTGTGAGAACTATCAATTTTTAGGCGAGCAGGGTTCTTATGTCCTCCTCTATTTGAAGAACGTTGGGTTGCTTTCTTACTAGGGTGGGCCATTGGAGCGATGCTCTGAGATGTAGTGCTCTTGGGAGTGGTAGTCGAGGATTGAACACTCTTCTCATCGGGGCCTTTTCCTTGTTGTTTGTACAATTCAGTGGTGCTTTGTAATGTCTCTAGGTCATCGGCGTCAGAAGCAGGAGTGTTGCAATCATTGTCTCTGTCTTTGTTTAGGCATATCTGGATAAAAAATTGTTGAAGCCAATTGCTAGTAAATGTTCTAAAAAAATCCCATCGGGGTCGAACCCTCTTAGCCTTTCAACATATTTTAGGTTCAAGCTATTGAAATGGTCTGCGAATTCGTCAATTTTGTTGACGTTCCTCAACACGAAGTCCCCGACTTTCCAAGGCAGAGGAATGAACTGTTTTTTTCTCTTCTCATGGAATAAATGCAACTAGTAGTTGTATTGCCTTGCTATTTCTGTAACAAACATTATGTCTGTAATGTGACATGGAAGGAAAGCATGATTTTCCTTGGAGCCAAAAATCATTATAACACTGTAATACTCCATTTGTTCAAGTGCTCCTCTCCTGTCTAAAAACTTGGTTGCCTGGTTAGACATGCGGAGAGCGTCCTTTCCTATCAATAAATCTTTGAAAACGAAGACAAAGTCATTAAAAACCTCATAAAAACAATGGGAGGCCTCGTGCCCCCACAAGGCCTGGTACCATAAGGTTACTGGGTCGAATTCACAATTTACCTTCTTGGACACAGACAATTTTGGAAATGGAAAACAATGTGCTATCACAAAAACCAAGTAGGATGACATATAAAATTTCTTCTCCTTTTTGAATCGTGACAATTAGGAACAAATTTCAATGGAAATTAGCTTCCCCCAATAAAAAATGGCTTGTTCCTTGACTGTGAAATACAAAATATAAAGAACCATGCAGTAAATACTTGATGTGGATTCTTGTCCTGTTATTCTTGTAAACAACCAGGCAATTTCCCGGTATGGATTTCTAAATGAACTAACTTGCAAGCTTGTGATATCTTTAGGAACTACCGTCGGGTCTTCCAGGAACTCGGACAAGAGGTGCAACTCGTTGTAATGCTTTTTTAGGAACTTCTTGGAGTATTCTCTTCTGAAGGTCAATGTTGGCTCCGAAAATCTTAACATCTTGCGGAAGACCTGAGGTGACAAAGAAACAGGAGAGTGGTACCACAGTGGAATAATTATTTGGCCTGAAATGTATCTCTCGGTGCACCAAGAGACCACCTTCTTACAGTAAAAAACTTTAGGGACACAGGCTACATGAGCAATTCCATAGGTCCAAATTACTTCGTTCTAGGTGGAAGGGGATGCATTGTAAGAGTATGCCCCGAACCACTGGAAGTTATGGTCCTCACGCTCGAAGATGTTCACTTTATATCCACATAACTGATGTTGAGCTGGTGCCATAAGTTTACAAGAACGCCCATTTTCTCCAGACGATGCTTGAAATGAACAATTGGAGGGGATAATATAACCCTCCGCAAATGTTGGTCCAATGTGTGTGAATGAAATATCTCCTCGACCCTTTCGCTCATTAATCACAATCTCTACGGGTGTTGCATGATGACCTATTACCATTAAATCTTAGTAATTGCATACTTAGAAGTGCGAAGGCATCGGGTACGACGAAGAGCAATTAAGGATTTGAAGTTTCGTGAACCCGCCAACCTAACGACGCGGGAAAGAAATTCCATGATATTTGAAATGAACACTCGGAAGGGATAATATAACCCTCCTCAAATCTTGGTTTAATGTGTATTAATGAGAGATCTCCTCGAGTCTTTCGCTCATTAATGGGAATCTTTACGGTACCTGCACGATGAGTTGTTAGCATTAAAGCTTACTAATTGCATATTTAGAAATAAGACCTTTTTTTTTGTGTGTGTGTGTGTGTATATATTAGTAGGGTAAATGCAGCAAGGCCACTCTGCCACTTATGTGTGTGTGTGTGTGTATATATATATATAAGAGTCTTATTTATATACAAGAGTCTTATATATATATAAGATTATTTTTATAAACAAGTGTGAAGGTGATGAGGACGGGGAAGAGCAATTAAGGAATGGCCAAGTATGAAAAGTGGTCGGACGGGCTTCAAAGTAGGGTTACAAGGGATACTCAGGAGAGGTGAGGGCCCGGCGGTCAAATTGTATCTCTGTCTCTCTCTCTAGATAGATAGATAGATAGATAGAGAGAGAGACTCTCTCTCTCTCTCTCTCTCTCTCTCTCTCTCTCTAGAGAGAGAGACAGAGATACAATTTGACCGTCGGGCCCTCACCTCTCCTGAGTATCCCTTGTAACCCTACTTTGAAGCCCGTCCGACCACTTTTCATACGGTTGGTCGGACTCTTTTTCACTAATATATTGAAATTTGTAATAGATATCCCATTACCTAGCAATATCTTTTTTGCATGTTTCTGGACAAGTTGTGTAGGGATAGTCAGTGTGACTGTCTCCTCGAGGATTTTACTCATTAATGATAATCTTTACGGTTGTTGCATGGTGAGTTGTTAGCATTAAACCTCAGTTATTGCATACTTGGAAAGAAGTGCGACGGTGGCAGACACATGAAACAACGATTAGGAATTTGATATTTCATGAACTCACCAACCCGACGGTCCGCAAAAGAGATTCCAAGAAATGGCTAAGTATGGAAATCGGATGGACGGGCTTCAAAATAGGGTGACAAGGGTTCCCCAGGAGACGTGAGGCCCCGATGGTCAAATTGTATGTCTTAGAACTTTTGAGTGAAAAATGTGTAACACATAAGAGGGGATGATGTGGGAGTCTTGCAGTCAATTTGTATATCGTGGAAGTCCGGGTGTTGTTTGTAGGTCACAGAACAATGGAGTGTAATCCAGAGCTCACCTGCCCGGGAATCCGTGATCGAAAACATGGCTAGGTATGGAATGGGGAAGCCGTTGGTCGGAGTCGCAATATAAAAGCATGAGTGCAAATGTGAACCTGTGAGTCCATCAACCCGTGCAGTTAGACATTTTTGAAAAAAATGACTAAGTAACCAAAAAGAGAAAGTAGAGGGGAAAAAGAAACAAAAATTTGGTGAAGTATAGAAGAGGGAAAATAAGGGCTAATATATTGAAATTTGTAATATATATCCCATTACCTCGCAAGATCTTTTCTGCATGTTTCTGGACAAGTTGTATAGGGATAGTGAGTGTGAATGTCTCCTCGAGACTTTTGCTCATTAATGATAGTCTTTACAGTTGTTGCATGATGAGTTGTTAGCATTAAACCTCAGTTATTACATACTTGGAAAGAAGTGTGAAGGTGGCGGGCACAGGAAACAACGATTAGGAATTGGATATTTCCTGAACCCGCCAACCCGACGATCCGCGGAAGAGATTCCAAGAAATGGCCAAGTATGGAAAGCGGTTAGACGAGCTTCAAAATAGGGTGACAAGGGTTCCCCAAGAGACGTGGGACCCGGACGGTCATATTGTATGTCTCAGAACTTTTGAGTGCAAAATGTAACACGGAAGAGGGGATGATGTGGGAGTCTGGAAGTCAATTTGTACATCGCAGAAGGCCGATTGTTGTTCACAGGTCACGGAACAATGGAAGTGCAATCTAGAAACTGCTTACCCGGGAATCCACAATAATTTTTTGTTATATATAAGACTCTGTTATATATATATATATATATATATATATATATATATATATATATATATATATATATATATATATATATATATATANTTATATATAAGACTCTGTTATATATATATATATATATATATATATATATATTAATGTTTTTGTAAACAATTTTTTATTATAAACAAGTGCGAAGGTGGCGGGCCCAGGAAAAGCAAGTAAGGAATGGCCAAGTATGAAAAGTGGTCAGACGCACTTCAAAATAGGGTTACAAGGGATACTCAGGAGAGGTGAGGGCCTGAGGGTCAAATTGTATGTCTCAAAAATTTTGAGTGCAAAACGCATAAAACAGAGGAGGGCATGATGGGGCAGTCCAATGGTCAATTTTTATATCGTGGAAGTCTGGGAAGCCAAAATAAAAAAAAGTGCCTAAGTATGGAATAGGGAAATGGTCGGTTGGACTGGTTTTCGCTAATATATTGAAATTTGTAATAGATATCCCTTTACCTGGCAGGATATTTTCTACATGTTTCTAGAAAATTTGTGTAGGGATAGTCAGTGTGAATGTCTCCTCGAGGCTTTTACTCATTAATGACAATATTTACGGTTGTTGCATGGTGAGCTATTAACATTAAACATCAGTTATTGCATACCTGGAAAGAAGTGCGAAGGTGGTGGACACAGGAAACAATGATTAGGAATTGGATATTTCGTGAACCCGCCAACTCGACAATCCACGAAAGAGATTCCAAGAAATGGCTAAGTATGGAAATTGGATGAACGAGTTTCAAAATAGGGTGACAAGGGTTCCCCAAGAGACGTGAGGCCCCGACGGTCAAATTGTATGTCTCATAACTTTTGAGTGCAAAATGTGTAACATAGAAGAGGAGATGATGTGGGAGTTTGGCAGTCAATTTGTATATCGCAGAAGTCTAGGTGTTGTTTGTAGGTCGCGGAACAATGGAAGTGCAATCTAGAGCCCGCCTTCCTGGGAATCCGTGATCGAAAAACTGGCTAGGTATGGAATGGGGAAGCAGTCGGCCGTAGTCGCGATATAAAAGCATGAGTGCAAATGTGAACCCGTGAGTCCACCAACCCGCATAGTTAGACATTTTCAGAAAAACAACTAAGTAACCATAAAGAGAAAGTAGAGGGGGAAAATAAATGAGAATTTGGTTAAGTATAGAAGAAGGAAAATAAGGGCTAATATATTGAAATTTGTAATAGATATCCCATTACTCGACAAAATCTTTTCTGCATGTTTCTGGACAAGTTGTATAGGGATAATGAGTGTGACTATCTCCTCGAGCCTTTTGCTTATTAATGACAATCTTTACAGTTGCTTCATGATGAGTTGTTAGCATTAAACCTTAGTTATTACATACTTGGAAAGAAGTGCGAAGGTGGGGCACATGAAACAACGATTAGGAATTGGAGATTTCCTAAACCTGCCAACCTGACAGTCCGCGAAAGAGATTCTAAGAAATGGCCAAGTATGGAAAGCGGTCAGACGAGCTTCAAAATAGGGTGACAAGGGTTCCCCAGGAGACGTGAGGCCCCGACGGTCAAATTATATGTATCAAAACTTTTGAGTGCAAAATGTGTAACACGGAAGAGGGGATGATGTGAGAGTCTGGAAGTCAATTTGTATATCGCGGAAGTCCGAGTGTTGTTTACAGGTCACAGAACAATGGAAGTACAATCTAGAGACCGCTTTCTCGAGAATCCGCGATCGAAAAAGTTGTTAGGTGTGGAATGAGGAAGCAATCGGTCGGAATCATGATATAAAAGCATGAGTGCAAATGTGAGCTCGTGAGTCTGCGAACCCGCGTAGTTAGACATTTTCGGAAAAACGACTAAGTAACCAGAAAGAGAAAGTAGAGGGGAAAAAGAAAGGGGAATTTGGTTAAGTATAGAAGAGAGAAAATAAGGGCAATTTTCGTAAGCGGGAATTGGTCTCAAACCATCATTTTCTAGTCCAATATTTTATCCACTTACTCATTTTCTATTGTGCTTGCACCATTAAAAAGGGTGTGAGCAAATGCTTTGTTAAAGATTTGTTTTTATTGCAACTTGTGGGAGTAATTGTGTTCTTGATACATTGTTCAATGCCTTGAAATATTATTTTAATTATTAAACTTCCTGCATGATGAGTTGTTAGCATTAAAGCTTAATAATTACATATCTAGAAATAAACTTACTATATTGTCAACTTGACCGTAAGTATAACAATGACGAACTTGAATTTTAAAATTGTGATTGATTTCATAGCCCCATTTGACTTCAACTACCATATATCATTTTTTTTCTTTTTTCTTTTTTCAAAATATTCGCGAAGAAGAAATTTGGTAATTTCATTAGTAAAGTAAAAGTGCTTAAACAGAGGCCAGGGGATGGACAACTAATAAAATGTTTCCTTTTGGAGTAACATAATCAAGGAAGTGAAACAAAAATAACAGATCGTTTGTTCAGCAAGGTTGAGATGAAAACGAAACTACTTGGGCGGGGCCCAACTCCTGCATCATGAATTAGTGTTGTTATGTTCTATCTGCATTACGAATACAATTGAATGTTTGGTTTGAAACTGTCTGAAATTCATTTATGTTCCCATAGAAGCCTCATGGAATCGACACAATGCACATTGATATATAATTGTTCAATGCTCCATATTAGATAAAATTACTTGAGCCAATACAATATTTAAGAATCACGAGACTATCGAATCATGCAAACGAGAAAAGGTGTTAAATCAAGCAAAGAAGAACCAACCAAGATTCCAAGGCAAATTTTTTAATAATAAATATAAAAAAAAAATAGTGGGCAATATATATTTATCCTTAGACATTGGACTGAGTTCTTTGAACCGAAGTATTGAACACATTTGTCATAAATATAGGTACAAGAGCTAAAAAAAAACATGCATACAATTATGTGTTGTCCATCTAGCGCGACAACATGCAGCAACCATTGACAAGCTCTTGAACATGCATACAAAATTGATTACCATGATTTTTTAGGAACTCCTTACAGTCTTCTCCTCAGAAGTTTAACGTTGGGTGCCGCAATCTCAATATCTTGTGGAAGACCCGAGGTGACAAAGAAACATGAGAGTGGTTCCGCAGTGGAATAATTCTTTGGCTTGAAACAGGTCAACAACACTCCTGCTCTTGACGTTGGTGACCTAGAGACATTGCAAAGCACCACTGAATTGTACAAATAACAGGGAAAATGCCCTGGTGAGAAGAGTTTCCAATCCCCGACCACCACTGCCAAGAGTACGACATCCCACAACATCGCTCCAACAACCCACCCCAGTAAGAAAGCAACCCAGAATTCTTCAAATGCGGGAGGAGATAAGAACCCTCCACGCAGTAAAATTGATAGTTCTCACAAGCTTCCTGTGAGGAAGAAGAGAAAAGCCTGAAACTGAAAGAGCCTGAAACTGAAAGTGAGGACACACCAAGAGACCACCTCCTTACAATGAAAGACTTCATGGACATAACCTATACGAGCAATTCGATAGGTCCAAATTACTTCGTTCTGGGAGGAAGGGGACCAAGAGACCCCCTCCTTACAGGCAAAGACTCTAGGGACACAGGCTACTCGAGCAATTCCAAAGGTCCAAATTACTTAGTTATGGGTGGAAGGGGATGAGTAGTAGGAATATGCCTTGCACCACTGGGAGTTTTGGTCCTCACCCCCTAAGATGTTAATTGTATCTCCAGAGAACAGGAGAGTGGTCCCACTATTGAATAATTCTTTGGATTGAAATATATCTCTCAACACACCAAGAGACCATTTCCTTACAGTCAAAGACTTCAACGACACAGGGTGCACCAGGGACAAATCCAAACCCAATTGAAAAACCTAAAAATGAAAGGAAAAGATACATCTCTGATGACGAGGACCACCATCCGAGTCGAGAGAGTCAAACTCTCAAGCTACAAAGTGACTATTGTGTTCAATGTCGATTTCTTTTCTTAAACCCCTTCCTTTAATCTTGTCAGGGCCTCCATCGTCGAGCCGTGAAGTGCCCCCCGTTATGGTGGATTTCAATTTGGGCGTAGGAGTGGGAACAACGTTTTTAGTGCCATCATCCATCAGATCATCTTCTCCCGACTCAAAATCAACCGCATATACCTCTGCACCGGCCATCAACGCAGGGGGCGGGCTGTCTGAGCAGGGGGGGTTGCCTTGGATTTCTTTGGCTTGAAATATATCTCTCGACGCACCAAGGGACCATCTCCTTCTTTCCTTATGGGCGGAAGGAGATTAGTAGTAAGAATATGCCCTGGACCACTAGAAGTTTTGGTCATCGTACCTGAAGATGTGTACTGTATCTGGACAGAACTGTTGTCGAACTCCTGCCATAAGTTAATGAGAATGTTTGTTTGCTCCAGATGATGCTTGAAATGAACATTCAGAAGGGATAATATAACCCTCCACAAATATTGGTTTAATGCGTATCAATGGGAGATCTCCTCGAGCCTTTCACTGATCAATGACAAACTCCATGGTTTGTGCATAATGAGTTGTTACCATTAAAGCTTATTAATTGCATACTTAGAAAAAAATTGCGAAGGTGGCAGTGATGGTGAAGAGCGATTAAGGATTGGAGATTCCGTGAAGCCGCCAACTGGACGACGCGAAAAAGAGATTCCATAATGCTTGAAATGAACACTCAGAAGGGATAACACACCCTCCACAAATCTTGGTTTAATTTGTATTAATGACAGATCTTCGCGAGCCTTTTGGACATTAGTGATAATCTTAAATGTTCCTACAGGATGAGCTATTAGCATTGAAGCTTAATAATTGCATATCTAGAAAGAAGTGCGAAGGAGGTGGGGATGGCGAAGAACGATCAATCATTGGACATTTCGTGAACCCGCCAACCCGCGAAAGAGATTCCAAGAAATGGCCAAGTATGGAAAGCGATCGGTCATGCTTCAAAACAGGGTCACAAGCTATACTCAAGAGACGTGAGGGCTCGATGGTCAAATTGAATGTCTCCGAACTTTTGACTGCAAAATATATAACACAGAACATGGCATAATGACATACTTTAGCGGTCAATTTGTAAATCATGAAACCTCGGGTGTTGTTTGTAGGTCGCAGAACAATGGAAGCCCAATGTTGAGCAAGCGTGGTCGGGAACCGTCGATGGAAATAGTGGCCAAGTATGGAATGGGGAAGCGGTTGGTCGGAATCATGATATAAAAGCATGAAACATATTCAGAAAAAACGACTAAGTAACCAGAAAGCGAAAGTAAAGGAGAAAAAGAAAGGGGAATTTGGTTGTCAATTTGTAGATCGAGGAAGTTTGAGTGTTGTTTGCAGGCGGCGGAACAATGGAAACACAACGTTGAGCCCACCTACCTGGGAACCCGTGAACCAAAAAGTTGTTGAATATGGAACGGGGGAGAGATTGCTCGGACTCATGATATAAAAGCATCAGTGGAAATATGAACACGTGAATCCGCCAACCCGCACACCTAGACATTTTTCTGAAAAATGACTAAGTAACTAGAAAGGGAAAGCAGAGGGAAAAAAGAAAGGGCATGGAAATTTTCAGAAGCCAAAATTGGTGTTAACAAATCCCTATTGATGGTCTTAACAATAACTATAAAGTGCATTAAATAGGTGAACATGCTCTTCAATCAAGGAATAGATAAAGTGAGTCATGCTTATACTTTCCAAGATGTGTTTGCATAAGAGAAGCATCGAAAAGCTACAGGAAAATCAATTTTGAGATGTTCAAGTAAAATTGTTGTACTGTCAACTTCACCATAAGTATAACAAAGACGAATTTTAATTTTAATTTTGTGTGGTTGATATGATAGTTCGACTGGACTTTACATAGTATATATCCTTTTATTTCAAAATATGTCTGAAGATGAATTTTGGTAATTTCATCGATCAAGTAAAAGTGCCAAAATGAGCTACATATTACATTTGCTTCACAAAGCCTACATTAAAAGGCAAAGCAAGTCCTGTATATTCTTTAAGATCATAGAAAAACTGCTAAGATCCTGAATGTATAATCCAGCCATAATTCATAAACCGGGCCCATGAGAACCTTGAACTATAGCACGAAAGCACATGAACAAAAGTTTGTCAAACACAAGACAATAGAAAACCAACGAAGATTGGGCATTGTATCCTAGCTATAACCAAATCCCCAAATGGGCACCGAGAAAATTTGTCGATTACTATTTTACCATGAAGCAAGATCACTATGAACATTTGCTTATGATAGTACTATGTTCTATCATTACCAGTTCTAACAATGCCAAATTTCCAATATTATTGGAAATGCCTAATGGTTCCGTTCAAAGGAGCAAGCCATTTTGATAGTTCAAAGGATGGACCTGATGTATTCACAGTTGGATTCTTTGTATGGGGTTTGTCCTCATGCTTCTCATTCCTGGATTGAACAATCTTATGTGCTTCCAGTTCAATTTTCTATGGCACTGCAAAACTCTATTCATATCCTCATTGGGTGGCATGGACATATACACATGAGATTGTTTTGTTTTTTACGAACGGTTGATCTGATTTATTTTTTTGGCTCAGCCAATATGCGGTATGGCATTATCCTCATCTAATTTAAATTTGCTATGGATCCTAAAGTCGCGTAGCATGTAGACATTGTTTGCCTTTTTCTGTAGATATACTTGAAATGACAATTCTGCTAACTGAGGAAGCACATCTTGCAACAGAGGTTGTCTAGTTGTACAATGTACAATTGTGTTGCTGACGGTTCATATGGCAACGTTGAGGCAATGTCTATATATGTAAGGCCATTTTTACTGCATCGTAAACAATCAATTGTATCAACATTTATGAAAGCAAAGGCAGAAGCAGGAGAGTTGCATTTGGCACATACAGGCTTGAAGGGGGTCGAGTACGCATTTGATGCAACCAAAACACCCTCAACCTGGGCACGTGAGCATAGTAGTTAATATATTGAACAATATAATATACAACTGCACAACAAAAAAAACTACAGAAAATTGGTCAAGGCAATTTTTATGAGCAAAGTGTGGATGGGATTGTAGATGTATACGCACAATAGTTGTGGAGCTAGTTATTTTATTGAGATCATGAACTATGTCTGTTCACAATTCTGTTACAAATGGTTCTTGGGTTGTGTGAAAGATCCTTTCCCTAACATCTCTTTTCTTTGTTATATTTTTGAAGAGCATAAGTGGAAATTGTCCTTTATGCAATTGTTGTTCCATTGAGGAAAACAAATTTGAATAGGTGTCGAACAATTGCAGTTGCAACATGGAACAGTGTAATAGTTGTGTAACATAACTGAGATATATGAACATGTGAAAGGAAAGGACAAAACTAGATATGGAGAATGGTACCATTGCCTTGTCATTGTTTCACTCTCCATCTTTTATATGGAGAATGTGTTGTGAGCCAGGTTTTCTTGCGAGTGTGACAACTGCACCAATAGTTATAATTGGGTAAGTGTCATTTCTCTGTGCAAGTTGGCTGATTGTTGTGTCTAGTATGAAATGATATTCTGAACAAATCCCGAGAATTTTTTCCACAATACTTGTTTCATTGAGCGATATAATCCGATCACAATCACCGCGGTCATATATTGTTTTCGACAATATATTAAAATTTGTAATGGATATCCCATTACCTGGCAAGATCATTTCTGCATGTTTTTGGACAAGTTGTGTAGGGATAGTCAGTATGATTGTCATCATGGCTTCCTTGTATGTCATGTCAGCACGCACAATGCATCTGGTTTTGTTTGCCTTATCCAAGTAGGTGCTATAAATGACCATTATGTCCCCGACGAACACTTGTCCAGTTCGACGGTTGTTCAAGCCTTCTATCGATAATATATTGTGTGTTATAAGTTTAGACCTGATGACATTTTTTGAATAGGAAAAATAATATGAATGGTGGTCTGCATTTTTTTTTTGGGCATAAATGTACACGTAGACGCACAACTTGGATGAAGTATGCAGGCCAGAGTTTTGTAACCAGACCTCTTAGTCTGCGGAACTTGCACTATGTTCGGTGTTTCACTTGCGCTCATCGATACTTCTTGTGAACTAAAAAGTATGTGTTGCAGATGACATCAACATATTTATCATGGCATAGATGAATACATAGCTCAGGATATTTGTTTGGTAACCATATCAAGAGCACAATGTATGAATCTTTACCTTTGGCCTTGTTGTTCTGTTGATGTTTGCGATGATTGACTGCTCATGCCCATGTCACTAGTCCAACTTTTTCTGATGCATGCATGTGTACATGAACATCAGAAGGAATGAATGGGCATATGCATTGTATACTGTCCATAATTGTTCTGAATGTCACATACGGGCTCGAAGGAGATGGAATCTGAAATAGGGTGTCAAGGGATACTCATGAAACATGAGGACCCAACGGTCAAATTGTATGCATTAGAATATTTGACTGCAAAAATGTGTAACATGAAACATGGCATGATGGGGGAGTCCGACGACCAATCTATATAGCGCGGAACCCTTGAAGCTAGAGGCACAATTTTGAGCCCACTAGCTCGGGAATCCGCGATCGAAAAAGTGGCTAAGTATGGAATGAGGAAGTTGTCGGTCGGACTTGTGATATAAAAGCATGAGTATAAATGTGAACCCATGAGTCCGCCAACTCGCACACCTAGACATTTTTGAAAAAACGACTAAGCAAAGCAACCAGAAAGCGAAAGTAGAGGGGAAAAAGAAAGGGGAATTCGATTAAGTATAGAAGAGGGGAAATAAAGGACAATAGAGAGTGGGAAAATAGAAATGGGGAGGGAAATGTTCGGAACCGGGAAGTCTCAACAAAGGCCCATTGTTTCCAAGTCATTGTTTTCTAGTCCAATATTTTATCCACCTACTCGTTTTCTGTGTTTGATTTACCATCACAATTGGCATACCTTTTCGAAGATTGTACTTCAACTTCCTCTGCTGTGGAATATAAGATTTCATCCTCTTGTTCAACTAATTTGTTTCTTTCAATGTAGCAATGCAGAAAAAACAATGGACATGAAGGTAAGTTGGTATGTAGAAAGACATGTAAAAAAATAAATACAGTTCTATGTATTTCAATGTAGCAACACAAAGTATACAATTGACATGAAGATAAGTTATTATGTAGGAAGATACATGGTATCTACACACAATAAACTAGGTGCAAAGCAATAGAACAAAAATATAGACAATAAATGAAATACAAAACAATGGAATATGCAATAAGAGTAGAAGCATGCACCTTTGTATCTCCTCTTCTACATTTGTGGTAAAGGGTCCTTGGTCTTCTCCAATTATTTTGTTTGTTTCAATGTGGGAACGCACAAAATACAATGAAAATGAATGTAAGCTAGTATGCAAGGGAAAACAAGTAATATGTACATACAGTAAATGAGAAGCAAAGGAATAGAATAAAAGAGAGTTAGAAGCATGAACCTTTCTTTTTCTTGATCCATGGTTGTGATTATATAGACTTTTTCGTGGCCAAAAATATATTACAAGCCAACAAATATTAAGAAGTTGGATGGTCGTAGATGAATGATTTGGTTTGTGCAACAAAGTATCTAGATATACTTTGAGACATGGAAATACAATTTTGTAATATCTTTGATGTATATTTCATAATTCAAGTAGAAGACAAATTTCATCATGGTCAGACTAGTCTATGTACAAGATAAAGAGGTTGTATTGCGACATGGGAACATTTCACCATATATGGTCAATGGGTACATGTTTTATATTAACCAAAAGAAAGCAGACATTGTAATTGCACATGTAGTTTTCCAATTGTTTTGTTATGGCACTATTTTGTAGCATGTCAACACCAAAGTATCCTAGAATGATAATGATTTTGTCGAGATGTAAATGGTGTGATGCATTTGAGAAAACATTCATTGTGTTAGCAATGTTGCACACAAAGCATCATATAGATTGAATATTGCAATTTGCAATCAACGGAATACTGCTCTTGCTAGCACCATCTCAACATCTTTTTTCTTCTACAAGAACATTTTGCAAAGGCATGTAGGTATGGTTCAGAGTTTGGAGAAAAAAATGGAGCAAAATTTAAGAGCAGGAGGGAAAGATATGCCAAGTTTGTGCAATTTTGGTGCAGCATAGGCACCGTTGTACCATACGTAGCCCTTCTACAACCACTTGCAATTTTCATCTACAAGAACATCCTGCAAAGGAAGCAAGCTTGACATCGTATTTTTCATGCGAAAGACACGGGTTCGATTCCCGTACGAGATAGGTAGGTATGGGACAGGCGCTAGATTTCCACTTCATCACACATGAAAAAGGATCGACATTTGCAATGCTAGAAAAAATGATAGCCAGAGTTGTGCATACGACATTGGATTTCACATGGTGCAGAGCCTCGGGAAAAAATCGGAGCAAAATTTAAGAGCAAGAGAAAAAGATATGCCAACCTCTATGGAAAGTCTGGAGGATAAGAATGATGAATAAATACTTACATATTCTTACTTGCAAAATACCAACAACGAATACAAATGAAATTATTCTATTGAAACTTACTCGTTAACGATGAACGATAGAACCGCAGGTCCACTTGTGGGTGTAGGACTTCAACCCTGCAAAGTGCAAAAAACAGCTCCAACTGCCGGTGCAGGACCCCAACCTTGCAAAGTTGAAGCAAACAAAAGCGAGTAGAAAGCAACAAACCAATGAACAAGCACCAACATGTCGAACTATAGGTGCATGATGTCAAACTTGCAAAGTTGAACCAAACAACAATAAGCAACAACCGACGAACCAATGAACCAACAAACAAGCAACGACCAATGAACCAATAAACAATATATGTATCTTCAATGATGATCAAATTGCATTCGAAGCACAAAAGAACTCTGAAATATATGATGGCCATGCAAGTGGAAATACTTAAACATTCTTACTTGCAAAGTGAAAACAATAAACAACAAAGAATGAATACGAATGAAAATATGGTATCGAAACTTACTTGACAATGATGAACGACAGAAGCGCAGGTCAAATTGTGGGTGCAGGACTTGAACCCTACAAAGTGAAGAAACAACTCCAACTATGGGTGCATGACCCCAACCTTTGCAAAGTTGAAACAAACAAAATCAAGCAACAAACACCAACAGGTCCAACTGCAGGTGGAGGACCTCAACCTTGCAAAGGCGAACCAATCAACAACAAGCGGCAACCGACGAACCAACGAAACATCGAACAAGAAGAAACCAACAAACCAATAAACAATATATGTATATTCAATGATGACTAAATTGCATTCCAAGCATAGAAGAAGTATGAAACATATGATGGCTATGTGAGTGGTGGTGGACAACAATATTGTCCAAATTCACTGCAATATTGTATGGAAAAATTCGAGGAAAAATGCACTGTGAGAAGCCTATGTAAGTAAACATTTAAGGTTCTCAGGCCTGTTTAAGGGCCTCGCGTTATGCAAACATTTAAGTTGTCAGGCCTATTTAAGGGCCTCGCGCTATGTAAACATTGAAGCTGTCATGCCTATTCAAGTACCTCAAAAAGAGTGTCAATGCTCAAAAATTTCGGTATGTAAACATTTCAATACAAATAGAAATAATAAAAACATTAAATAAATAATAATAAAAAAGAACGACGATGCTCAAAACTTTCGGTATGTAAACATTTCAATAAAAATTAAAAAATTAAAAAAGACCGTCCATGCTCAAAACTTTGGATACCTAAACATTTACAACATTGGGAATAACGAAGCAGGCAAGAAGACTTCCAATTTATTCTCCAATGAGATGATGACATATAAGGTTTTTTTTATTATATAAAAAATAATGTTTTTAGTACTATAGTTCGAACAATAGACATGATGCAGAAATTTATAGTCAGAGGACATATTAATATGAAGTCAATGAATTATCGATCGCTACAGTCCCTCTATGCCTTCGACAGTGACTAATAACAAAAACAAATAAGTGGATAAGAGAGAATGGTGTCATGGTATTACACTTCACGAAAAAATTACAAGTGTGTGTTGAGTAAAAAAGTAACACATAAAATAAACACAAAACAAATAACTAGAGACCATGCGAGAGTTTTTATAATAGTAAAATACTATTTTTAAGATATTAATATTGATATATTTAATTATAAAATTTTTACATTAATTTGTATAATAGGTTATATTTTTGGAAAAAATGAAAATATTAATATTAATCTATTATTTTTATATTCACTTATATAATTATGACATATTTTGATCGTTGTATACGAAACAAAATAGAGCATACATAGAAATATAACAAAGAGAACAATAATACACTAAAAAGTCGGGGCATCGAAGGCTGTGTGGGGATGGGGAATCTGCAGCTTGCTCCTTGTGGTCACATTATTCAGTAACAAGACCGTAGGCCTGAGACCTCACTCTAGGGTTTAGCCACCATTTTCAACCCTTATGACTCTCAAAAGACATTTTACTTTCTCTTGAAGAGGGTTCTATCAGTTGGGGAGCAGTCTTTGACTCAGATCTGAAGCTGAGTTGTAAGCGGTCAAGGAAGATCCTATGGCTACCTATGATGAAGAGGTTGATTACTCACTAGATCCAGGTGAGTTGCTTGCCTAGACGGGGACAACTAGTAGCCCATCAACTCCCGCCCTAGTACAATTGTCATCGACGATTCCCTTGGAAACACAGAGTGACTTCTTCTCACAATTTTTAGGGGCAGCATGTGTTTTCCCTGCTCCAACCTCGGGGTCTTATTTGTGGCTTGGAAGGGAGCCATGGGGAGGTGGGGTCTCAACGCCGAAGGATTTCACAAATTTTGGCCACGACTCTTTCTCGGCCCCAAGTTGCGTACCCCCTTCTCAAGCCTTTGAAGGTTATTTTTCTTCTGTCCACTATGACTTCTATTCTACGTTGTCCCCAGCTGTAGTCTCCTGGTCATTCCCGGATCCCATAGCGACTTCGACGCCTAACCCAGAGCTGGGGGAGATGGTGGTTTATTCTGAACTTTTGCCAGAAGTAACCTTTGAAGATCTGAACCTAGGGCTCGTGCACGCTCAGGCTTTGGGCCATGATCACACTACAAACTGTTACTTCCCATACGTGGATCATGGATACTCTCTGGGTCAAACTTCCATGGAGCCGGAGGGAGGGTTTGGTGCCTCTAACTTGCATCCCTCCAACCTTAACGATTGGGATTTAGGTTTAAGCGGAGATCCAGGCCGAAGTGCTTCCTTGATTCAAATCACGATTTGCAAGGAGCCCTAGGGTTGAGACGAAGGAAGCAGAATAAATGTTCAGGGGCTTCTAAAGAAGACCCTAAATTTATTCTAGGTGAAGACCTATCTATGTCCGGGGTAGCAACGATGGTAGATAAAACAATAGTTAGAAAAGATTATTGCTGACAATTCAATGAAAAAACTTTGAGAGCCTGGATTGTTGCAAATTGCGGTGTGCCCTCCATCTCCTTGCCCAACATATTTCGCCTCTCCAAAGGTTGGTTTATGATCATCTTCTCAGAGCCCTCTCATGCATTGTTCGTGCTTCAAAAAAGCTCATCAATTGACTCTTCTCCAGTTCTAATGAAGTTATGGAATCCCACCTTTGATGCAACAACTGAGCATTTGGATTCCATTCCGATCTGGGTTCGATTGCGAGGACTCCCTCCTCATCTTTGGTAAAAAAAAATGTTTTCAAGCAATCGGGAATTTTCTAGGGGAGTTCCTGCTTGTCGATATGGGATTCTTAGATACGGGAGAGATGTCGATGGTAAGAATTCTGGTCTCTCTAAATATCAGGGAAGGCCTACGGGAATTCCTCAACCTAACCAATTTGGGAAAGGACAAGGGTTCAAATCCTAGACTATGAAGGAGTGCTCACCTAGTGTAGGAGATGCCATGAATACAGACATATTGTTATGGACTGCAAAAAATCCTCTCGAGGGTGCTTTGGTCACCGTTCATCCGATGTTAGAAGACCCTTCCATGAATGACAGGAGGCTACCAGGGGAAACTCTTCTTCTTCAGTGTCGACCTCGATGGGTACTCAATCCTCCATCCCTACAGCTCTCCTGATTTCCACGACAGGTGGACAACCCGTGTCGTTGGGGGATGATTTGGATATTATTCTGACCTTAGGAGATGAGGTGTGCATAGACTGCAGCTCGGAGACATCACCACAACAACTGATCGACAACTTTTTGGGTATGCAACTTTATATCCCCCATCCAGTAAATGGTATGCTAAAAGCTTTCTATTTTCTTATAAGGGACTGCAACCCCTCTTTTCAGAACCTTCCCTTTCCAAATATTGTGTCTCTAAAACCACATTTCGCCTCTTCTCCTCTTCCATATCCGTCGTTGGTTGAATGTTCTCCTCGCGCGAGCTCTCCTTCTAAATCCCTTGCTTCCTGGTCTTATGAGGAACCCTCCTCTAAGGGTTCTGAGGAATCGATCATTCGTTTCCAACTTCACAACAGATCGATATCTATTCCTACAACAAAATCCAAGGGTCTGGGCCCTAACCCGAAATCTCTTAAGACAAAAAAGGGTCGAGGTAGAACTTCACATATCTCCATAGCTCAATCTTGCGCACTAGTGGATATTGATTTAGTCTGACAACGGTCTATTCTCGGGGCTCTTGGAGCAGCAAAAACCCCTATTGGGGTTCCCCTATGAAACTCCTTTCTTTCAACTGCAGGGTTTTATCCATCCCCGCAAAAAGATCTGCTCTGAAGAGGTTGGTTTCCCTAAACCAGCCAGATGTTGTGCTTTTTCAAGAAACTTTAGTCGATGAAATCTCAGCCACCAAGACACTATCTATTCTCTTCCCGGGATGGATTTTCCTGGGTTTGGACGCTCGAGGAAGTTTGGGAGGACTAGCCATCAGATGATGCTCTAGAAGTATAAATCTTTTAAACTCTTGGGCTTTTGACTCTTGTTTGGGGGTAGATGTCCAGGTGGAAGGACTTGGCTTGGAGGTCAAAATAATCAATGCTTATGGGCCACATTCATACATGATTCAATTATGGGATTCTCTCTTTAGCAAAGAGATATTGAAGGCAAAAAATCTAATAATTGGAGGTGACTTCAATTTCTCTCTGGGGGATTCTGAAAGTTGGGGTTCCTCGGCACAGCCTGAACCTTAATCAGAGTACTTCAACCATCTTATGGCTTCCAAGAGATTTATTGATATAACACCAATTAAGCTTCTTCCCACCTGGAGAAATATGAGGGTAGGGGAGGCCTGTGTCGCCAAACGTTTAGACCAATTTTTGATCTCAGATGTCGATGCTTCCTTTCCAATTCTTCCAATGGATTGGGAGTGGAGGAGAATCAGATCATTCCCCAATCTAGTTTGTTTTTGAATGGGGTCCCCAAAATCCGACCTCCCCATTCAAATTCAATTCTACTTGGATAAAAGATGAAGGTTTTCAAAAGTTGGTAAAATCAAACTAGATCCATATACAAGATACAAATGGAACTCTGACTGCCATCCAATTTGTGACTAATCTAAAAAAAATAAAAAAAACTGGTAATTCCTTGGGAAAATCAAAACAAAAAGAAGACGAGCGAGAACTGGAAAGTATTGAGGACTAGCTGGAAGTGATTTATCAAGATACTGAATCTGGGTTCTTCTCTGGATCCTCCTGAGCAAAACCTTAAGAGTCTTCAGGCAAGACGTAGAAAATTGATGGCAGATCAAGAAGCAACTTGGAGGCTTAAAAGTCACGCAATCTGGCTAGAGAATGGGGATGAGGACACCAAATTCTTCCATGCCTATGCCAAGGGATGGAAAGTTGCCAACACAATTTGGAGCCTAAAGGCCCAGGAGGGCAGACAAGTCACCTCCTTTGAAGGGCTAGCAAATATGGGGAAAATACATTTGCAGTCCTTATTCAAAGTGGAAAGGAGAGCGAACATAGCCGACATCATAAGATTGGATTTATACTTCCTCAGCTTTGTGGATGAGGAAGGGAACCAGGATCTCTTTTCATAAGTCACCGAAGCTGAAATCAAGGACACCCTTCAAAGCTTTCAAAAGCATAAAAGTCCAGGTCCAAACGGATGGTCAATTGAGTTTTATTTGGGCTTCTTCGATATGATCGAAGGTGAGATACTTAAATTCATTGAGGAATGTAGATTAAATGGCATAATTCATAGCCCTCTCGACACTACCTTTATATCCCTCATTCCTAAGGTGGATGATCCCTAATCCTTTGATGATTTCAAACCTATCTCACTCTACAATTGCATTTACAAAATTATAGCCAAAATCATAGCCTGTAGGATGAAGCCACTCCTTTTAGCTTCCATCTCAAAAGAACAGTTTGGATTTTTTGAAGGACGTCAAATCCATGAAGTAATAGGAGTTGCTCAGGAAGGGCTTCATATTTTGAAAACATCAAGAGCAAAAGGTAAAATTATTAAGATAGATCTCTCAAAAGCCTTCAATAGGGTAAACAAGGCTTACATTCGACTCCTACTCACTCATCTTGGATTCAAGGTTCCTTTCATCAAATGGAGGATGGCCTGTTTTACTTTGGTTTCATTTATCGTCCTTATTAAAGGGGCAACCTCTCCCTTCTTCATCTCCGAAAAAGGTTTGCGCCAAGAATGTCCACTATCTCCACTCCTTTTCCTCATGGTGGATGAGGGTCTGATCAGGGCTATTGCTAATGCGGTAAGAACGGGGGACTTCCAAGGAATTCAAATAGCCTCTGGGTTGATGACTACACATCTAATATTTGTGGATGATGTCCTCATTTTTACAGTGGATGGGTTCGGGATGCAAAAGTTCTAACATAAATTCTTTCCCTTTTTCGTTTGGCTATAGGGATGCAAATAAATATCCAAAAATCTACCCTCTCCTTCTCAAATATGGAAAGAGAGGAAGTGGATAATTATCAAAGACTCTTTCCTTTTACAATCCAGGACATCTCGGGAAGCCTAAAATATTTGGGGTTTCACCTGATGTTATCGGACAAATCGGCAAGTGCTGACACAAATTAATCTCCCTAACTTCAACAAGAAATTAGAAAGAGAGATTCATCAGAAAAATAATCTTCTGCCACAGTCTTTGTCTCAGTAGAGGGAAGGTCACATATCAACTCAACAAATACCAAAGATCTCTTTGACTTGGCTTGCTCAAACTCCAAATCAAACTCCTGGAGAATCATTATTCATTTGGAGTATTTCCCCCCTAGCAATTTTCGTGTAAGGATATGTTGCATAGGGTTGCAATAAAAAATAATCGTGGTTTTGCGCAATAATATATAGTGACGAAAATGTTGAACAACTTGACCAGCCGCCAAGGCCAATTTATCCACATGCATATATTTGATTTCGGTGGTCGTAAGACTCTGACTTAAATAGTAAATAACATGTTCATCGTGTGAATCATCCTCTTGGACTAAAACCATGGCTATGGTATAATCCAAAGCAACCAAGTATAAGAAATAATCTCAACTATAATCGGGGGGAAATAATAGTGGTGTACGTGTTAATGCAAGTTTCAAATCTTCAAAGGCCTTGTTGACAGTGTCGTCCCATACAAAATCATGACCCTTCTTAAGAAGTCGAGTGAAACCTTTCGTTAGTTCGGCATAATTGGGAATGAATCGTCGTAGAAATTTTGTCTTCCCTTGCAAACTTTGGAGTTGGCGTAAGGTAGAAGGAGGAGGCAAATTGATAATAGCTTCAACCTTCAAAGGATCCACCATGATCCCATATGTAGAAACAATAAAGCTGAGAAGTCATCTAGACTCCACACAAAAAATGAATTTATGTGGATTCAATCGTATGCGGTAATATTGGCATCAGAGGAAAATGACTTGTAAGTGTGTCGGATGATCTTGACGAAGCATGGAATGCGCCAGTAAGTCATCTAGGTAAGGTTGTCCAATATGCTTAATATCATTAAAGGCATAAGACATAGCATGTTGAAAAGTCGCACCGACATTCTTGAGACCGAAAGGGACTTTACGGTATGCCAAGGTACCCCAAGGGAAAATAAAAACAGTCTTGTGTTGATCCGCAGGTAAAATATTGATTTGATTATAGCCGGAGAATCCATCAATCAGAGAGAAGATTTCACTCTTGTCACAATCATCAAAAATTTGGTCGACAAAAGGGGTTGGATAATTATCCTTAGGACAAGCCTTGTTAATATCCCTATAATCAACACAAACATAGATCATTCCTTGTTTCTTCGTAACAGGAACAAGATTAGACACCTAATCAGTCAATGCTACAGGGTAGACAAAACCAACTTTAGGAACTTTTTCAACTTCGAGTTTGATCGCAGTAGATTTTCGTGGATGAACTGGGCGAGGTCGTTGTCGAATGGTTTTAGCATCAGGGTATGTCTTAATTTCATGTACAACAATATCTGGATCAATTCCAGGCATTTCTTCGTAACTCCATGCAAAAACGTCACAAAATTCTTGGAAAAGGGCCTTGTAAGTTTAGATCCCATTAGGACAACATGAGGCACCTATATGAACATTTTCCACAATTCCTGGCTTAATAAATATCTATAGAGATGGTGGGTGAAATATTTCTCAAGTTCCCTTCATACAAAACATTACGTGTTGGTTCAAAAACTAGGGGAATAGTAATAACTGCAAATGGATTCAAAATTCGTTGATAACTCTTGATAGTCTCAGGTTCGAGGAAGAGAATAGAATGATGATGTCCATCATCCCATGGTGTGTCTTCCACAGACATAATTGCCATGATAATTTCATCAGTTGGAAATATTGTGTGAAATGGATCAGGAGACATATCAAAGTGAGAATGAGGAGAAGGAGATGTTGATTGAATAGCTTGATAGCCCAATTCCACTGGACTTAAAGGAATTTGGTCGCCACAACGAAGACATTCGTCCAAGCTAGGTATTATCCAAGGGTCATAAGACTCAGGGGTTTCACCAACACTGGTCGAAATCATGTTAATAGAAGCGACAAAAGGAGGAGGAACATCGGGTGGGGGAATGGGGAAAGTACCCATTAACGATGAATCCTTTAAAAGACCCACACCAACATTCTCATAACTAGGAGGTGTTTTTGCTATGAATGGAATGTTACTAGTGCGCGAATCAGAACTAAAAAAGGCGAGTTGATCTACTGTAACAACTTTACCTTGGTGAGGGAAACGTATCACACAGAAAACAGTAGAAACAACTATGTGCATAACATCGATCCAAGTATGGCCAACTAAAAGGTTGTAATCCAGAGGTGCCTCAAACACCTCAACCTCAACAGTGACCACTTTTCCTTCTAACTCAATAGATAATGCAGGAAGAACACCATAAGGTTTAAACCATGTACCATTAAAAGATTTTAACATGTTGTGTGACTCAGTAAGGGTAGGAGAGCCAATGGATTTCCAACAATTGACGAACATGACACGAGTTGAAGCTCCTTCATCAACAATTGTTCGACAAATATTCTTATTTTCCACAATTACTTGTATTTGAAAAGCTAATTGATGAGGGAGTCTTGGAATGTGATGTTCCAGGTCAAAGATGATCAAATTCGTATCGGTAGGATTGATTCCACTAATAGCCTTTAACAATGCCTTTCGTTGAGTAGGAAAACTTTGAAGGACTTCGAGAGCCGACATCACAGATGGTGCATGTGCAAGATCTTCTACAATACTGTAGTTTTGAGTGGCACATGCATGTGGGTTAAATGACGACTTACGAACAATGCCCTTAGGAGGCAAACGGATAAATATATATATACTAGGTCGTTTGAGATGAAGAGGACCATTGGGAGGTGGAGCCGATGGAGGAGGTTGAGCCAATGGAGGAGGTGGATCATCAACTTTATCTTTAGAAGGAGAATAATCTTTGGTTCGAGTAGTGACTACAACTTAGTTTTTCTTGGAGTCACTGGTACACATAAGTACATAAGAAGTGGTAGAGTGAGAGGGTTGGTCATGAAAAACCAATTGGGCCTGCTATTGAGAAGGAAAAGGTTGTGACAAAACGACAGTTGTAGGAGGGGTCCTGGTTCCTTGAAGGAACTTGGTAACTTCTGCACGTCTCAGACAATCTTTTGTATAATGGTCCTCACCATAGATAAGACAAGGACAACGAGGTTTTCGCTTTTCTTTATCATCAACATGTTGAGTCTTGGGTTTATCTAGTTGTTGATTATTAGTTTTATCCTCTTTATTCTTACCCTTACCTTTATTTTTATTTTGAGATTTACCAGTAGGTGTAGACTGGACCGTATTGACCTCAGAGGTTTTACCGGGAGAGGGAGTAGTAGGAGTATCATTTTGTACATTAGCAGTAGTAGATTTGGGATTGGAATGAATGGCTTGTTTGGACTGAGCCTCAACATAAAAAGTGTCAATCACACCATCAACAACATGTGAAGCTAGTGGAGGTGTTGGGGTTGGATTTGTAGACGGGCGAGGAGCATTAGGGATCAAGTCATATAACGTGCTCGTTTGAGAATAAACGAGATCCAAGTATTCAGAATGACTAATCACCTACTCTTTAGTGATGACACCCCCCATGGAAACATCATGGGCTATAGGACCAATGAGTGATTTGGTAAACCACTCAGCCAATAATTGCTCAGGAAGGGGAACTTTAATTAATCATCGTCTCCTCCTCCACTCATGAATATGATCTGAGATGTGAGTAGAAGAGGACTGTTTAAATGAACTTAAAATTTTGGTTCCTGTCTCATATCGTATCGGTAATTGGTAATGTGTCAAGAAATCCATGGCCAAGGTGTTGAAATCATTAAAGAATCCTTGGCAATTCGATGTACCATTTTGCAACTGAACCTGTAAGAGTGTGTTGGAAAAGACATAATTTAATGGAGTCATCCATCAAGGAGTTGGATGAACACCAAAGATGAAATGTCATGACATGATTGTTTGGGTCTTCTCCGGATCGACTGTCAAACTTGGGAATGTCTGATGGTAATTTGGCAGGTATAACTAGCTAATAAGGAGAATGCAAAATGGGATCATTCAAAATCCTAGATAAATTCGGTAAATCCAAAGTAGCTAGAAAGGGAAATTGTATGTTTACTTGAGGAAACTGGTAATTTTGGGGAGGTAACCCCATAGGTATACCAGTAGGACCATAATCAGTTTGTAAATAGTTAGAGGGTCCTGCCAAATTTGGTGGTGGGGGGTTTTAGTCAAGTAGCCAACATTTGGTGGTTGATTTGGCTTGCTACCTTGGAAAGTAGCATTAGATTGAAAAGATTGAACCCAGGTAGGATTTACAATGGCTGGATAAGGGTGCTCGGGATTAGAGGGTACAAAATAATTTAATTCATGATTTCCTCCCCAAGCAGCTGTTGATTTCCCTGGAAAGGGAAATTCCAAGGTTGGGTTTGTAATCCAAGTGTATACTGCCCGTAAACTGGGTTATGACCTCCAACGGGAAGTTGAAAACCATAAGTAATAGAACGACTTGTGCCTCCAAGATTATTGGAGCTACTTGGGCCAGGACGATTAGATCCTCTAGGTGGTGGAGGAATGCTAGGCCCTCCGGATAGAACCTGGTTAGGTGTGGGAGCAAAACCACTAGCAACGTTATACCTAGGCGGAACAAAAAGATTACGTCCTCCGGATGGACCCTGGGTAGGATTAGCAATAGAACTATTAAGAGCGTTATACCCAGGTGGAAGTGATGGATTAGATCTAAGCGGAAGTGGTGTTCCAATAGGAGCTTGAGTTGTTACCGTACTTTTGGCATAAACATGTGTAACTTGTGGGACTGTGGTAGAGCTAGTGAGCTGGAGAGGAAGGATTATATGAGTACCAACCAACAACGGGTCTAAAATCGTAACAACATTACTTGTCGTGCCAGTAAAATGATCTAAAGGTACTGTATAAGCAGTAGAAGTAACGGGTGTATGTGATGATATAGGTTGGTTTGGACTCATACCTAGTTTATCAAAAATATCGTGTCTCGAGGAAGTCCTCCAAAAATAACGGACGAGGACTGGACTAGGATTACAAATTCAATAAGTATGAACCAAAGTTCTAAATGATTCACTGTGAAATCGTGGATCATCCACACCGGAATCTACGAAAGTTCTAGAAGGTATTCTCGTATAGTCTTTAGCAACAACGTCTCCCGAAGAGTTTATTCAGAGAAAAATTGGGTTTTGTATAACATTCGATAACATATTTACATTGAGTGATGATTCAACCAATGGAGTAGAACTCCCGATCTCAGAGGATACGTCGTTATTGACTGCTCCTTTAGGAGAAGGACTCTCTGGTGAATTTGGAAGCAAGGGGGTGTATTCTTCTGGTTCTTCCGGAGACAACCCCTCCATCCTACGTGAACGACGAGGGTTGATGTTGGTCGCACCTAAAAAAGAATAAAAGAGATCTATGGCCAACTAGAGAAACAAAGAACACTTCACTAATAAAATCTAGATATCAAGCAGACAAGCAAACCTTCTTATTTTGAAATCACTAGTTGGTGATGAAATCCAACATTGTGAGATCAAGACAAGAAGGGGTTGGGATAAAGCAGGTGGAAAAGTTACGTTGATGACCTGCTTAACAAACTTATGCCCTGGTGCAAGCTCCCACACATAATTGTGGGTATACCCTCCAAGAAGCCTGAGTGAGTTTAGCCAACGTCGATTCCAGGTACCGTGAAGACTTGCCCCTCCGCAGTCACCTCGTGTGAAGGACCTAAAGAGATAGGCTACTAAGGTTACCAACTACGACAATGATGCCTGGGGAAGCAGTCGACAGTCCGATATACACACAAAGGTAGGGTATCTAAGCCCGAAATCGCCTCGAGAAGGTCCGCACATGATTTTCTTCTCAAGTGACCCCCAATAATATGCACAATCACCACACTAAGACCAACAAAGAAGGGTGAGTAACTCTGCTAGCCCTAATGTGACCTCGTGATTGACCCTTGTGTTAGAAGGGCTTCCCAGGACAAAATGTAGCAAGTGGATTTAACTCTCCCTATCACAAGATACTATTGTGTGTTTTGATGCTTTGGAGAGTACTACTCACAACCTATTCCAAAGCATTATCCCTAGCTAATGTTGGTGTATAAGAGTTCTAGAAAATAAAAGTTACTAGATAGATTTTAAAATTACGCTGAATTTTAATGGTTGTTGCTTAACTCAAAAAGGAAGCAGAGATAAAACTGCTGAAGTGCTTGAGCTTGACTCAACAATATGCAAAGATAAATGAGATGCAATCTTTTTGTTCGATGAACACTAATTACATAAGGGAGAAGGTTTTATTTTTCTAGAATACAACAAGTTGCAAAACACAATTCCTTCAATCTTTGAACGATCTTAATGCCAAACAATCAAAGCTATCCAATTTTCTCTTTTTAAACAAACACTTGAATGCAAAAATTTATTGTAAACACTACCAATAGAAAAACAAACTTCAATCCTTTTTCTTTTCAAATAAAAATGGAGATCTGAATCAAAAATAAAAAGTTGTCCAAGAAGATGAATGCACCCACGACACAATTTCCCAAACTTAACTCATAATGCAACCAAAAATGTAAAAGCAAGAAAACCTATTTGTCTAATGCAATCAAAAACCGTTTTCGAATCAACAACAATCCAAAACTCAAAAAAGTTCAATAACAACTTATGTGACAAGCACTCGAGG
Source organism: Picea engelmannii (assembly GCA_009831015.1). Lineage (NCBI taxonomy): Eukaryota > Viridiplantae > Streptophyta > Pinopsida > Pinales > Pinaceae > Picea > Picea engelmannii. The sequence continues at coordinate 87,507 of ML787622.1, forward strand.
ATGAAGCCTGGAGATTATACCCTTGCAACAAGAAGTGAAAGATAAAACTATGAATCTTACGATCAAATTCAACTAAAAAATGCAAACCAAGCTCAAACCAAGTTGTGAATAATCACTCAACAGGACCAAAAATTCATCCCAAGAAATGATCAAAAATCTGGGCAAAGAGGAAAAATTGATTGTCACTCCAAAAAAATTCTTCAGGAATCGTCGCAGGCTGTAGAAGGGCACAATGCGACGATCAAGGATCTTCGCAGGCAATGAGGAATACACAGTGCGACGTCGTTGCCCTGGTTTTCACAACATGGTGCGACAATGACTGAAGGTGAAGGAAAAATGAACATAGGACAAGGTTTCCCAATGAACTTTCAAGACCAGGGCGTCAACATGGATCACCCAATGACTTAGAGAATGAAAAATCAACCAAAAGCAGGCAAGCCAAAAGCAAAAAAGGAAGCAAAGAACAAAATAGGACATTCCTGATTATGGTCGCCAATTTAGTTATCGGACAAATCGGTAAGTGCTAACACAAACTAATCTCCCTAACTTCAACAAGAAATTAGAACAAAACATAGCATAATACAAGCTTCTCCTTAGATTTCATTGTAATGTAAACTAGTTCAAAGAGAGACAAATGACACACTGTTTAAACGTCATTTGATCCTCGCTAGTATCGTCCTTGCTCCATTTTTTGATTTGTGGGATGTTGAACATGTTAAGAAGCACAAACCAAAAAAGAGAGAGAACGACAATAGATATATTCCAATGAAACATATGCATAAGATCAAGGAGTCATACAATAAAAATGGAGACACTTTTATAGGGAAGAAATGTATCACTGCATTGAATTGATGAAAGTGAAGAATAAAGCCTATGCCTTGATGTTGCAAGGTCCCTTCCAATGGACCTTTTCTTCAACACACACACCTTTTCTTCAATGCTTTTGATGAAGAGTATTCACAACCGGACTTGGAAAGCTAAAGCAAATCTATCAGAAGTACAATGTTCAACATAATTCTTCATGCATAAGACAACCTAGCCTTTCCCGCGAGATATCCCTCTTTATATAGAATGAAGAGAGATGGATGAAGAGATTAGGATAATCCCACTAAATCCGAGAAGCAAGTGAGATCCAAACCGTTCGGAGGCCACCCCATCCTTCTGGAGATTCCATTCTATAACCTTCAAGAATTTGACCTTTTTCCTTTGCTTGAGCATCATCGTACCCTAAACACAAGCATCCTGTGACGATGTTGTAGTCCACTGTGGTGCAACATGCGACGATAAGGGATCGTCGCACCCTTATCATTTGGCAAGGTGCGACGATCTTCTTTGGTAGGGTTTTAAGAAAGGAGAGATGATTCTATTTCTCAGGGAGAGAGTCTTATTTTTTCAGTAGCTTTAGGGAACAAAGGAGTAAGCAATACACATATCATCAGCTGATCACAAAGGTGACCAAAATAATGTGTAACACCTAAAGCCGAACAATTATCGCAAAGAGGATTGAAAATGGTTGCTATCAAAATTGGAAAAAAGGTTAAATGGTTGGAGCTTCAAGTGGCTATCTAGGGCAGGCAGACTCACTATAACCAAAGTTGTTCTGGAATCCATTCTAGTCTATTGGATGTCACCGACCTAGATTTTAAAGGGAGTGCTGGAAAAAAATAGAAGGTCTTGCTCCAGCTTTATCTGGTCGGGTTTTGGGGATAAGTTCACTCAGCCATGGGCAAAATGGGACCGTCTCACTCGGCACAAAGCTTTGGGAGGATGGGGACTCCAAAATATATTTCTCTTTTCCAAGTCTTTTGTGGCAAAAACTGGTTGACACCTCATTTCAGGAAACAATCTGTGGTCTCTGGTAGTTACTCAAAGATACATTTTACCAGATACAGTAGAAGACTGGATTCAATCTCCAAACAAGAATTTTAGGCAATGCTCAATTTTTTGGAAAGCTTTGATCTCCTTCTTTCCAGTGGTAGGGGAAGGCCTGGCCTGGAGGGTAGGTAAAGGAAATCACTTTCGTATTGGTGTTGATCCCTGGCCAGGAAGAGGAAACTTTCACATTCTACCACAGGAATTAACTAACCAACTCCATAGGAAGAACATTTTCCTTCTTTCCCACCTATCTGACCCTAACACAACTACCCTCTGGAATAAAGGATGGAAAAGTGCTGCTTCTTTGGGGTTAATTAGAGCTTTAGCAGCATGATATGAAAATTATATCACAACATTCCAGGTAGGCCATATTAGACTCTTGGACAGAGAGGATGAGCTAGTATGGCAAAGGGATCCATTAGGATCTTATACCCCAAAACTTGGCTACACAGCCTTGAATTTGGACCTTCTTCAACAAAATCCTAGTTGGTGGTGGAGGGGACTATGGAAGTTAAAATCTCCACAAAAAGTCAAAATCTTCTTATGGGCGGCCCTAAATGAAAAAATTCCAACTTGGGAAAATATGAGAAAGCGTTAGTTTGAAGGACCTGACAGATGTCCTCTTTGTCAAAACGATAACAAAGCTACTTTCCATATGCTCATTTCCTATCCAATTACAAATAGAGTGTGGATTGAAGCCTTTGCAAGCCTCAAGAAGGATTGTAACTGGGGCATAACTATGTTGGAAGAGGCTCGGAAGGCTTGGATCCACGATCCAAGATTTAAGGAGCTAAAAGCTCTTCCCTTTATTATCAGTTGGGGCATTTGGCTGGCTCGAAACACAACGATTTTCAAGGGTAAAGCCTCTGTTCCAGAGAGAATTGCAGCCCAAAGAAGGTTCGACTCTCCAGTTGAAACAAACGAAGGCCATTGACAAATCAAAGCCCTGAGAATATTTCGATGGGGCTTCCCAGAATCAGACTTGCGAGGGTGGAATAGTTCTTCATCTAGCTGAAAACCACTCTTTTCATTTAAAATTGGGACTGTGACAAGGTACCAATAACTATGCTGAATTACTGACTCTGAAACTACTACTTATATTGCCAAAGAGAAGGAAATTCTTCACCTCCAAATCCATGGTGATTCTATGAATGTCATCAACTGGGCAAGAAAACTTCAACAACGCCACAATATTTTTCTTCTCCCTATTTTGGAAGACATATTTCATTTGCTGAAGGAATTTGATACAGTGGTTATCTCCCATGTCTACAGGAACATGAACGTGGTAGTGGACACCCTGTCAAAAGCAGGACTACAACTAACTTTGGGTCAGTGGCACATCACATAGTATAGGGAGGAAGAAACATATGCTTTCTATCACCAACCTTTTATAGAAGCTCCGGGACAGACGCAGGATTGAAGTTTTTCTTCTCTCCCTTCTTATACAATTACTTGGATGGCGCAATTTGGTCACAACGTGTTACTTGTCATATATAATTTTTATCTATAACAATTATAAGCAACTTTTAGCAGATGATATACCACTACAGTGCAATTTTTAGACAGACGCAAATAGATTATCAGCTTTTATATATGCTCTTTCTTGAAGCTCCTTATACATGCACATATAATGATTTTAAATTTACAATTTATTTTCCACCTTGTTCTCGGTGATGCAATTATAGGCTTTCAATCATACAAATAATTTTTTTCTCTTAAAAATCCTCTTTTGTGGCCACTTTCCGGTCGAGGGTCGAGGACCTATACTCTTTGTCCATATTACACACAAGGGGTGTGTTGTGCTCCTAGAAGCACCTACAAAATGTAATTTTTTCTCTCCGGATGAATAAAATTGCGCTTTTTTTTCTGAGGAAAAAAAATACACTAAAAAGCCAACTTTTATTAATGAATAAAATAACAAAACATTGTAAAACGCAAAATGGCTAGAAGGGTGGTAGCTTATCTATAAAGAGAGAGATGTCCACTATGCTCATTCACAAAAAGCTATTACAGGGGGCCGAAAGAATGATCTTTTAACATAAAACAAGAACTCTAAAGGTCCAAAACCGTAACCCTAGGAGGTGAAGCGCCAAAAGACTTGTAGGCTTCGAGGTGATTAGTTGATATGTCAACTTCACGAGGATGCAACTTTGGCATACAATTTCTATTTGGGTGCATAGTAGCTCATTGGAAATCTCTAACCAAGAGCTACAATTTGTGGCATGGATTGGTGTTTCAAA